>JAWQEG010002243.1:0-150000 GCA_033782935.1 Petrolisthes cinctipes | reverse complement strand
TAGTAGGATAACTGCCACTTGTACAGGCACAGCAGTTGCGGACATTAAGAAACAGACACACCTGAAACGGGGACCCTCAATGAGCTTAGGGTAGGATCAGACGTTGTGTGTAGAGTCGACGCGTCCTATGCTATGCTTGATAAGGGGTCCATTTAAAGTGTGTCTGTTTCAAGTGTCCGCAACTGTACATAGCCTAGATACACACATACACACACACACACACACACACACACACACACACAGATCATGATGCCTACACGCGCAAACCTAATACAGATATGACACCCATTGCATAATAAATAATGAAGACTGGGTTAACACTTACTCTCAAAGTTTTCCTTAAATAGAGAGTGGGATGGGGTCAAATTCAAGGAACAAACCCACTTAACATCATCTCGTACCCAAAACGTAGAAAATACCCAGAGTTGCAAAGGGCCAAGTTATATAGCAGCCAAGATCTACACATTAAAATAAATATGTAAAAAAATAAATAAATAATTAAATAGATAAACAAAAAAATATATAAATAAATAAATAGATAAACAGACAACTAAATAAATAAATAAATATATAAATGGCAATACATCTTACTCATAATGCATACCAAATTTGGGTTGTCTGGGTCAGGTCTGGAGAGGAGGAGGTTGTAAGGGACGAGGATGGAGGTGTCAAACATGGCCTCCTCAAACCTCCGTCGTATCATCTGAGCCAGGTAGTCGTCTCTTGGGGTGGCTGCCATGTGAGGTTCCTTCGTCAGTTCTCTGGAGGCCGAAGGGGGGGGGGGGAGGTTAGATTTCTTATTTATTTATTCATTTATTTTTTATTTTCATTTTATTCTTTTTCTGTTCTTACGTCTGGGAGTATATCGTGGTAATTTAATTAAGGGGAGTAGGTCTTTTTGGTATGTTTTGGTGGTGATGTTGTGGTTGACGTGTTATGGTTGTGTTGTGGTTGTGGTGGTGGTGTTGTAGTTATGATGTGGTGGTGGTGATGATGATGTTATGGTTGTGTTGTTGTTGTGGTGGTGGTGTAGCAGTTATGATGTGGTTGCTATGGTTATGTTGTGGTTGTGTTATGGTTGTGGTGGTGGTATTGCTGTTATGATGTGGTTGCTATGGTTATGTTGTGGTTGTGTTATGGTTGTGGTGGTGGTGGTGTTGCAGTTATGTTGTGGTTATGTTGTGGTTATGCTGCGGTTGTGTTGTGGTTGTGTTATGGTTGTGGTGGTGGTGGTGGTGTTGCAGTTATGTTGTGGTTATGTTATGGTTGTGTTATGGTTGTGGTGTTGCTGTTATAATGTGGTTGTTATGGTTATGTTATGGTTGTGTTATGGTTGTGGTGGTGGTGTTGCAGTTATGTTGTGGTTGTTATGGTTATGTTGTGTTATGTGTTATGGTTGTGGTGGTGGTGGTGTTGCAGTTATGTCGTGGTTATGTTGTGGTTATGCTGCGGTTGTGTTGTGGTTGTGTTATGGTTGTGGTGGTGGTGGTGGTGTTGCAGTTATGTTGTGGTTATGTTGTGGTTATGTTGTGGTTGTGTTGTGGTTGTAGTGGTGGTGTTGCAGTTATGTTGTGGTTGTTATGGTTATGTTGTGGTTGTGTTATAGTTGTGGTGGTGGTGGTGGTGTAGCAGTTATGTTGTGGTTGTTATGGTTATGTTGTGGTTATGCTGTGGTTGTGGTGGTGGTGTAGCAGTTATGATGTGGTTGCCATGATTGTGTTGTTTTTGTGTTATGGTTATGTTGTGGTTGTGTTTGTGATGGTATTGTGGCTTTTGTTTTCGTGTTGTTATGACTATGTTGAATTAAAATATATGTTGTTGTTGTGGCTTTGTTGTGGCTGCTTTGGTTAATTGATTTATACACGTCATGGTTGTACTCTGGATATCTCATAGTTGTGTATATGTTGTGATTATTATGCATTTCATTATGGTGTGTGTTTCTGTGTCTGTGTGTGTGTGTGTGTGTGTGTGTGTGTGTGTGTGTGTGTGTTTTTTTGTTTTTGTGTGTGCGTGTATGTGTTTCTGTGTGTGTGTGTTTTTGTGTGTGTGTATGTGTTTCTGTGTGTGTGTTTCTGTGTGTTCGTGAGCTTGCGTGTGCGTGTGTATGTGTTTTTCTTCTGTCATTTTGTAGTTATGTCTTGCTAATCGATACCACTTACCTAAGATTCTCCTCTATGCGTTTGGGATCAACAAGTTCAATCATCCTCTGGTTAATGCATACGTCTTCCTTCCATCCGTCCCTCACCAGTTGCTTCATCTGTCTGTAATAAATATCCAGAATTAGTAGCTAGTTCGTCGACAGTACTGAGAGGCCCTACGTACTGAGAGGCCCTAAGAACTGAGAGGCCCTAAGAAGAGGCTCAATCAGTTCGTTGACAGTACTGAGAGGCCCTAAGTACTGAGAGGCCCTAAGAAGAGGCTCAATTAGTTCGTCGACAGTACTGCGAGGCCCTAAGCGAGGCCCTAAGTACTGAGAGGCCCTAAGAAGAGGCTCAATCAGTTCGTCGACAGTACTGAGAGGCCCTAAGCGAGGCCCTAAGTACTGAGAGGCCCTAAGAAGAGGCTCAATCAGTTCGTCGACAGTACTGAGAGGCCCTAAGCGAGGCCCTAAGTACTGCGAGGCCCTAAGAAGAGGCTCAATCATTTAGTTTCTTCTACTACGTATATATAAATGGACGGGGAGGGATAGTGGTCTAGGGGTGGGGACGGAAGAGAATAATTATTACAGGAGATGGAATGATAGGTGTCGTAGCCTATATAATAATAATAGCCTTTAGGCCTACTACACCCCTCCCCTTCAGTACTAATTATTACCCCTTCCCTCCTTCCCCTTCCCTACTCATTATTATCCCTCATTTCTTTAATTATTACCCATTCCCCCTCCTTCAGTTCTCATCATTACCCCTCCCTCCCTCCCTCTTTTCCTCTACTAAACACCCACACACCCACTTGATCATGTTGTTCTCCTCTGGTGTGGGCGTGGGCGTGCCGAAGTGTCCTATGAGGCCGCCCACCAACAGCCCAATTGCCGCCGCCACCATCGCCACCACCACCGTCTGTGATACCATCTGTAAAGACAAGGAAGTGAAAGGAAAGGATCAGACCAAAAACATACTCGTATAAGCAAGCAAGTGTTCAGGAGAATAGCGACGGAACTCCTCAAATTTAAGGGGGTGCAGGAATAGGGGGACAGGCTTAAGGGGGGGGGGGTTTAGGGGGGTTTTGGGGGGTGAGGGAGTAGGGGGACAGGCTTGGGGGAGGGGTTAGAGGGGTGCGGAAATTGGGGACAGGCTTTCTACCCACCCCAAGCCTGTCCCCCTATTCCCGCACCCCCCCCCAGTCCCCCCCTCAAGCCTGTCCCCTACTCCCGCACCCCCTTAACCGGAAAAAATGAAATATGGAAGTTGTTGAACGTGAAAAAAAAAAAAAAAAAAAAAGGCCCATTGTATGTTGTTGTTGTTGTTGTTGTTGTTTGTTGAAGTAGTTTTCGCATTGTCAGGTAGCACACATATTTGTAAATTTGTGTACGGTACGTCAGGCATAAATTTTACGATGGCCGTGGAGGATATTGTGTTAAGTCATTTATTTTCCGACTGTGTGTGCAGAGAATATTAACACTGCAGTCAAACTCTTTATTATGTACCGTCATCCCTCATTATCCAACCTTAATAAGACGAGATAAGAACAGACAGACAAACACGTGGATAGAAAGAGTGATTGATGAAATAGAATGAAAACGTAAGCCGACAATTTAGCTAAACGTCTTGTATACTTAAATATCTCTTTCGTAGCCATCACTCCCTCCCTACTTTCTCTCCTTTCTTGTTTATATCTCCTTTCCTGACTTCTCCCCCTCCATTCCCTTTCTCTCTACCTGCCTTCTTTGTCACCCTGGTATCTCATGAGACTTTCATTATGTTTAACAAATTACAAATAATATTGGGACAAAACTGCAACACAACTATTAAATAAACACACATAGGCTATACATACATACACACATACATAAATACATACATACACACACACATACATAAATACATACATACACACACACATACATACATACATACACACATACACACATACATACATACTGGTCCCACAACAACGATATAATTATACTCTACACGGAATTGTCAAGGTGAACCAGGATGAACCTTGACCAATAAGTACTGTTTCTGTATTATATAAACAAGCTCCTCATCAGACATGCAGACGACGTGAAACACATTGTGGATAGAATCATGGTGAGGGGCAGGTAACACAGAACATGAAGACACTAATATGGATTGCTCTCACTCTTTCTTACTCGGACATAGAACAGAGAGAGAGAGAGAGAGAGAGAGAGAGAGAGAGAGAGAGAGAGAGAGAGAGAGAGAGAGTGAGAGTGAGAGTGAGAGTGAGAGTGAGAGAGAGAGAGAGAGAGAGAGAGAGAGAGAGAGAGAGAGAGAGAGAGAGAGAGAGAGAGAGAGAGAGAGAGAGAGAGAGAGAGAGAGAGAGAGAGAGAGAGACTTTTTTATAGCAGTAAATAACATAAGTTAATAAACAATATAATTCTCTGTGTGGTGTGTATCCGTCTCCATGCCGTCATGATGAAACGCTAATTGGTGACTTCTTTGACACTTTACATATAATCACTCATAAGAAAAGATATTAAGTGAATATAACACCACTTGGAGTTACGTATGTATTTCTGAGACACCCGGTATTATATTTAGGTATTATGCTCCAGTTTGGGACATGGCCATCTATTATATTCATCTGTTCTGAACTCTGAGAAATTATACTCGGTCCATTGGTCTGAAATTATATCTGACACTGAAAAGACTATATCCGAGTACCAGACGACTGAACCAGAGAAAAAACTTGTATACATATGTTCCACCTCACAATCATTAGGTAGCTTAGTTGCATGCACAGGAGAGAGATGTGGATATGGAGTGTGGTGAAGTCGATTCGTGTCTCACAAGTGGTGTTAATTACAGTATTTTAGGGGAATGTGCAGATGTGGTATATACTTACATATCTTAGTCATCAGAGTATGTAAGCTAACCAACCTCCTGCAAGAGACCTTCTGGATCATATGTAAGAACAGGCAGGCATGGACAACACGACCACACTAAGGTATTATACAAGTCACTTTTGAAGTCATCGTTATCGCCTACTGACACGTGTTTTAATTTATTTATTTTTTCTTGCACTGGCTCTTCCCTTCTCATTCAAAGTCACCAGCCATGATTTAAAGGGCGTGAGGAGTCGCATAATTAACATCCTTATATTAAACTATTTTGGCTTCATGTATAATAGTTGTCGGTCTAAAAGGGTCTGTGATTCTTTCGGGTATTGGTGGTTCTTTATATATCCAAATTCTACCACGATCAGAGCCCCTCTAAATATGTAGGTACTCCTCTATTTCTTTCCTGATTCTGGGCTGCTTCGTGACAGTTATCATAGTATTAATAATAATAATAATAATCTTATCAGAGTCTGTCTCACTTCGAATCCACGTACCCTGGCACCGTAACTATACTGTCCTACTGTCTTAGTGTTATTTAGTATTACTTATTACTCTGTCATGTGGCCGAAGTTCAGTAGCGCATGTGTGACAACTTTCCTCACACACAGAACCAAATTTTCCGATTATTTCATGAAGCGAGTGCCGTGATGCTCGTCTTTCTCGGCAATTAAGTTTTAGCTAAATTTCAGGGACAAGGTTTTCTTATATTGAGATACATAACACAAAGGGATACACACATGCGGAAATATATACAAGCATACGAATAGCACCTTCACATTTGGTCCCTGTGGCGAGGATAATTTGGTTTATATTCATGAGAAATTCTATTCAGATTCTAGAGAGGGCCATTGTGTTCGTTTGACAGTGAAGGAGGAGGGAGGAGGATAGAGAGAGGCAAGGAGGGAGAGAGAGGAAGGGATTCAAGTAAAAGAGAGAGGGGAAAGAAATGGAGTAAAGGGGGAGAAATAAGGAAAGAAGACGAGAAATTAACGATAAGGAGAGAGATAATTGAATGAAGAGGCGAGGGAGAAAGGGAAGAAGAAATTTGGGAGAGAAAGACAGACAAGGAAAAGAGATCACAAGCAGAGTACAAAGAATACAAAGGAAGTACAGACAACGGGAGGCCCATATCATCAAGTATATAGGTCGTTTAGAATTCTCCTCAGTTGTAAAGGAGGAGGAATATTTCTGGAACCTCAGGCAATGTGTCATCCATCATCATCTTCCCAGAGAGAGAGAGAGAGAGAGAGAGAGAGAGAGAGAGGCGAGGGGGGTACTGGAATGATGATGAAGCATGTTACAGTGGATGGATGTTAGTGTCGAATACCAACAAAAGCCACGGTATTGGTATTGGTAATGATCACACACACACACACACACACACACACACACACACACACACACACACAAACAAACAAACACACACACACACACACACACACACACACACAAAAACACACACACACACACACACACACACACACACACACACACACACACACACACGAGCTTGACTCAATCCTGTAAAGATAAAAAATAGGTCAGCCAGAACACACTCCAGTACCGAGAATAATTATGAAGTGAAATCCCCCATGGCCGAATCAGATTTTTCCCAGTGTGTGTGTGTGCGTACGTACTAATAGTGGGATGGTACAGTTGCGGCACATAGTCCTTGTTGATCATCTGGGTGTTAGGGGAAGTCTGGTCAAGGATTATGTGCCGCGACTGTACATGGGAGAGGGAGGGCGTATGTAAATGATAGAGAGAGAGAGAGAGAGAGAGAGAGAGAGAGAGAGAGAGAGAGAGAGAGAGAGAGTGTGTGTGTGTGTGTGTGTGTGTGTGTGTGTGGAGTAGAAGTGTGAAGGAAATCGTAGTATGTGGGGAGGGCGTCAGTGAGTAAGGTGGGAAAAGGCGTAAGAGAGAGAGAGAGAGAGAGAGAGAGAGAGAGAGAGAGAGAGAGATGATGATGATGAAGTATGGGTACTGGGCCAACTTCCCTTTTCACTATTCACTATGATAACACATAATAGCCTGCTACTTAGATTATGTTGCCTCTCTCTCTCTCTCTCTCTCTCTCTCTCTCTCTCTCTCTCTCTCTGTGTTATTCTCCATCTCAAAATTTCTGCCATTTGTCAATAATAATCCTTTCATTCCTTCTATGTGTTTTTAGTACTTTCCTCTGCTGTGAATAATGACTCTGTACTGTAAAGCCATTTCTCTTAGGGACGTATTTTATGTTATCATCCAGCTTTACATCATCCAGGCATTTCATTTATATTTTTGTCAATGCGCACACTACGACGCATTCATCCATCATTACCACATCCATTCAGCCACCAGTACTAGATTCATTCATTCATTCACTAGTAACATAACCATAAAAAAAAAAAATCCTAAACACACACAAACTGCATGTTGTCACCTTCACCGAACGCACCCTTCCATTCACCTTCACCAAAAACATAAATATTATCATCCACTATCACGTATTTACCACATCCATCCACCACCAAATTTATCTCCTCCTCTCACCTTTCCTACGCTTTTTTTTCCTGCTGGGTGTCTGTTTGCGTGTATATGTATGTATCCTTGAACCACTGAATACTACTTGGCTTGGAACACTCACACACACACACGCACGCATACACCACCTCCGCGCGCGAACGAACACCACACACGCACTATCCGACTACGACCTCTACCTCACTCCACACTTCCAGGCTGACTGGAGTGGGGTGCCGTGGTTTGGAAGTTATAAAGGCCGCGCAGTAAGAGAGGCCGGAGGGCAGGTGGCATGAATGGGGAGAGGGAGGAAGGGGTAGGAGTAGGAGGATGAACAGAAGTAAACGAGGAAAGTAGGAGAGGTGAGGAGTGAATCGATTTAGAAGGGAAGGGGAGGGATAATATTGATGAATGGAGATAGAAAATGAAACGAGAAGAGAGGAGGAAGGGGAGGGAAATGAAGGTATAAGAGGAGAGGAATGGGAAGAAGATGAAAGAGGAGAGGGCTGGGGGAAATGGGAGAGTTCGCAGTGTGTAGGGTTATATCATTAAACCTTGATTAAACTACTTAAAAAAAAAAGGCTCTTCGTCACTCAATTCATATTATTTTGGAATACAAATTAAGCGACGAAAAGCCTCGAAGAAGTTAAATAATACCACCCATACACGTGTGTTTGTAAGAGAGAGAGAGAGAGAGAGAGAGAGAGAGAGAGAGAGAGAGAGAGAGATTAAAGTAAGGAGGGATTGAGGACTGGGAGGTGGTGGAAAACAAAGGTGAGGTAGGAGGAGGGAGATGAGGAAATTATAAGAGGCCTAGCTCCTTGTGTAGATTGCAGAAAGCAGAGACAGAGAAGGGGGAAGGCAAAGTTTTAAGGGAATGTGGGAACCCAAACTAAGAGAGGTGAAGATTGGGGATTAAAGCGAGGGAGTCAGGAAAAAGAAAAATAATTTGGCTGATAACTGAAGGAGGCGAGGGAGTAAAAAATGGTGGAAAGTAACATAGTAAAGGATGGAGCCAAGAAATAAAGAATACAAGAGATATAGTAGAGTGTAGTACGGTTAAACTTGACCTTGTAATTGCGCGACCATGTACAGTCGGCCCCAGGAATTCGTGTACACCACTGGGACATTAATGGTTCGTAACAACTAGAAAATTAAGTGCATTAATTTTCTAACACCAAAATTTCCTAGTAATGTTATTTGGCTAATATTTGAATCAGTCAGCAGAATTATCCTTACAGCATGTGCAGAATAAATACACCTTTTAACCAATCCTCGGTGTACGAATTCCTGAGGTCGACTGTACACCTAGATTGCTTATGTCATCTGAGCTGGTAACATTCATTGGGGGAGGAATCAGAGTAGGTTGAACATAATAGAGCGACAGGATAGATTCTTTCACCTATACAATGACATCTTATCCATCCAGAGTTACCACCACACTTGACACGAACGTGGTCGCGAATTTACTAGCTCGGGTGTACACGTGAGTGCTGGAGGCCCTTGGTATGGAGTGGAGCCGGTACTGTGTCACAGAGAGAAGGAAAGGGGTAATGGCGATATGAAGACATTAAACAGGAAAGAACAGAGGGAGGTAGGGGTAGATAATAAATAGAGGGTCTTAAATACTGTAGAGTGAAAGAAACTGAGCAAGGGAGAGTAATGAGGAGGAAGGAGAAATTTGAAGAGGGAGAAACCTCCATCCTAGGCCTGGAAGAACCTGTAGGATAAGGGAGAAGGTGAGACAGCAAGCCCTAAGCCTAATAAGGGAAAGAAGGAAAGGAGGGACAGCTGAAGAATTGAAAGGGAGTGGATTGGGTTAGAAGGCAGGATAAAAATTGGACAATAGAGGAGGGCAGAAGAGAGTGGGTAGGAGACAGTGACAGAGGGTGATTTTTCTTTATGGCTGGTCAGCAACCAGTAACTGCATCAGCCGAGCTCTCAGGAAATGCATTACAGGAGGCTCTACCAGATATGGCTGATCAAAAATCACACAACTGTCGAGTGTGTGCATTTAGCCTAACTGGGAGGCGAACTTGGAGTGAAGCTTCTTCAAGGCTTGACAAGCTGGTCAATTGCCAATGTAGACAATATGGCTCTCCACCATTTCAGCAATACACCTGATAATCCTCCCCATTTCCCTTCATTTTTTAAGGAAAACTAAATAATTTGAAAAGTTTCCCAGTGATGGCAGCACTTTCCACTACCAGCCAGCCTGGCAACACAACTCTACTCAAAAATACTCATTGTATCTGTGAGGCAGCACCCTTCCAATATTTCAGTCTGAATCAAAGGCATTCCTTGGCTCCTGTAGTTCACTCACATTATAACACCCATCACTCCTTTTTTCCCTCTCTTACCTCATGTTTCTTTCCATCACTCCTTCCTTCATTCTATTCTTTCCTCACACAATACCTTTCTCCCATTCCCCATTCTTATGCATTTCCTTGCTCTCCATATTTCCCACTTCCTTTCTTCACTCATGTTTTACTTCAAAAATCCTCCCTCTAAGTTCAGTGCTTCCTGCCAGGATGAGGTGAAGCAAGTAGACTGGAACATGTCCCTCCAGGTTCAATAAAAACAAACAGAACTTCATCTCCACCTTTGCAAACCAAAATTTCATATAACACCCACTAGATATAAATTTCTGAAATCACTGTGCTTAAAGATATGATGCTCTATTTGTGTTCATCACACTACTCTTATAAAAAATAAGTATTATGTGCTTTAAATGTCACAAATTCAGAAAAATAAGATGAATAATTTTGCAAGCAAGTACAGGTAGTCTTTAAAATCAAAGGTATACAGTATTGCCTTTGGTATGTATATTTTTTCCTGTATTTAAATACAATACAGTACCAGTATATGCTGTAGAAATCTGAATATTAAAAGTGAAATTTACATATTACAGTAAATATATATATATATATTATGAGAGTGAGGTTGAAGGGCCTAGTGTGAGTGGAAGACCACCAATCAGGTGTGTAGACAAAGAAAAGTAGTACATAAGGGAAGGAAATGGCAAATGGGTGGGTAGGGCTTATTCAAGGAGGATACAGGAAAAGTTAGATACTCTTTTGCCATGACCAAAAGCTTGGGATGTGTACTGGGAATAAACTAGGCTTCAGAGCTATACACAGAAATGGAAATAAAGTATAGCTGAAAATTAAATATTATATCTTTGGCTACAATGTATTAAATATATATTAACACTGCTCCACAAAGCCACACTGGATCTTTCTTAATTCAACTGCAATAGCAAAAGTTACCAGATTTATCAAGGTCACTAGGCTGACGCAGTAGTAGTGTTACTGCCTGTCATTCAGTTGGTTTGGGTTCAATATATGCCTTTGAACACAAACCTTGTGGAGAGTGGAAGCACCCTTCTGAATCTCTCTTAATCTACAACTGTATATGATTATTTTATCTCCCTTCCACAGCTTGGGTTTTTTTATGTGCTTTCTTATAAAAAAAAAACACTGAATATTATTAGTGCTTATTATACCATTCATAATACAGTATACAGTTCATATTATATTATGTCTATAGGCTAACAAAAGATGCAAAATCATTACACAAATCTCTAGCACAGTTCAGTGCCACGAATAAAGGAGTAAAGTTAATCTTATAATCAGTCGAAGTTTAACACATAAATGTAATTAATTCTATTAATCAAAATGTGTTTGAGAAAGTTCTTGGAATTTATCACATTTATTTCCAGAGAACTAGAATATTTGTGTCACGTTCAACTCTATCATGTAGCTCCTTGTAGGTCAGCCCAAATTTGCAACATATCTCATCAAAAGAATGTTGTCCATTACACATTGAGTGAATTGCACTCCGCCTGTGGCCACTTCGATGGGATGGGGAATCCTCAGTGCAGGAGGAGGGATCTGGAGGGACAAGGATGGGGAAACAGTGAAGGCGCCGAATGAGTGAGTGCTGGAGGCCAAAGTGAATGAGGCAGCGTTCATCAATGTTGAGGGACTGGGGGTTGAAGCGGATGCATAGGTCCCGCACTGTTACACCATTTGTCATGCTGCAACCAAAGAGTACAAACTAGTTAGGAAAACAAGTACACCTAAAAACTTCATTGCTTATGAGACAGTAACTGCACACTATGGAAACAGATAAATTCAAATAATTAGAATACTTTTTTTGTCAGACGGTTCTGAAATTGCTGAGAGTATGTCAGACCTGTAATACAGAGTGAGAATGTCTGAGAGCTGGGGCTGTGGGTCACAGTTCTTGGCTACGGCTCGCTGACACTCTTCCTGCAAGCAGGGGTTGGAATAAAGCTTCTGGAGTCCAGGGGTCACAGTGTAAACATTGGAGTACTGGAAAATGGGCAGCAGTCGAACTTGTCCATAATACAGCAGGTTTTCCACACAAGCCTGGTGAACCAAATAAAGATAACTATTTTAGTGTATGGTATGAAAGGTCATAAATCATTCAATCAATATTGATGTTTCATTCTCCTCATTCTCTGAACTCCCCTCAAACGAGATGAGGCCACAATGCTAAATATAAGTTGAACCAACAGACCTACTGCAAATACTCAATTCTTCAAATTTTTTTGCTGTTAATACACAGGACTGGATATTTATTCTTAACATGTTTTCCTTCATGTACTCTTCTCACTCATTTAAGTCCATATTTTTGCCTGTACCATAAAAATAATTTAATAGTTTACCTTTCCATTAATCAGACTGATAAAGGAAAACAGGAAATATCAAAGATAATGTAAACTAAACAGCTAAATTCTTCTTACCTTGACTAAGTTAGTCTCCACATCAGCAGCTGCTGCAATTTTAGCCACATGTGCATATCCATCAATGTATGGGAGAACCTGCTGAGTGGTGAGGTCCCAGTGGTCCCCACGACTATAGACACGCTCAGAAATCAGGACTGGCACATGATGGTCCTGTACCAGAGGTGGATCAGGCCACACACCCACCACCTGAAGTAAATTTTTACACAAGGTATAGTGTATAGCTTTCCATTTTGAAGTTAATACTCCATCTTCCCTGTGTTGAGTACAGTATACTCATCTAGCATTATGAATGAAGATGACCATCTTGAAAATCTATTAATTTAGAGAGATTGAGCTAATCTTTTCTGTTTTTGAACTGATAGTTACAGTATACAGTACTTACCTTAATATGGAGAACAGAAGTTGTTGAACCATCTGCTGATTTTCGACGCACTTTAGATTCTGAGACAGAGGATTTCCTGAAGCCCCTAAAACCCATGTCTGCTTGCCGCTGATCACTGAACATGCTCATTCTACGTTCATGACCATCATACAACTTAATTTCAACTGACTGGTGCTTGCGTTCAGACAGAAGACTGGGCCGCCGCTCCGCACCTCGACGTTCACTCTCTCCGGGGCCAGGCTTTTGGTCACTGAGGGTGATGGAAACGGTACACTTTCCAGTAGCATTGAGTTCCTCCAGGATGTGTTGCAGGATTCCCGGCATTTGACCCCGGCTTCCTTCATCTGATAGGAACCCATTTTCCAGCTCCAGGTTCTCAAGATACTCTGAGAGCTTTTTCACAGCCGGCTCATAGTGAACAGTTCTTGCCGTAGAGTCACATACAAAACACAGGTTGAAAATAAGTGCATTCCGGGCATAGTTTGGATTCTGAATCTCATTGGGGTAGCCAGTTATCTTGACACCCAGGACATTGACTGTGATGGTCCTTTTCAATATCTCTGGTTTGGGTATGATGTAGTAGGAAACTGCATCAAAAACTTCCTTGGTCACATAGTTTTCTGGATACTGATATACAATCTTTGGTCCAACAGTGTGATGGAACTCAGAGAGAAATATACTTCTAATAGGACCTTCTTTCCCAAACTCCTCAGTCATCTTCCTGTAAATGGAAGATGGGATAATCTTTAAAATAAATATAGTACAATATCAAGTTACTTTTGTAGGCTAGATAAGTGACCAAAGGGCCTGAGACAAAAGGTTAAGTACAGCCAAAGTGAAAGTCCTGAGCAGGGGGTACAGCTATCTCTTCTAATTCTAAGAACAAAAAATGTGCCAAAATAACATTACTAACAATTCGTTTAACTGCAAGCTGCCACAGTCAGAGGGGTGTGGATATTTGTCTTGTTCGGGTTCTCTGCCCAGTATCGGCTGTGGCTTTACACCACCCCCTCCTCATGGACTTTTAGCCATGGCTGTGATATTCATTTAATTATTTATCAAGGAAATTCAGGTCATAATGGAGAAAAATATAAATATGCCTAGCTAATTAACATGGGTAGAGGGAAGACAGGAATTCATCCAAATGAAGAGTAGAAATCCAGTTTTAATTGCTATTTGAGTTAAGCAAGCTTAGAAATTATCCATATAGACTCACCTAACTTACACCATTTAGGGCTTAATGTCTGGGGTAATTCCTGGGGTTGAATTGGATTGGGTTGGGAAAAAAATGTTATTCAGTTTTGTCAATTAATACCAGCAGCTTTTTAAGAGGTATATACTGTACAAGTCGCAGGTTCTGAGTTTGTGCTAAGCTTACTGCATGATTACCCATACGTATTCTCGGTATTTACTGAAAGAATTGCCGTTTTGTAGCAGTGTTGCCAGATCCGGCTAAGTCCCAGTATTTTGCCCCGGTCATTTCCTGTACTTTACCACAGTTATTGGTATAATCCTGCGTAGCGGGTGTAACTATATTCACACAATTATCACATATCTTACAAGAAAATGATATTTCCTTTCTTGCATATTGTTAGTTGTCTGTCTGGTATATTGAAAGAGGGGAAAAAATGAAAGTTAGGCATTATAAATAGTAATTACAGAATACAAATTTCAATTTGGCCACTTGTTGTGGTCAATGTTATAGAGGTGTCGAAGAAAATACCATAGAAAAAGTGTCTTAGAATGGTATAAATTAGTGGGTAAAGAGGGTAAAAACATCGTAATAGTAAACGGCAATATAATAGATAATTACCGTATTCTCCATTCATATTTAGCATGGTAACCCATATGTATTCTCCATATCTTACTGCATGATTACCCATATGTATTCACCATATCTTACTCATATCCTACAGATTATTCTTAAATACTTGGTTTCAAACAGATGGTAACCATCAAATAAGTACAGTAACGAAAATATATTATTAGTTTCTCACCCTGCCCACCACACATCATAATAATAAAAGGTAAACAAACACAATCAGTCATATGGTTACACATTCGAACAGCATATAATTTTCTTTTTAATTGTTAAAAAGGGGGATCTTGCTATATTTATTCAGCAGTTTTGTGTACTTTGTCTCATTGCACCTTATAGGATCAGTATAAAGAAAATTAAAAGATATTGGTAAGGATATTTTATTTTTCGTATAAGAATGAAACCCATAGTTCTGTTTGTTGTAAACCGTGCATTATCTGCATCTAACGTATGCATTATATTGACCTTTCCATGCTTCATACAATACAGGAGGGTATTATCTGGTAACTGAACTTCAGTAAATGATATAGTTGAAATAGTTAGTGATTAGATATAGTGAAAAATAACAAATTTCAATAATCTCCGAGTAATAATAATGAAGTCTAAGCCCGAATGAGAGGATTGGGACACGAGGTGTGACGAAGTGCCAAGTGTCGGGGTCAAAACACTGAGGAGGGATGACGTTCAGCGCTTGTAATTCATAGGTAATTTGGTTATATTAATGATTGGCAAGCTCACTGATCCAGACAGATATGAGTGTATTTCCTAAAAAAGAAGGTGGTGTGGTGTGATGAAAATGGAGGTTTAGAGTATAAGAGGAAATTAATCCAAGTTTCCTGTAAGTGATTGTGTTGTGTCAGCTCAGCAGTAGGCATAACAACTGTAATAATAACTAACATGTCCACTCTAACCGCCCTCAAATATCTTCTTGTCTTAGATTAGCACCCATTAGAAGTATGCTTTAAGGTCATATAAAATAAAGAACGAATATTTATTTTTCCTCCACCCCTTTTTTTGTTGTTACCATGATGTATTTCTTGGTAGTCGATTAATTTACCGGTATGTAAAAAAATCGGTAAATTTATAGAAGTACTGAGTTCACTCTATTGTATATTTTAGTATCTTTACCCACTATTTTGGACCATTCTAAAACACTTTTCATCTATGGTGTTTCTCTCGGAGATGCCCCGTTTTACAAACGTAATTTGGAAATTAGTCTAACCTAACCTAACCTAACCTAGACCACAGCAGACTACCAGGACCTAACCTGGGCAAACTACCTGGATATTACCGGTGTAAACTATCATAAAGTGACCAGGGTAAATTTCCAGGACCTAGCTGGATGTGGTAACACTGCGCGGCCCTAGCCAGGAACGCAGTACTTCTGTAATAATACCAAAAAATCACACAACCATAATAACCAAGGAGAGAAAGGGTATGTATCTAGATTATTGCTGTTTTGTAGCAGTGTTGCCAGATCCGGCTAGGTCCCAGTATTTGGCCACGGTCAGATCCCGGTACTTTATCATGGTTATTTCCCGGTAGTTTGCCCAGGTTAGGTCCCGGTAGTCTGCTATGGTCTAGGTTAGGTTAGGTAAGGTCAGGATAATTTCAAAATGCCCCATTTGAATATACCTGCCCTATCTTGGAAATGGGGCATTTCTGAAGAAAATGCCATAGAAGAAAAGTGTCTGAGAATGTTATAAATTAGTGGGTAATGACAGTAAAAACATCGTAATACAACCAGCAATAGAGTAGATATTTACCAAAGAAAGAAAGAAACGGGTGGAGATAATAATATACGAGAGGTCAGCCTAAACTAGAAAATTATGTAAGTATTGTATCATTGAGCAATCTTAAAACATATCTGTGTCATTAATTTTCTTATGTATATAGTAAATACAATGGGCCATTCTGAGGCTAACTCTTGTGTCACCATTTCTCTTTGTTCTCTTAATTTCTTTTTGGGCATAAGTGATGTTAATGATAGGTTTTCGTTTTCAACAAGGTAGGTCTCGAATGACACTGATATTGGGTCCCAAAGGAAGCCCTGGTCAAAGTTAGGTTATGTCAAATTGGTTCCTCTAGCTATATTTTCAATAAATTATTACTGTACCTCCTTATAGGCCGATATTGATATATAACACCAATAATAAAGGAAATAAAAAATCAATATATATTATCAGTCCTCATAAAAGACTACCGGTACCCAGTTTAATTTTGGCTATCATACAATAGTTTCTACTACAGGTTGCAATAGCTACAGTTATTCATCACACAACCTCACCATAATCTTAGCCTTGGTGAAATTATATATGGTAACTAAAACCTATCTGATGTCAGGTCATTAAAGAATAATTCTGATTGACCCAGCTTCCCATACACTGGTAAATTTATTTACACCAGCTTGTTTTATTGAGTATAGGACCCATTCTCCCGATGCAGGGGATCATTTTCAAGGATTATAAGGTTAGAACTGCATGAAGTTGCTGTTTGTAATTTCCTGAAGTTGATTGAAGAAGAATCATATCAGAGTTTTCAAGGTTTGAAATAGAAAGTAGGTATTTAATATTTTGTATTCGTTTTAAAGTGACTGCAAAATAATATTTCAATTCAGATTATGACATAACCCATAGCTTGTGACTGTACAGTGCACAAAAATATATTTTTTGATTTCAGTGACAATTCAGTACCGGTACTCAACATGGATACCAATGAGATAATCAAGAGAGCTAAGCGTGCCCTGGATGGTTATATATCGTAAGTTATACCTCGTTATCTTTCCAAGAAAGCTTCATTCATGATCTTAATTATATACTGAGTCTGAGCTACAGCCTGCTGGGGAAAGGGTGTTTTGAATGGAAGAGATAGACTAATATGAGATCCCCCATCAGGTACCGCAAACTGGTGCTATTGGTCCTTGTGCTGCTGGTGTTGCTGCTGTACTGTGGACCCTCTATCTTCAGACTTGTCTTGCACACTCGACCATCTACTCTTGGGGAAGGTGCGTTAAACTCAGATTAGTTAAGTGTAAGATACTTGTGAGTATGTGCACATACTATACATTGTACTGGTACCGTATGTGGTGTAATACAAGACTAATACTATCTGTATTATGAATTACTATTATGCTGTGCATCATTATTTACTTTATATGGTTCATAGAGGACTAATTATTCTTTAATTTTATTCTGTCGGCTCATATTATTATGGGAAACTGTGTCACAACTGTATTTTTAAATTCTTGCTACCTTTCTATTACTCCAGACACAGCCAGCAGAAGTTTGGGATTGCGTCTGGATCGATTTTGGCAGGCGGCACAGGAGCTCGACGTCCACATATTACACTCACCACCACAGCTGGAGGAGCGGCCTTTCCTACCTTATGTTGGAAATGGACTCCTGGGGATCTCTTGTGACCAGGAGAGCCCTCTATACATTAGAAGTGGCCGCACTCTCTCCCTCCCCATCAACTATCGTCCCATCACCCTTGTTTCTCTTGATGGTGAGTGCTTGGGGTTACATATTTTAGTAAATTACATAGTTCAGCATTTTCTCATTGTCAGAAAATTGTTGTTGTTGTTGTTCTCTCGGGGCAGAATGGCCTCCTGCCCCACAGACCCCTGGTACACTCTGGTCACAGTGAAAAAACAAATTAAAATAAAGGAGGGGCTGGCCCTATATGCCTGGGCTACCGAAGCACATCCCAGGGAAATGGGACCAGAGCTTACTGGACAAGGGAGTCTGGGGGCCTCCGATCGCCAGGGAGATTGGGGAGGTCTTTGATACCACAGCCAGTGCTGTGGGCCCAAGTCCACGTTACCACAAGAGCTACAAGTGGGGCCGCACCTTCCATGAGACCAGCCCTGAAGGGACCATAGTTTTTAATAATAGCACTCACAGTCAAATGTTTTATGGGAGCATATTTATCAGTATGTTACAGAACTTCCTTTACAAAGTACTGGGAACTTTATAGCTGCTTTATAGCCTTTGCACTTCTGGAATTATATACTCTATGATGGTTGCGATTGTTGTTTTAACCCCAGTTCACATTGTGTGTTTGGTGTTTATGTACTGCAAATGTCCTGTTGTTAATGAAAAAAGTACTTAAACACTACATATAACATTAGGCATGTTGCTGAAGGAGGCACTAGTGACTGAGTACATGAGTGGAGTGGTGCATCGAGTGCAGGCTTGGGAACAGAGTAATGGAATAGGAGGTGCTTTGGATGTACTCTACCAGATCTACGCTCACCGCACCATGCCATCACTACTACTCCAAGACATTAAGGTTGGTAGGATATTTCTTTAATGGACTTCTTTCTATTCTATAGAGTAGATGGTAGGTGAGTATTTTTTTAAAGAAAGTATTTATTCTATTTTTCCAGTACTGCTATCTTATGCAAGGTCCTTAGGGATACAAAGGAGAATTTCATAAGCGCAATAAGAAATTGATGTATTAGAGCTAAAGATAATGTAGCCAATTAACATAAGGGAGACTATTTCTGGAAACATACTTTAAAGGATTGGCTAAAAAGGATATGGTATGTATATGGTACAAAAAATATACTGTATTTACAGGAAATTCACATCTGGTACAGTGTATGTTGGTAACATCCACCAGTGGAAGTTAGTCCAGAAAATTACTAACATTAGAGTAACTGTCAGGCTGATTTATTGAACAATTTTTATATATGTATGTTGTGCCATGGTTACGTACCATTTGTACAGTATCGAGTAAATGGTCTGTGGCCATCCATACACTGTACAATTATCAGTCGCATAAGCTTATACCAAGTAATACCCCAAGTGGAAATGGATTTATTAAAGCATAATAATACACCTCAGGTTATCAACCCAACGGACCGTGATGTCATAGTGGAGGTGGAGCAGATGGGCCTGGGAGACTGGCCTGAAGCTACCACAAACACCATAAAGTAAGTAGCCAGCCTCACAATTATTTTAGAGGATAGAGAATGGTATTCAGACTTTAAATTTGGCTGTAAGTACTTATTCACTCATTGAGCTCCACACAGACAGCTTCTTCTAACACCCACCACCTCAAGGATATTGAGTACAGTACAGTACTTGCTTACAGACTACATCATGGAGAGGGAGAACATGAGTACACAACAGTGACTGGCTTTGTGGAGGTCCCTGATGCTCCAACTAAGGTTATCCCAGTGGCCATCATCACACTCAAAGTACCACCCAGCCTTCAGGTAACAACCAGTCTCAGTCTGCTGATATATAAATCTAGTGTGATATTGCAATTTTTCTTTTCAGTACAGTATATAGGACTGTAAGTACAGTACTGTATGCACCATTAGTGATAAAATTTTGGATATAAACATGCATGTGATAGGTCTACATAATCACCAATATGAATCACACTACCCAAGACACGAGTAATTTCGTCATGAAAATTGCAACATAACAACAACATAACATCAACATAACAAATGTAAAGTTATTTGTTATGAATGTAGATACTGTAGATCATATGGCTAAACCATATAATGGGATGATTTAGTTTGAACTCCTATGACAACCTGCACACTTCAGGCCATCAGCATGTAGCACCATTAAAAGTTTTTGGCCTATTGCACTGGGCATTCTTAAAATCATTGTATCCATTTTGTTCATTTCTGGAACTGAAACCATCCTCCTTTTAGAAGAAGAAAAATGAGGTCATGGTGATGAACAGTTGGTGCAGTGGTTTTCAACCAAGAAGTCTGGGGTTTGTTTCCCAGGCAAAATGGGGATGGATGGGCAGTCCCCTTGTCGCTATGTGCAGCAGTAGTATAAATGTGTAGGTAATGAAGTCCCCACCCAAACAGACATTTGAACTGAGCATTGATGAAGATGCATGAGTGCCCTGTCCAAACAGACATCTGATCTTCATCCATCCTCTAATGGGTAGGAAGTGAAAATGTTGATTACTTGTTTGCAGCAGTATTCTTCCTCAATATAGGGAAGGTTGGTAGGCCTACAAGAAGATGGACCCTTTCCATGAAGAAGTGGGAAAAGATATAGTCAGGTGATGAACAATACAGTATTAAGAATATTTTTATTTTTTGTGTTAGATAAAGGAAGTAGGTCATATGATTGACCTGATCTGATGTATTTTCCTTTTATTATTTACTAGTTGACTGGCCCACTTTCCAGGCCTAATTAGCAAGTACTCCAGAGGAAGCGCGAACCAAAGTAATATTTGTTCATGCATTATTTTGGAGCGTATCTGGAGTCTGTGCCAAATTTAGAAAAGATTTATTCAGAAAGAGTGACTTTTATTTGAAAACAATTATTCAAGTATAGTGTATTGATCAGACAAGCCAAAACTACCTGACACTTCCTCTGTGGTGAAGGTAGTTGTGATCATGAAGGTAATGTGAATATTATGTCCCCAGGTGAAGTCCCGCATGTCGAGTACACTGCACGTGGTGACATCAGTAAATTACACGGATCCAGTGCCCAAGAAAGCTTACCCTGCTGCCAAGGAGAAAGCACTTCAGAGTGCTCTTGCAGTAAGTGTGCAGTATGAACAGATTTCAGTTCTCCATATTTTTAGAAACTAATTAGGGATATTTCCCAGCTTGCAGCTTACTTTTAATTTGAATCATGTTGAATCCGTAAGAATCCTTTTTTGATGATATATTAAATGTAATTTCATTTAAGTACTCAGTTTCCTTATGGTTTTATTGCCAGTACTATTATGATTTATAAAATCTCAGGGTAAGTGTTTAGAGAATTAACAAAGATTGTATAACTGAATTTAGGTGCACTGATATTGCATTCTATACAAGGTCACCTCTTTTCACCCTGTTCTCCCCTCCTGGCCTCAGGTACTGAAACGTGCCGTGACAGGTAGTACCAAACGATTGCGCCAGGAGCATGTGCAGGTGTGGCATGAACTGTGGTCCTCAGGCTTCTCAATTAGCCATTCCCGGGCTGAAAGCGCACTCAATGGGGACCTCATCAATGCCACCATCTATCATGTTCTGTCCCAGGTCAGTCAAGTGTTTTTCAAATTGGGGGTGTCAGCAGGAAGGTTTTTAGGGATACAGTATACAGAAGAATTATTCCTGATTAAAGTGGTTACCAATTTGAGTACAGTATTCTATTGTACTCTTTACAGCTGTCATTCATGAGGTGTTAAACGTTAATGTTACTTTTAAGTAAGGTACTGATGCTGAGCGGGTTAATAATGTACAGTAGACCCACAAGATATATACACCTCGGTATCGTATAGAACGTCCAATAGGTCGATAGAAGACGTCGTTTTATGTGAAATCATTCTATGTGATACACGTAACCTATGGGGAAAATTACAATTGGTCGATTAATCACCAAAATTGTCCCTGAAATTAACATAAAATACTTTTTCAGGTTTTTCTTGCCTTAATCCTACAGGGATGTATGTAAAATGCATATTACAATTCGTATTAAGGTTTTTGCAGGTGACTAATGTGACTGAGATGAGTCAGCGACATCCGTAGTGGTGGAGGTGGTAGGTGGGAGATAGCTCGTGATCATCGTTTGTTTTCTTTTATTAACCATACGCTGGTGTTTCCTTCTTTCTCTTTCCGAGAAATAACTTCTTTCTTTATATCGAAGGATATGGCCTTCCATTTTGTAAATGCACAACCTGGCATGACTGAGAGTTGAAGCAGGTGGTTAACTTGTAATCACTAAAAACGAGCGAGTCACACACAACGCAGGCTAGGGTGAATGGAGACTGAGGGTAAGGGGAAGGAGCGGGAGAAGTGGCGGGAACACACTCACCCACACTGCTCAGACGCCAGTGATATCATTTCCTAGCACGTTCATTATGATTTCGCTCGTTTTGTATAAGAACTCCTCGGATTTGCTTCACTTATTTTCGCCACCCGTTCTATTCAGATGCAATCTTTTTGTAAAATAATTTTAAGCTAATATTTTAGTCCCTCGTTCTGTACAAGAATCGTTCTATGTGAAGACGTTCTATATGAGACCGAGGTGTATATATATTGAAAGAACAAAGTTTCCTTTGTTTTATTTCAACAGTTAAAATTCAATATACAAACACAAAATCTTCTTGTCTGCAACTGTGCCTTGAAAGCACATGTGTCACAGCCATGGTGGTACAGCCAAGAGTTGTTTTGTGGCAAGGGCAGTGACTGACAGCTGAGGTAATCAATTCCTTTTATAACACAATGTTCCTTATTTTTTCTCTGCAATTTAGTCCAACCAATTCCTTTATTTTTTTACAAATGTACTCATTTTGTCCCATCTCTGCTTATTGTAATTCATCCCCTACTATCTCCTTGGCACCCTCATTTCACAAAATTTTGGATGTCACCTCCTGCTTTTCATATTTTCTTATATCAGCCTACATTTTAGACTTTATATTATGGTGATATGTACAGTACTAAACTTTGCCTTAGTATTGATGTAATGAACTGCACATTCGTTCAGTCATCACTCTCCTTCCCTTTCTCAGGCCCCAGCACCATTACATGAAGTGTGGACTAGTGAGGACCAGCGTGCATCAATCCTGCGGGATATTGCTTATGCTGAGGGATGTTATGGAGGACACCACACACTGTATGTCATTGCATGAGGTCCACCAGCAACATTTTGCCATTGTTTTTTTTTTTTTTTTTTTTTTTTTATGTACAGAAGTCAGTCAATTGGAGAATCAGTAGTTAAAAATTCCCTAATCCTAGATATATACAAAAATAATGAGTTAAATGTAATGGCAACAATGCCATATATGATGATGAGTTGACTCACATAGGTTTTAAATATCCTGTTACTATACTGTACTGTAATTGTGATACTGTACTTAAACGGAGACTAAACTAGGATAATAATATTAGCAGGTGCAGTATATGTATGTATTTTGCTGCTAAAAAAATTATGTATCTCTGATGAAACAGATTTAAGAAATTATGCCTCCACACCTTCAAAGCTCATCAGCTATATAAGTAAGGAAAATATACTTATCCTCAACTATATGCTGTTTGTGGATTTATTTTCTTTGAATCAATAGCACCATAACAAATGTGGGCTAGTGAACTAAAAGTTTTTTTTTACCATGGACCATGTGGACAAAGTTTCATGGACAAGATAATGATTAACTAGTGATATGACTCATCTTTCTGGTCATCATCATTATCACTTAGCCTCGGACTTTTCTTACATATATCCACAGATGATTATGCCACTGAGTTCCAGTCCATAATTTTACATCATCGCACTATAATTATAGATTCCAGTTGCCAAACTGTACTAGTGAGCTAAATCCTAAACAGCATCATTGAAATTTACTAAATCTAGTTACTTTCCTTCTCTCTTCATAATGTAGGCAAGCAGAGCGTCTTTGGTCCCACTTGAGCACCGTAGAAGATGTGAATAAAGTGGTTGGTTACTGGATGCTCACCCTTGAGAAACAGGTACATCATAAGTTTAGAGCTTCTATGGTCCTACCCTTGGAAATATATAATAGAGAAGGGTAGGGTAGGCTTAGATTACCGTACCTGGTTAGGGCTTCATAATGCATCCTGCTTCCTGCAGGAGATTGAATAATGGATGTGGCCACTAATTATGATTGCTGGTTGCCTAGTGATCAGCCCTTGGAACTTGAATATGGTAGAGCACTTTCATATTCCAAGCTTTTTCAGTTTCTTAAGTAGTAGCCAGGTATCAAATGCACATGAATATCACAATGAAGTCATATAAAATAAGAAATGAGTGATGAATTTTGCACCTGAATACTGTAGAATATTTGAAAATGTAGTAATTAATTCTGTTTACATTACTTTGCCAACCAATCTCATGCTTTGCCTCAGTGAATTCCAAATATTTGTGATGTCAGGGTTGTCACCAACTAGTGCGTGCAGGAGCAAATGGCATCCTGCAGGCCATGCTCCTTAGCTTTGGCGGCCTTCGCTTCAGGAACCAACACCTCGAGTTTAACACCCACCCGAAGGACCTCCATCGAGATTACTTTTTCAGGTGACCACTTCTTACATTAATCATATTTGAATATATTTTTTTTTTTATGCCTGTTGATAGGTATGTAGACAGACATGTTTACTGTACATAATAACTTAGGATACCAGGGTTTGATTACTGTACTAGTGCTGCTGACAACATTGAACATTACAATGTAACACCAAAGCACTTTCTTGGTACTATCGTCGACACTTATAGCTGGTACAGTCAGTGTCGTCAATCCGCTTTTCCCTGGTGTAAATCCCATGCAGCTCGATTCATTTCTTCCGAATCTTTCATTGGTGATAGGGAAAGTCCGAGAGTGTAACTTTGCTGAAACATTCCCTTTTTAATATACACATTAGTGATGCACACAGGTAGTAGTGTCATTCATAATATGGAACTTCCTGTTTTTCTTCCTTGTGGATATCTGCATCTTCCTAAATCATGTGCAATAATAATGTGTCCAATAAAAAGGGGACATTTCAGCTTATTTACATAGCAAACCTATAGAAGTTATTAAGGAATACGATGTTGCCTCACCTCAACATTCTTTCTCCTCCTCACCTCAACATAAATTTTTTCTGCACCTCACCTCAACATTCTTTCTTTTTCCTCATCATTTCAACAATGATAATTCATTCACCACCTCACATCATCATTAATTCACGTCACATACTCACAAGTCACATCACCTAACCCATGTCAAGTGTTAGTGGTGATCACTGCTTGCAAAAATTCATACTAATATAATTTGAAGCATTGTGGTGACTACAGACAGTAATAATTCCACCTTATAAACCCACATGACCTTGACTCACATATTCCTCAATATATAGTAAATTCTTCACTTCAAGACACCTTATAGTGAATTTCTTTCACATTAAGGGGAGATTTTCTTGTTTGTGAATTAGAAGGCTACTGATTCCTCCTAACTATGCCAGGAAACACATGCCCTTAATGTTACTTTAATGGGGAACCTGTTTCATAGCATAGTTTGGAGGAATCAAAGTCCTTCCAATTCACCAACACAAAAATCTCCCCTTAAGTGGTGAGCCAATTTTAGATAAACTCAATATACACTGTAGTCATAGATAGTAAGTAATTAGCTTTGTGATAATACATACCAGCAGGTGTGTGTGTGTACTCAATATTGTATAGTCATGGATATTAAGTAATTTTCTTAGTGATATGCACTGCATGTGTGTGTGTGTGTGTCCAATTTCCCTGCTTCCTCCTTTTCTTGACTTCATCTCTATCCTCCTATATACATTCTTTCCTCATCCTTGCTCCATGTTGCCACATGTGCAATACACTTTTTCCTAATTTATTCAGTCAACCCCCCACACTCCACACTGGCATACCCTGGCCACACTCTCGGACTCTTCCTCTCACCAATGAATGATTCAGAAGAACTAAGTCGAGCTGCATGGGATTCACACCAGGGAAAAGAGGATTGATGACGCTGACTGTACCAGCTATAAGTGTCGGCGATAGTACATTAGTCTCTAGATTTTAGCACCAACTGACTGAGCGTATATTATCATTAGGTTCCTTCTCCATCTGTCACGGCCACATCAGTCATGCAGACAGTGATAAATGGAGGTAAAGGAAAAAGAAATTACAGTAACCTCTCTATGTGTTCCAGACGTGTGAGCTATGGAAACTCAACCCACCTAAATATCTCGGTGGCAGTGCAAGAGGAAGATTACAAAGCTGTGATTTACACTGCCCTCGACCGCTCTGACCGCAACTATTACGCCTGTGATGCTGGGTGCCTCGACCGTCCTGTTGAGCTAAAGTGAGTCTAGGTTAACTGTCATGTCATAGGTGTTTTAAAAAAAAGTACAAAATTCAAGAATTTTTTTTAACAGTGTAGCTCCAGTGGTAGTACACCAAGTTGTCCAGCAAGACAGGTTCCTTTTTTCATTGTGTATCTGATCATGATGTTTTTATAATTGTTGAAGAATAATTTGTTTCTCTGACATTGTACAGGCAGGAGAAGCAGACATTCCCAGTGAAGTTAACGGACCCTGTGACAGCCATCCTATACATCACCTCTGACCCTCGCCATATGGAGGAGCTCAAGCACACCATCCATGTCAAGGAAATTGCACTTGGTAATTTTGGTTTACTTTGGCATGGGCAGCTAAGCTTTGTTGTAATTATATTGTTGCTGTACCCCATGTAGCTATTTTTATTCACACTTATCTTCCTTGAAATACATAGTTGTAAGTACAGGGCTTTTATACTTATTTTATGCTCATCTTTGGCTCTTCATACTTGCATTTTGTTCTTAAACTATGCTGTACAACTATGAATAACACCATATGTTTCGTCTTTTGGCCAGCACCTGCCCACGAGCATCACATCATTGCCATGCACAAGCATGGACATAAGTGGGGAGGACTTCCTACCCTCTTCTGGCTCACCATTATTGCCCTCATTCTCATCTTCCACCTCTTCCTAGTCAAGCTGGTCATCAATGAATACTGTGGTGGTGATGTCAAAACCAGATATAGGTGAGATTAAGGGAGTGCAGGTGAGTGGAAAGGTTACAAATAATGTTGATAACAATTCTGTTTGTGGAGGAACCATTTATTAATGACATTTTCCTCCTGGTAGGTATTTTAGTGCATGACTTGGAAGAGTCACATATCAAATAAGGTAACTTTTCATTCATTTTACCAGTATGTACTTACAACTTTCAGAATTGAATAGAAATAAACTATAATGTACTAATTTGGTTATGATTAGTATACACTTGCTTGTGAAGTGGACTATAAGTGCTTCAATTGCTTGTATACAATAATGAAATCCTGTCGAAAATGGCTTGAATAATCTTCCAGCAAGATTATTTAATTTTTGACAAGAAAAGCAGTAACATAGATTTTTCCTCTTTTCATTAGATTGATAATGATGGAAGGTGACCTGCAACCAGGGTTATCAACCTAGGTAGTGACTGTATGTGTGTGGAGGTAGATGTTTGTGTGTTGTGGTCTCACTGCATCACTCAGCACACATCTGGGGAGGAGAGTAGTAGCAGGCTATTTAATCTGACAGGTTAATTATTCAGTCTGTGTAATGTGACATTACACATATGTGAAATTGGTGAAATTGATATTGTATTCAGAATAATGGTTAGATCTTCTTGCCAAGGTATAATTTCCAATACTGAATTGTTTTAAAGAGTGTGAAAATGGAATTTGGTGATATTTTTGTGTTTCAGTTTTGTGATAGGAAAGATGTGTGAGGACACACTAATCTCTCTCTGATTCAGGATATTGAAAGCCTGCTCTGCCCTCTTCATTCAGCTATCAGTGTGGTGTGACTTTTCCACAACCAGCATGGCACTTAACCACTTTTGGTATCAACATTTTACACAATAATCATATAAATACCTGGAAACATCATAAAACTAAAACCTGTTTGAAATATTAACTAAATCATTATATTCTTCCTGCCCTTCTGGGATTCATTCATTACTGTATTGAAGATGGATATATAGGAATCCAAACTAATTGGGCACAGTCTGTTGGAAGCACAAAGTTTCTGAATGTACAAAATAAGTGAAGTACAATAAGTGTTGTTTATTTATTATTTATAAGCATAGGGTGTGCCTGCTTGCCAGTACATGAGCCTGAACATTAGGTCACGGCTGCACTGAGGGTGGGCAGGCGTAAGTGGGTGTAGTCAGGAGACTTTCAATCATTATAATATGTAAACCCTTGCCTGCTCACTAGAAGTGGGCTGTGGCCTTAGCCTAACTGCCTATGCGTGAGCGACTTCGTGCCATGTTGGCACCCACACAGTATCTATCATTAGTAGGGGAAAAAGCCTCATCCTGTTTTGGGTATTACAGTATTGATATATAATAACATTACATGTATTATTAAATTGTACAACTAACATGTTTTATACTCACCCAGTTATAAGCAGCTTGTCCCATACATTATCTCATGTAATCTAGCAGCACCATGTTAGATGTAAGGAATCCTTTCACCGTGGACATGGAATCCTTACGCTAAGTTTAGCTATTGCCTTGACCAATTCTGTAATTGAGTGAGACATGGATGAATGGTTTAGTAAGATATTAACCAGTGTATTATCTTGGGATAATGTGTAATTGTTCTACTTATAGTTACTTCAGTCTTAAATCTCCTCCTTGTCAGTCAGGATGAATCCAGTAATTGGTTATCCATAACTGTGAGGCATAAATAGCTAACAATATTAATATACAGTATAGTACAGGTACTTCACAGGGCTATTACCTTCATCTTTATTATCATTGTTATATTGTTTTTTTGTGCATGGATAATATATTTATTATTATATACTTAGTCGTTGTTTCCTTGTTGTTTTCACACTTTCGAAATGTATTGTCTTCCACAGAAAACTCTCGGACTTTTAGCAGCTGTGGGTAGTTTCCCATGGACTCCAGCTACTGCGGATCTCACTCAAGCCACCGGCACCCATCCAGTCTCTTTTTACAGTTATTCAGTCCTTGGATATATTTAAATTTCAAAAAGATTTTCCCCATCTACAAAAATGTGTGTATATTTCTATTATTTTCTGTAAGTTATCTTTCCGATTTGTCTGGGCTTTTCTCAGAGCTATAATCCCAAATGGTATGGCATTGAACAAGCTGCCTTTTCCTCTTTCAACTCTTGTCCCCCTCTCTAAGTCACACCCTTCCCTCCATGTACCTCTCAATTCTATCCCGTCATCTTATTCTCAATCTGCCTGTCCCTCTCTCCCACCAATTCACATTCATTCATAAACCTCCTTAGTCTACCTCTCAGTCTCCATTCTATGCATGTGGTATGAAAATTATACGGTAATTTGTTTTTCTGAGATGTTCAATTCTCCCTGCCAAATAAATTTGACCATCACTTCTGTCCTGGAAGTCCTCTGCCTTCAACTAGCAGTCTTAATGTACTGTAGTACCTCTTGTTTCCAGTCATTTGACTTAAGATTTTTTATAAAGTCCGTTCCAATAAGAAAATCGGCTCTGATTAGTACAAACAGATGAGTAGAGGTGGCACTCCGGTGGGAGCACAATTTGTTTACATTCTCACCAAGCATTCCACCTTCAATAAATATTTATATTTCTTTTCTTATTATTACAGAGTACTAAAAATGGATACAAGTAAGCATCATTAGCCAATATACCCCAATATAATAACAATAATCATGACATTTATGCTGGTGGTACTTGGCAACTTTGTCCACCTCCCCCTTCCTCCCTCTCTCCCCTTCCATCAAGTCATGTCGGCATGTTAGTAGGATGCAACATATCCATACAAATTCTTCCATTTCTCTCCCATAGTGCTTTTTACATAAAATCTAAAAGGATCATTGTATTCAAGAGAATTTTATGTACTAGAGCACATCTTTTATTCTAAAATTACTCTCATATTGCTGCAAATATCAGTAATAAGTAAAATGTTGTATAAACCGTAAGATTATATTCTGTGACTTATACACGCTGTAATTACTTTATTTTTTACTCTCCAGAGTTTCAACAATTGTTTGTAAACCAAATTTGCCTAGCATGTGTAATAGGTGTGCTAGGTGAATAAATATAAATATTTTTTGAAGGTGGAATGCTTGGTGAGAATGTAAACAAATCGTTCGCCCTCCGAACATTAGCAGGAGTGCCACCTCTACCGATGTGTTCGCACTAATCAGAGCCGATTTTCTTGTTGGAACGGACTATAGTCTTCATTCATCACTTTGCAACCCTAAAGCCTGCATTTATCCCCTTTTTTACCTTTAATGATACAGTACTGTATTGCAGTGGTATTCATGTTTTTGTATCACTTTGTGCATAGCATGTAGTCCACCTATTTCCAGCACTATATAGTCAGGAATGAAAAGTTTTTATTTGCTGCCTGTGATTTGTTTAGTTGCTTTGCTGTTTGTAGAGTATCAGTATTCATTTCTATTTCTCCACCAACAGATTTCAGTGGTGGAAAAATTGAAAGAGCATTATGTTCCAGAACTATGCATGGATATTGGATAATACTGTACATTGCAGATAAGTATAATACTCCACTACCAGCAAAGATAGTACGGTAACTAGGTTTTGGTAGAATGCACATGAACTTTTCACTTTGACTAAAGTTATTGTCCAGCTCCTTCTAGTAGTTGCCCAAATACAAAGTTACAATGAGTATCTGCCAGTAAGGTTGCGAACTGCAACCAGCCATTCTCTCCTGAACCTGAGTGCTCCATTCACAGTTAAGAAACTTTTGGGAGATATTGCTGTCAGGATTTGGCAGTTCATGACAGATGGGGATACCCACCCCTGGATTTAATAGTGCTCTATTATATTATTTCACTTTGTTCTGCACATTATTTGGTAGCAATAATACAAAGGTGGTCAAATACAGTAAATAGAAAAAGATATGGTAGGATATATCCAGATTAAAGTGAAATACTGTACTCTAATAGGATAGCATTAACTCTGTATATATTGTATGATATTATATGAAATGGAAACAGTGTGTCTCAGTTTGCTCCAGAGTTATCCTGAATTACCCCATGTGACTGTGGGAGATATTGGAGCTCCCAGGACCTTATGCAAATATAATCAAGGACTAGGTAGTGATAATAATCAGTACGATAGCTTCATGTTGAATCTATGGTGCTATCTCACTGGTTTGCCAAGCCCATGACTTTTTCTTGCACATTACCCCAAATCTCACAACCTTGGAGAGAGAAACACCAACCTGGGACTAATCTGTATTGTCATTTTGTCAATGCAAGCATCTTCAGAATGCATTCTTGTGATTCTTTCCCCAAGTGTCTGTTTACCACACTTCACTGCCTTGTTGAAACTGGATATAAGAGGGAAAAGATATGTGATCATGATATACCCTTTGCTTAATTTGGTAATACCAACTGGTAAACATTAACCCCTTGAGTCTTCAGTAATAACCCCTTCAATAATATGTATGTGTGGTCCGACGGCTGGTAGAATTTTAACCGCCAAATCTGGTGTTTTTCCTTGACCTGCACCTGTTTTCATTGTGCACAAAAAATGATGTAGAAATGGTTAATAGGTAAATAATAAGCATGAAAGGAAAGTTATAAGTACAAAGCTAGGAAAGTGAACAGAGAGATTTAACATGAGTGGATTTGGTCTAAACTTGTATGATGTTAGCCACCTGGGAGATGTCTAGATGACTTTAAGATATTTTCTCATGGACTGGCCTTGCTAATGTTGATGTATTTAACTCTTATGTGTTGGGCATAGTCTGTGCCCAAACCCTAGATGGCAGGCATTTTTTGGGTTAAGATAAAAAACAGGAATTCCATAACTATTGATGTCATAAAAAAGCTTAAAATGCCATCACAAAATACAATTTTTAGTTTAAATTAAAATGAGAGCCATCAGATGTACTATATAGTCTGGCCGCCTTGGTTGTGTGAATAGGGGTGAAGAAGTATGGACTCTGTAAATCGAGAGACTAAAGACTTATTCAAATATAAAATAATGGCAGTAAACTACTGTGTACTTGTACCATATGGTACATCTTGTGTGCTTGACAGATGCCATATAGCATGTCCCGATGTGTAAGGGTTAAGAAACGCACACCAGCTTGTTTTTTAAGTTACTCTACATATAGTAGACAGTAATTCTTGACACTAACATAAAGCAGGACTGAAAGAGATAGGGACATAATTGTCAAATATAAAGTAGATATTTAATGTTACTACACAATCACAGACCCTAGCCCTGCTCCCCTTCCTTTAATTCCTTTAATTTTTATTATATTTTGCAATTTCATCTTCTGAGAATTAAAAAAAACAACACAAACCTTCTGTAACTTGAGAGATCACTGTACAATATTTATATTGATAATTACAGTACTGTACTGTCATAATTTATTCTTGGGATATGGATCTCCCAAATTAATACAAAAAAATGGCTTGCAGAAAATGAAAAATTGATTACTTCGCATGCATTACTGATAATTACGTTGATTTATACCTTAATTACAAATAACTACCAGTGAAGTATACTGTGTTAATGACAATGTTTTTTTTATAATGTTAAGCATTTAAAGTGTTTTATTATATATAGAACTTTTAACTCATTTATTGTTCAATACAAGGTAAACTCTCAAATTTATTCTTAATATTAGTTATTATTTTGTGTAATTGATATTAATTAAGCCTTTGTGGTACAGTAATTGTGGGTGACATGACATTTTCAGCCCAGATGGGATCCTGTATATGTTATATTCAATTAACCATGCCAAGTTTTCAGTTTTAGATTTTTATAACAAGTTAATCAAAAAATATCTACTGTATTGTGCCCCACTTCCTCCACTATACTTAGATACAGCAGTTAATGTATGTAAAGCGAGAAGAAACCTGGCTTAATGGTTTTTGTGACTTTCTACTGTTGATACTGCAGCTGTGAAAAAGCTTTATGTATGTATAGATCTATGTAAAGTTGCAAAGGTACTATGGCAAGTCCTAGTACATTTAGGTTAACCCATAGGTAACAGAAACTTAAATCTCCAAGACACGTTGAAATATTGTACAGACCAAAGTTTAAGGTCATGGTTCTGTTCTGTGAGGGTTCCATTTTATCATTGAGTTATGGCTATGCTGTGGAAAGAATTTTTTTTTCTTCACATCTACTGTAACATTCCCTATTTGTAATTAGGACATAAAAATTTTGCTTGAATTTTGGATGATGAGTAAGATATTCGAGAGAAATTCATCATCATCAGGGCACCATTAACCAAGGGATGGAGGATGTAAAGGGATAGGATAAAACAGTCCTAATCAACATTGCAGAATATTAATGTAAATATCATTAGAAGTACTGCATATTAGAGCTGTATATTGTTTTCTTTATGGTATATATATTTTACTAAATATGTACACCTGTACAGTATATTCGTAGGCAACGCTTGTCAGCCTTTCGTTAATGGAGACTAGAGACTACTTAAAGTGTGGAAGAGAGAAATGTGTTCTGAGATAGTATGGGCTTGTGGAAAGAATGGGTAGTATAATAATGGTGGTTTAAAAAAAGTATATGATAGTGATTTTGAGGAGCATAGAAAAGGAAGAATGAGGAAATGGCATGATATGGTGATTGATTGTTTAAGAAAACAAAGAATGAAAATATACAGCGTGATGCAAAAGAAATTGTGCTCAAAGGGCAAGAGTAGAAAAGATTAATTAGAAAAGGTGTATGTAGAGCTGGTAATCTGGTTTTAACTTGACAGTCCAAAGCTAAGTAAAGGGAATTAAGGGGGTCATTTTACATTGAGAAATTGGAGGGCTACCGATCTGTTTCATCTGTTCCTGGTATAGTTTGAAGTAATTAGAAGTCCTCCAATTTGCCCACATGTTTTCCTTAAATCGTGGATGCAAGAATGTGTGGGGGAAGCTGAGATTTTCATGGGTTTGAAAGGGTGAGTGGATGCGAGTGTGACCCATTTCATTGGGTATTCTTTCTCTTCCTTATGTATTCTGCTTCCTTTTCTACCTGTGATATTAGAGCCCTCTCACCCCATGAAAAAATGGAATGGGATATTTATGATGATGTGTGTTATTGAAAATGGAGTAGGAGTACAGGAAAGTTAATAACTTTTAGAATGATGCAGAATATACTTGTTATAAATGTTTACTTTTGGTTATGGGTAATGTATTTATATATTGATTATCAGGAAATCATAATTGATTTGATAGTAATGATATACCAGTTAATCAATTCATGAAGCATGAAAAAAAGATTCATATAATGTCACTGCTCATGTAATCATCTCATCTTCATGATGTTGGTGTGCCTTCATTCCAGTATAAATCATGTGTACATAAAAGTGAAATACTATTATTATTGGTTCTTGTTTCTTTGTCCACGATTTGATATTCCGTTTCCCCTCACAAGGCCCACAAGGGGTAATTAGGAAAGTGGAAGATGGGAAAGAGGTTCCATTTACACCAAACGAGTCGAGTCAAGACGATTCATTATTTGTCTTGAATCGCCACCTCAGTCAACATTATTTTATATGGATTTTTTGAGAAAAAAAAATTCACACTGGAAAAGTGGAGTCCATTCGAGTCACGCCAAATTATGTCTAGGACTATTTGCTCATGAGTCTGCACTCTGCAGACACAAGCATCACAGGCAAGTGAAGTCTCTAATAAGCGTATTTCGAGATTACCGCCACGCTTTACATGATTCCAGTGATCGCAGCCACTGGGGTTGGGATGTGATAACTCCTTTGTGGAAGGAGATTACTGCTGCATTGAAATGTACAGCAGGTAACTGAACTCGGAAGCTTCCTAAATCAGAGGTCTTTTACTAGTGTTCAGCTGGGTCTTGCATCCAGATTCGGGTTCTCTTATCTACGATGACGAATCCATAAAGCAACTACTTCAGCAAGAGAAAATATATGCATCCATATTCCTTGAAATTAGGAAGGGCACCTAGTAGGCTACTGATTTAATTCAGGTTGGCTCAACGTTAAGGAGTCAAAATTAATTGATCCTAATGACTTGACTTGTTTGGTGAAGATGCAGCCAAAAGGTGTGAGAGATAAGTTATAAGTCAGATGACCATCCCTGACGTACATTGGAGGAATCAAGGCGATCCGTTGTACCAAAAATATTTTATTAATATTAATTCTACAAAAAAAACGAAAAAAAACGACGCTTTTGACAGCTTGAGCGGCTGAGTTGAGCCTTGAGCCCTTGACAGACTGTCACCAGTGTTGCCATGGTGCAGGGAAATTTCTCTGTTTTAGGGAATTTTGTAGTCGACACAGGGAAATTATATAAAGATGGTTTAAGAGTAAACAGGGAAATTTCTACTTATAAATACCAAAAAGAAAGACCGTCAATGTTCAAGAGAAGAGTAAACGGAATTATTGAGGCAAAAAGGGAAATTCTGTTGTTGATGTTGGGGAAATTTAGTGCATCAGACCTGGCACCACTGGCTCTCAGTCTGTCACGAGTCACGACCACAGTCACGACTGTGACTGTCTATGTAGCATAAAACCGTGATCGTCTCTCACAAACCACACAGATTTGTTATAATGTTATTTATTAATGTGTGTGTAGTGTGTACCAACTTGAGGCTGAATACCAAGTTACCAGTCCCAACACATTCAGCACCTAACTGCCCGTAATTACCGGTAAAATGGAAGAAGTAAGTAATTAACTGGATAAAATGAAGGAAGTAATTAATTAATTGGATAAAATGGAGGAAGTACTTAATTAATTGGAGGAAGAAATTTAAGTAGGTTATTAAGGTAAATTTTCCGAGTTACACATGTGTGAGATTTTCAGACAAAACATAGTTTTTCCTATAGTTTTTCATGTGATTCATTGGGTAAATATTGAAAGAATTACCGTTATTGCGTACGGTTTTTCTACCTTCATTACCCACTTATTTAGACCATTCTAAGACTATTTTCGGTAATTCTGTATAAGAGTTCTACGTTTTTTTTTTTCTTTTTCCTGCTTATTTTTACTTGTTCTATTCATTAGTGACCATAATATTGATCGGAAACCACTTGGTTTATACATATTCCCTAACCCCTTCAATCTTGGGGGAGAGCAGAGCACTGGGAATCGGGGGTTATGGGTGAGCTTATTTTGCCTTGATACTGGTTTGTTGACCTGCATAAATGTCGAAAAATTGAAAATCCGAGCCAAGTTTCGGCAAAAGTTGGCTCGGGTTTTGCAATTTTCCTGAGGGATAAATGTCAAGATTTTGGAAATCCGAGGCAAGTTTAGATAATTAACCAAACCTAACCTAACCTAACCTAACCTGGGCAGACTACCGGGACCTAACCGGGGCACACTACCTGGACATAACCAGGGCAGACTACCGGGACATAACCGGGACAGACTACCGGGACATAACCAGGGCAGACTACCGGGACATAACCGGGGCAAACCACGGTACAATATACAGTAGAAACTAGTCAGACCTCACCTGACCTGACCTAACCTAATCTGGACTGGGACACACTACCGGGACCTAACTGGGGCAGACTACCGGGACCTAACCGGGGCAGACTACCGGGACATAACTCGGGCAGACTACCGGGACATAACTGGGGCAGACTACTGGGACCTAAACGGGGCAGACTACCGGGACCTAACCGGGGCAGACTACCGGGACATAACCAGGGCAGACTACCAGGACATAATCTCACGTGATCTAACTGCCCCCCTTTATTATCCTTAGCAGACTACCGGACTGGCCATTATAATTGTTGTACATAATTATTATTGCTATTTGTTAATAAAATATATTACAAAAAGGATTTAACTCTTACCAGACTTGCAGGAAAATTGTGCAGATGATTAAATTTTTGAAGAAACCTGGGCCGTGATTTTGTATTCCGGCTGACATATTTGTTACATCGCCGTAATTTGTTATAATAATCCATAGTAGCCTCCTGTCCACACTGCTCACTTATTTTATGTTTCAAAATTAGCCTATGATCCACACATAAATTAAAAAGTTCTTGTGGCTTACCAAAATAAGCATGAAAAAAACGCCCATACCAGAGGTCACACTGGAGACACCTACTACTTGCGCTGGAAGCCATCTTGATAGTGTCGACTTGTCACGTAGCCGGCAAAATGTATGGAAAATTGCGGATGAATACAGAAGGTTGATAGATTGCATTAATAATAATGATTGTAGTACTATGAGATGATAAAATAAAATATGAAATTAAGTGAGTAAATAATGAAATTATCTGTATAGAAATGGTGGTGCAATTAAAAGAATATTGAAGGCTTCATTTATTTAAAAAAATACATGATTTACGAGATGGCAACTTGAAGTAGCACATGAGCATCCCATGATGATGTGCACTACTTCTTACAGTGTTCACTGCTTATTTTAAAGGACCTGGGAGAGAAAGACACCGTGAATGCTGGAGTCTGAACTTAGGGTATAGACACCGTAGACTTACTCCTACACTGGACTTTGCCTTAGAAGTGCTACGCTGGACTTAGTCTCAAAAGCGGTCGTGATTTATCGAAAGCCTATTCTGCCGAAAGTAAGTGCAATCGCCTAATATATTCATTACACACGAACACACTACATCGTCCCATACTTAAATATACATAAATTGTAAATATTTGCCGCGTGGAACTCATATACAGATTTTCCCTATTTTCTTCTATGGTATTTCCTCTGCAAATGCCCCATTTCCAAGATAGGGCATATTCAAATAGGACATTTTGAAATTAGCTTGACCTTACCTAACCTAACCTAACCTAGACCGCACCAGACTACCGGGACCTAACCTCAGTAACCTGGGCAAACTACCGGGAAATAACCATGGTAAAATACAGGAAATGACTTGGGCAAAATATTGGGACCTAGCCGGATCTGGCAATACTGCTACAAAACTATAATTTTTTCAATAAATACCTAATTAATTAGGTATTATTTTAGTTTGTGCTGAATTTACCTATAAAATGGGGAAGTAATGAATTAATTGGGTATTATTTTAGAGTTAGTGCTGTAATTACTGATAAAATCGAAGAAGTACCGGTAATTAATTAATTGGGTATTATTTCATTAGTGCCAAAATTACTTATAAAATCGAGGAAGTAAGAAATTAATTGGGTATTATTTCAGAGTTACACGTGTGCAAGGTATCTAATTTTTGTTATGATTATCTGGTTCTAGTTTCTACTATTTTAATATATAAAGATCTTGATGGTTAACGAGTGGATTATTGTCCGATAGTAAAGTTTAATATAAATTTATTTGGGTGGTTTATAGGTCCGTATTCAAGAACATCCGTGGTGTATACGATGGTGTGGTACAGATACAATGACTCCATAGACAAACAAAAGGGCCATCGTATACACCACAGAGGTTCTTGCATACGATCCGTTGTCCAATAGTAAAGTTAATATACAGAAGTAATGTGCTGCATCCTCTTAACTCCTCTCTGCCACCTCTGTATGTTCCAGCTCGTGTCACTCGTGGTGCGTTGGACTCCCATATGTATGCTTACGTATTGCCGCGCTGTAGAACCTGCCAGTACAGTCGATCGTTTGTCCCTAGGTCGGTGTCTCTGTGGAATGGCCTTGGTGAATCTGTCTTTGATGGTGTAGGACTGGCTGGCTTCAAGAGTAGGGCTAATATGTTTTTATTAAGCTAACTGCTCATCTTTTTTTTTTTTCTAAGCTGTCTTCTTTTCTTCAGGTTGGATTCATGGGGCTGGGGTCCTCGGATTGATAGAATGCTTGCATTCTCTCCCAGCTTTGTGTCTCTGGTCTATTTTAATAATAATAATAATAATACTAATACTAATGTTTAATATAAAATTACTAAGATGGTACATTGTCCGATAGTAAAGTTTTATATAAATTTACTATGGTGGTGTATTATCCGATAGTAAAGTTTAATATAAATTTACCTTGCATAACTTTCATATGAGGGTACTAATTATGGCCCCCCAGACACACAAAATATGGGTATATCAATTTTTTTTTTTTTTTTTCATGCGATTTTAACATAAATAAATTATGGAAATATTCTAACCTGTTTTGGCGTTAGGTCCCGATAGTCTAAGTTAACCTGATTTGGTTCTGGTAATCTACCTGAATTAGTAGGTTGCCTTTGTTCAAGTTAGGTTAGGTCGGGTCAGGTTAATTCCAAAAGTTGGCTCTGGTTCTCATATTTTTGCAATTTGTACAATATCACATTTATTAATTGCTGCTTATATCATCCCAAATGCTATTCCTCACCCTTTCCCTAAAATTTGTTAAGGTGATGGGGTATGGACCAAATGGGAGATTTCCGCAATAAATGGATGTTAAAATCGCACGAATCACATGAAAAATGGTATGGTAGGAAAAATCATGTATTGTCTGAAAACTTTACACGTGTAACTTGGAAAATTTACCAACAAATGTGGTTTTAATATTTAATACCAAGGCGTGTCCACATTCTTGTAAGTTTGATCCTGATACTGTATTTGAACTAATTTCTGTAGTTTTCCTGGGTTAAAGTTATTTCTATTGGATAATATGTATTTATTTCATTTATTTTGTATTATTTTTCTTGATGAGCATTGTCTTTTCAACCAAGTTTCATATGTAAGGTTACACTTTCTCAAGCTCATCAGTTTTTTCTGGCACTCAACTGGATTTTTTTTATGGCACTCTTACTAGAGTTTTGTATTATTCTGGCATTTAGCTGAACTTTTTTTTATATATATATATATATATATATATATATATATATTAATTATCCATTTTCGTACTTTTCTGTTTTGTTTCAGTTGTCAAATGACATCTGTACGAATATATATGTAATGATGATAATTAACCCATTATTAATTTTTTTTATTCATTTTCACTTAACCTATGTATGTAATTAAGAAACTAATATAATAATAAACCAATTTATTATTTCTAAAAAAAAATTTCAGTGCACTGGACAAATTACCACCAACAAGAAATTAGTCAAACTCCCCCAAATAACACCACCAAGATGAGGTGGATCATGGGGGCTGGAGCTGGACCAATGAGTGGGACGTTTAATAGGTAAGAACACAATATTTTTTTCATTTTTTATATTCCTTCATTTTTGTTTCAATTTTCCTTTCTTTTTTTTTAGTTTCTTTTAGTTTTTTTTTAGTTTTTTATAATTCCTTCTTGTTTTTATTATATTCCCTTCGTTTCTTTTGTTTCTTGTAATTCTTTCTTTATTCTTTTGTTTCTTTCAATTTTTAAAATATTTTCCTGCATTTCTTACTTTTTCAACCATTTCTTTATTTCTTTCAATTCTTCCTGTGTTTATTCCTTATTTCCTTCCTATCTCATCTCATCTCATTTCCTATAATTCTTCCTCTGTTTCTTTCCGTTCAGTCATAAGTCATCCTTCCACCACTTCACAAGCATCACACATCTCCAGATCGAGTCATGTCTGACTCCGAATAGTTCTAACTATTCCGGCTGACTTCCACCATGATCACGCCATAACTACACTACAGTAAAGTAATTGCAGTAGCCTACTTTACAGTATACTGTACATTTATTAATACACTATGTTTTGTATGTTTGTACAGTTATGTTGATTGTTGACCTTCATACTGTTTTTGTTGATTGCTGGACATACTGTGGTGTAGGCAGTGACACCCAGACATTTGTTAGAGTCCGGGGCAAGTGGTGATTCAAGGACCGAGTAGGAGTCAATGACCCAAGACATTTGCAGTTCCCTGACTGGTGCTTTCCCCTAATTGTCTGGGAGATGGAGGGTCAAGTGTAGTTATGTGATTAATACAAATACTGTATATTTGATGTGATTCTTGTATAGTTTAGCTTTAAAAAAAATCTTTCATGGGGTCCAGATATAAAAAATATAATTTACCATTAACAATTTGTTTCGTTATACGACTAGGCCAGGTGGAACATTACTGCTCATATCTTTGAGATGTACTGTATACCCTCAATATACAGTACAAAGAAAAAAGACATTCACCTCTTCATTTTACATTCAGTCCCTCATTGAAGAACACCAAGGGTTTTTCCCAGGCTTCTGTTATTCATTACCATTCAGACTAAGTGATTTACTAGGCTTGTATTCAAAGGATAGTGCTGAACTTAATCATCTCATAACGAGGGCCTACTGGACCAATATTAAGTTAATTGTAACTACTACAGTATAATGTTTTTATGTGCACCGAGTTTGTGAACTGGTATGGTCTTCTATGGGTTCAGTACTCATAAATACACACACACACACCTTATGGGAAGGAGTAGGGCCTCCTGTAACTTCAGTAACATGGGCTGTATAGTATTCCTTAGCTTGATAGAACACATATTTACCATTTTTCCCATAACCAGCTATAATGTTTGTTTTTTTTACTACCTAATGTTTGCAAAGAAGGTAAATGGGAGTTTAGTTGAGGGCATTGATGTGAGAAGCAGTCAGATAGATGAACTGGGTGGAGGAGTACATGAGTGGAAGGGGTTGGCTTCACCAAGAGAGAAAGGATGCTGGAGCAGGGAGAACTTTATTATTTAGCCACATCCACCTCTTTGGAGGGAGCAAATGCTCTAGACATACATACATACATACAGACTAATGCTTGTCTTGTTGCAGTTCTAATCTGTATGTTTTTTCAGGAAGGATGCTCACGGACTGTATTGTATTTTTGAAGCTTTAGCAGTTTTGGATTGAGAAAACCTATGAGCTTCAGAAGATGACTACCTCACAATACAAGAATAGAGTGGAGCTTTGTTTTCATCTTGGGAATAGTCATCCAGTGTGCTTCCTGTACAAGTATACAGTATGCTGGTGTGTATTTCACTTGTACTTAATCTTTTTAGTAATTCTGCCAATTGTTCCACAATACAGATAATAAAATCAAAGCAGTCGTAAGAACACTTGATAAAATAATAATAATGGTTATATTTGAAGGAGAATAGTGTACTAAAGAGGTGTTATTATATGCTAGGTATTGTATGTATGCCAATCTTTATGTATGAAGTAGATTTCAGTAAAATTACAAAACAGGAAGTTGATGAATTGGTTGTGAGTTTAAGGTAATGGAATACTTTCCCTTGAACTGTTTTGTTATGCGTTTCAAATCATGCTATCCTACAAATTACTGTATAACATATTTAGTCCCAGACAGTATGTGTATACAGAGCTTATATAGAGCACAGTGCATTCAAACTGGGACTATAACCGTTAATTAATTTTCAGGATGGACACTGATTTGAGAATGATAAAAGAATGCCCAAGGCCTGGAAGACTCTGTAGGACAAGGGAGATGATGATAGAAAGGAGGGACAGTAAGCAAGAAGGAACTCTGCAGGTATCTTCCCAAGCGTTTTGTATTTCCTTCTCCACTCGTGTTCTATACAATCCCTTAAGTTTTCTCAATCTCCCTTGAAGTATGGCACATTGTAGGGTTTACAGTTCAGACTCAGATTAATTGTAATGTAATAGACAAGTTTTAAATTTCCTCAATAATAGTATTTGTGATGAGACTACTTTCAGCCCCTAGCCCCAAAAGCATCTCATTTGCAGTGGACATATATTCCTTCTCATAATTTCTAAATATTTTACCACCCCCATTAATCACCTTGTATATTGTTTCAGAATCGTGCAGTCCAGTTCTAAAGAAAACTTAGAATCTTTCATTGTTGTCCACTGTTCATCCATCCTTCAGTCTACAGCAACAGTGCAAGCATCACTAGTTACTGTGAGTGTTAATGGAGCTACATTGTTTTCTCTGGGTTTGGTACAGTCACAGTTCAATAACCTACTAATCATCCAAGAGTTATAGACAGCACTAAGGCTAGTTGATCAATGTCATTGACCCAAGGCCTCTTGAATGGGGTAGGGTGGATGGGTAATATATACAGTATATATAGTTCAGAGTCAAAGTACAGAAGTGGATCATTCTTCAACTATTTTCCAGCTGTCCCTTAAAACTATTGATTGACTTACTGGATACCACCTCTGGTAGTCTGTTCCAATCTTCACTCAACAACTTCAGAATGTGACTATACAAAGTTCAGGAAGCCATAATTTTAAGTCTCCCTTAGGTTTGTCATCTGTTGGTGGCATATCAGAGGGGGTCTTATTTTTGCCTCAATATTTTTTGGTGATTTGTTTATGGTGACATGGATTAACTTGTGAAAACTGATTCCCTTGTTTTCTAGTATACAAAATTTAAATAAAAGTAACTTTATTCTTACCCCCACAGTTTCATAATTATCCAGATGTCATTATATTCAATACCATTGTAAAAAAAAGTTGTACCATGCAATACGAGTTAGATTATAATAATCTATACTTTTAGAAAGCAATGGTAATGCTTAAAGGGGTAGTACGGTGTTGGTATATCTGGAGCAACTGATCCCTCCTAACTATTACCAGCAACAGGCCACCACTAATTTTGTTTATTTGGTCCCGTTTCCTGGCATACTTTGGAGGAATGAAGGTACTCTAATATACCAAAAGTATACTATTCCCTATTTACGCATAAATGTTATTGGTAATGAAAATTAATGCATCTAGAATGAAGTGGATTTACTAGCCCTCACGTATCAAAGCAGAACATTTTTTACGTACAGTTATGTTACCACTATGTTTGTGTTCACTGGAAAGAGTTTCATAGTTACCTTGACTGTACAAGTTATTTCTTATAAGGCTTATTTTATTTTAAGTTCAGCCTAATTGCAGTGTATGACTTGCATAACACAAAGTATGTATGCAGGTTGGGTTTAGAAATGTGCATACATGACAGTTTCTGAAAAAAAATTATTTTCTCTGTTGCATGACAGCTCCCCTCAAAATGGTCATTCCATATCTGAATATACCTGATGAAATTTCCAGATGCTTTTTAGTGAGTGAGTGTTGAAAGCAGAAATTTGATATACTTGTGTGCTTATGAACCTGATGGTCAGCTGGCTGATGCCAGGATTAGTTAAGGGGATAGTATACTTTTAGTTCATTAGAGCACCTTGATTTCTCCAGACTATGCCAGAAAACAGGACCAGTTTAACAATAATAATGGTTGCCTGGACGAATCAGTTGCTCAAGATTTACCAACACTACTACCCCATTAACAATTTAAACATTAAGATGTGGTTGTATGTCAAGCATATAATTTTTATTGTGGCTGGCTGAGGGAACCAATTTTTGTGAACTGTAATACCTGTACATCTTTGCATAGAATAATGGTACTCATCTCCCCAAGCTCATAATTATTGGACTGGACATAACCCTTTCCCCAATACGAGTAGGTATTATCGTTGTTTGGACTAGCTGTCTACTTCTCCTGGCACTCTGTATCAAACCTGCATAGTACAGGGTGTCCATAAATTATGACTTACTATACATACTTATGCCCAGTGGGGCTGACTTTATTCTCTGTGAATATTAGCCATCCCCCACAGGGCTAGAATGAAGATTGTTGTAGGATCTGGTCACTTTCTAGCACTAGGATTTTACAAGATCTGCCCACATGGATTAAAAATCACTGCTGTGTAGACCAGCACACAGGGGTGCATTATCTTTTTGCATGCAGCAATCTAAACTCCCTCCCCATTTATGGTCCCTTCAGGACTGGTGATAGATGTGATGGATGCTAGAGTGGTGAGAGGAATGTTTCAGTGCTCTGACCACTATACGGTTATGGCAAGGATTAATTAAGTGGGAGTACAGTAGGAGGGATGGAGGAGGGAGGCTAGTGGAAGATTGAAAGACATGGAGAATAGAGAGGTAGATAAGAGGAGGGCAAGTGAGATGCTGGAGGAAGCAAGGCTGGGTATGATGTGTATGAAATGTTTAAGACACTAGTGATGAGGAAAGCAGCAGAGGTAGTGGGATACAAGAGAGAAGAGGGGCAAGAAAGTAGTGAAAGATGCAGTAGAGAAGAACACTGCAAAGGAGGTCAAAAAGATAATACAATGTATGTAAGAGACAAGTGAAGAGGATGGTGAGCGAGAGTAAAAGGAGAGTGGTTGAGAAGTTTAGAGAAAACAAGAAATTATTCTGGAAGGAGGTAAAAAGAGAAGGAAAGTGGTAGCGTGAGAATGAAGAGAGGATGGAGTTACTGTGAGTGGAAGAGTCATTTTGATCGTTTGATGAATGAGGGGAGGGGGTGGTGATGGGGAGGTGATGGGGAGAATTAGAGGGGGAAGAGGTTAGGAAAGTTGAAGATTGGCAAGGCACTGGGGGTGGATGGTATAACTGCTGAAATGTTAAAAGTGTGGTGGAGTGGATGTTGCTCATATGCACATTGGCCTGGAAGCAGGGAGAGTTGCCAAAGGATTGGAGGAGAGCCATAATTGTGCTTGTATAAGGGGAAGGGGAATAAGGATGAGTGTGGTAGCAATAGGGGAATAAGCCTTCTTAGTGTACCGGGGAAGGTTCTTACTGAAAGACTGGTTGAAGTAACTGGGAATAAAGTTAGGAGCAGGGACAGTTCAGAAAGGGTAGAGGATGTGTGGACCAGATATTTGCATTAAAATCAACAGTGGAGAAATATATTGGGAAGATTAGGAAGTTGTATGATGCTTTCATGGACTTGGAGAAGGCATATGATAGGAGAGTTATGCAGAGGACTTGGCTGAGAGTGAAAAGGAGTTACAGAGGGTGGTGGATGAGTTTCAGTCCATGTTGGTAAAAGTAAAGTGATGGTATTGAGAGAGCAGAAACTGAAGTGATTGAGAAAGTCATGAGTGTTTGAGAGATGTGGTATGAGTGAGAAGGCAATTGGTATCGAGTGTGGAGCGTAATACATTGAGGTGGTTTGGACATTTAGAGAAAATGCAAGGTGAGGAGTTTGTAAATGTGTATGGAAGTGAAGTTGTGGGAGGCAGACCCCAGGTTAAATGGCAGAACAGAGTGGAAGAGTATGTAAGGGAGAGAAACATGAATAGCAGAGGAGTGCTTGACCAAGCTAGAAGGGAATATTGGAGCAGGGAGGACTAGAGACACTTCTGTGGCCACCATACCCTTCGGGGGATTGAGGCGTCAGAGCTATAGATAGTCATGTCTTGTGGTAACGTGGACTTGGGCCAACAGCAATGGGATCAAAGACCTTCCCCACCCCCCCATCTCCCTGGGATTTCCTTCTGTAGCCTGGGCATATGGGACCAGAGTGCACTGGGGGTCTGTGGGGCAGAAGTCAACAACACCTAAATTTACAAAGGTTCAGATATTTATGGACACCCTGTACTTTTTCTCTGTTAAATCAAAATGTAATGTGTTAGTAACTTCTGGCATTCAAACTGATTACATCCAGGGTTTAAATAATTACAACAAAGTTGCTTTCTACAATCCTCAAGTGCCTCCCAATTGGTGGGGAGGAACACTGCTTGTGGATACAGAAACACTGGGTATATCTTTACCAAGGAGTTAATAACAAATATTTAACCTTAAATCACTTTGTCTTTCAGGTCTGCATTGACGGAAGACCTCGGCAAGAACAGTACCGTACTGGAAACCTCACAACATAATAAGAAAAGAAACACTATGTATAATGAGTAACAATATATGAATACATTAAATTTCCCGGCTTTCATTTTAAAATACCTCATTTATCATCCCATCAGTATTATTTTGAACTCTTATGAGGGGGTTCACCTAAAATTGTTGATATAAGGATATCAAATTTTTCTCAATCGCCTTTGATATATCAACATTGCAAAGTGAAGTTGTGGGTTCCTCTAAACTGTTTTAGACACAGCCTCTATTTAGGGTGTCCCTAAATTCCTTGTGCATGATGAAAGATTCAAGAGGGTATCTATTCTTCGTGCTACAGATTCCTCCAATCTTTCCATGTAACAAATCACCTCAATATTTCTAATGGGGGATCTGTTTCATGACATTTATTGAGGATTCAGTAGCCCTTCAATTGAGAATTTATCCCCTTAGAAGCACATACAAATTTTAGGAAAGCCCTGTCCTTAAAATAATTATATCCTTGAATACTAATGACAACACTTAGTATTAATTTATGAAATAAAGAACATAACAAATTTGTACATTTCATTTCTTTCATACTGAGGCTTGTGAAAAAAAAAAAAAAATTATGGTGTTGAGTGTTATACAAACACAAATCCCAGACAATAATAACACTTCCTGAACCAGTGGAATAAATCAAATAAACTAACAAAAAACTGTTAAGCTGAAGAAGGTAGTACAGTGTTGGTAAATCTGGAGCAAGTGATTCCTCCAAACAATTCCCAGCAAACACTTGATGCAACAATATTATGACAAATCAAGACTCAGGTATGAAAGTGTTGTTATGTTTGATGTCCTCATATCATAACTATCATCTGGCCACTTACCGGAACTGTAGCAGATGTAATGACGCCAGTGATGAGGTTCCAAGTTGATGCGTCTTCATAACAACTTCAATACCCAACCTGCAAAAGAACCAAAGTAGATTTAAGTGTCATTCCCAACTGCCTTGCATCTACAATCTCTAAAGTTATGGAGAGACAAATGCCATTCTCTCCATTACTTTTGGCACTTGATATAAACTTCATACTTTACATGAACACAAGAATAATCTATTGGTATTTATCACTTTTTCATGGACGGCTAAGAATTAACTTCAGTTAATGAAACTTTATACAGTATCTTGTATTTAAAGGGGAAGGGAAATGTCTCTACCTGCAACACTGCTATGTTATTGGAATGAAAGGGTTGAGTAACTGTTACTGGATTGCAAGAGAGAACTGGAATGATCCAACTCCTTAGGTCTGTGACTTACTCTGCCAATTACAATCATTTGGTATTAGCCAATGTATTTCATGAAGTATGTCACCAGGCAGAGTGAGTTGATCAGTATGGCCTTGGATATGTGGATTTACCTGTAGTGAGTTACAATAAGCGACATTGGTCAGTTAAATAATTACTTAATTAAAATTGAACTTTCTCATTACACCCTGGTATATATTTTCTGTCCCCCATCTTCATGTTGACTGACCTCATGCACAAACCCTTGAACAAGAAACTACAACCAGCATAATTCTTCACACTGTTGTGTAAATGGTCAAGAAGGATAAAATGTTGGCAAACTGAAGGCTAATTTTTCCTCCAAACTGCCAAAACTGGACAACTTTAGTACAGCTAATTCACCATGAAACATAGCTTGGAGGAATCAACTGCCTTCTATTGTACATGTCAACATATTTGCTGTTCTTCACAACAAAAGACCAACTAACCTTGTGTATGGCAGGAGACAAGTGGTGGCTGCTAAGTACTGGTAGAGTGTATGGTCATATTCAGGATAACAGCCAGGAAGCTCTGGAATAAACATTACAGAAATACTGTAAACATCTTTTGGGAGGATGGAGATAAATGTGTGTCTCTTGGCTCATTTCCTTTCTGACACAAAGTTTTAACTCCAACAATTGAATAAAATCAAAGCTTACAGTTAGAGCAGGATCCTGGATTGTTTTATTGCTTGAAATGAGCACAAAATGCTTAACTCCCCAATGCTACAAGTCCTTCAAGTAGTGCAATATAAGCAGTTGTTCCTTCAAATACTGCAATATAAACAGTTGTAGCAAACAACCCACTAAAAGCTTTTGACAGTGGTAATACATCGGCCTGCACTCTATAAGCACTCAAGAGGCAGGACATAATATGTAAGGACGTCAGAAGATATTTATAAGGTAAACATTGTACCCAAAAATCTTCCAAAGAAAAAAAAAAAAAAAAAAAAAAAAGATAAAAAGAGGAATTGAATAAAATTACAAATTTCCGAGAAAACTGTTTTCACCTGCTTAGTAAGTTTTTCAAGAATTTTAACTGGGAACAGAAAGAAATCAGGTGAAAATTACTTTTATCATATGTTTGCATGTGACATTGTCTTACTAAGTGATTCAGAAGGATTTAATCAAATGACCGAAAAACTGCACTATGTCAAAAGGTGGGTTTGAAGATAAATTAACCAAATTTTTTGTTGGTCTCCAGGGGCAGAATGACCTCCAGCCCCACAGACCCTCTGGTACGCTCTGGTCGCAGTGAAAAAAATAAATTAAAAAAAATTAAAATATAGGAGGGGCTGCCCCTATATGCCCAGGCTACTGAAGCAGTTCCCAGGAAGATGGGACCAGAGCTTACTGGACCAGGGAGTCTGGAGGCCTCCGTCCGCCAGGGAGATTGGGAGGAAGGTCTTTGATCCCACAGCCAGTGCTGTATATATATCTAAATATTGTATATATTTAACACCCAGTATGTAATGATTATCACGAGGGAATGCAGGCAACTTCTAAATTCCTCATATTAATAGGCATTTTATACAAAGCCTGAATGAAACAACTATTTACAGCTTGCATTCACAAATTCCCTATAACATAAGAGTGTACTATATACTGAGCATATACCAAACAATTCTCTATACTGTAATTTTATTCCAGTAACACCTATAACTACTTTTCCTGTCCTCAGAAAACTACTACAGTAATAGGCCTAATTGTGTTCTAGGGTAAATTATTTGTATATCAAAATATAAGATATATAATTCTTTAGGAGAACTGGACTAGAGGAAGAATATTAACATAGGATACTGTCTATTTCATACCTATTCAAAGACATAAGTATCATTGGGTGGTCTTAGGCTGAATATCATATCGTTATTTTTGTTATGCATATGGTATCTCGGATGGACCATTCTGACTTTCCTGAGGCTAACTTTAATGTCACCCTTTCTCTATGTTCTCCAAGTACAGTATTGATATACTGTACCGGTATCATTCCATTACAGAGCTGCAGAAAACAAAGTATACTTGAAATTGCAGGCGGAGCTCTCATAAAAAAACTACCAAATGTAATGAATGACACATACCTCAGTTATCAGTGCAGGTAGGAGGTAAGGGTAAATATTGAAAGAATTACTGTTTTTCTACCTTTATTATCCACTTATTTAGACCATTCTAAGACTATTTTCTTCTATGGCATTTCCTCTGCAAATGCCCCATTCCCAAGATATTCAAATGGGGTATTTTGAAATTAGCCTGACCTTACCTGACCTAGACTGCATCAGACTACCAGGATCTAACCCGGGCAGACTACCGGGACCTAACCTGGGCAAACTACCGGGAAATAACCATGGTAAAGTACAGGACATGACCGGGGCAAAATGCTGGGACCTAGCCGGATCTGACAACACTGCTACAAAACGGTAATTCTTTCAATAAACACCGAGGTAAGTTAGATGTCATGCAGGTCTCCCCAGTTTTCAAAGATTTATTCATCACCTAAGTACAGCCACAATCAAATATCCACCAACACTCTCCCTCCATCATAGTAAATATCTTAGTACGGTAATAAAGAACAACACGCGTATGCATAATTTTGTAGCATCTTATAATGATAAATGAGGGGGTTGATTTGACGAAATAATTGAGGGGGTTGCTAGAGTTGACGTAAAGTGTTGTATGGATTTATTTTTTGCAGCACGTCATATAAGTAATAATAATAATAATTGAGGAGGTCGAGTTGAGTTGACGTAAGGTTTAGTATGATTATATTTTGATGTGATACTCTGATTTATTTGCACAATGGAAGGAAAGTGTTGCTGGTTATTTGATGTGGCTGTATTATCATTATCTGTGGAGCTTTGGGTCATATTCAAGAACATCAGTGATGTATACGATGGTTTGATACCGGTACGACGGCTCTGTTTGTCTATGGAGCCATCGTATGTACTATGAATGTTTTTGACTAAGATCTTTGTATCGTCCCTTCAGTGCATGTTCTCCAATGTTGCACCAACACACACCTAGAACATTAATTAAAGTGTATGTTATTAGTTAATGTAGCCTCTGTACCGATACAACACCATCGTATGTACCATAAATGTTCTCGAGTATGGCCCGGACCACATACAATACATACATGAAGGTTGATGGAGATATCAGACCTTTTTTATCATTAATTAACAAGTATTTTACACACTATACATACCTCATTCCAGTCTGCAATGGTAGATATTCACAGAGTACACAACCGTAGACCGAATTATTGAAGAAAAATTAATAAATACGAAAGTCAAAGTGACAGTTCTCAACCACTGGCGGCCATATTTATTTACCGACTGTCTGCCGGCGGCCAGCTGCCCCGCACCTCTGTGGCCCGGTGGCCGGCCGTCGACTACCTGCCTATATACCTATAGACGACGACAACGACGTCACACGATAAGGGATATGAAAAGTAAATACGTGGCAAACAGTATCGACTTCTGTTAGTTGAAAGGAATTAGATCTGAATGAAGCACACTTGAAAATATTAACACTTGATTTTGATACATAGCTTGAACTAAATCATTTGATAAGAGTTTCACAGAAGACTAACCATAAATATTTTATTCTTATGTGCATATGTCTGTGCTAGGGCGTTGGTCCAGTCATTGTAAAATTCTGAACCACTTAATAGACCATTTAGCCCACCAGCAAGGTTACGACTTACGAGAGGGTGCAGCTGTGTTACTTCCTGTTGACCCTGTTCCTTGTTCCAACATAGTTTATGGGTAGTAACAAGTCCAGAACGTACAGCTTAGCAGTCACTTACTGCATTCTCTTGGTTTAATATCAAGAGCTGCTGAAGTATGTTATTTAATAATGCAGAAAAATGTCAGCGAAGGCCATGTGATACTACAAATTGCATGAGTAATGTGAAGGCAAACCAACAGCGGCCCTGTCCATGGCTCAACCTGCCCCACGCCTATAGCGGATACTACTTCAGGCAGACCTGTAGACTATGAAATATGAACGCGGCTTTTAGTGCGTTCCTAAAAAGAGTGAGGGAGCAACCACGAGGAATATCCCAACGTAAAATCCCTACTCAGCCTTAATAGTCAGTCTTGACACACACTCACGCGTCAAATTAATGTTCACTGCACGTACTCCACACTCATGCAGTGGGCCCTGTCCATTGATATAATGACAGTATGACCTTTCTTACCTGTTACAAGTACATTTAGTAACGATTAGAGTGTAAATGAAGATAGCAACATGACCAATATATCTTTAAAATCTTCATTATTTATCGTAACTTTCCTTAAATGTAACAAATAATAATTTATTACCTTTATTTTTTTTCGAGTTCATAAAGAGTACTGGGTAAAAAATCCAAGCTGAGGTTGCCTTAAGTGGGTGAAACTTGATGGAAAGAAAGAGAATTTGTTGTAAGGCATATTTTAGAGGCATCAGTAACCCCTCCCTTGTATTAACTTTTTTATAAGAAACAGGCACAGTTTACCCACTCCTTAGTAATCATTCCTCAGTGATAAAAATAATGTATTTGTTTCGGAGGTGACATATTAATAAAGTATTGGGGAAATATAACAACCTACTGCAAGAGACTATTAATTGGTAGTGAAGTTCGAGTATTTTGTACAGTATACCTAAGAAATTATTTACATACAAGCACTATATTGTCCCTCTGTGTATTTGACAGAAAAATATATTGGTTCCAAATAAAAATTATATTACAAACGAACTACATTTACATTGTAATGATATTTTAAAAATAAACCAATCTGGTCCTCGTGCCAATCAGCTAGACCCTATATATGATTCTAGTAATATGGCTGTAAAAAGTAAAGTCTGCCACCCCGGTGAGTGAAGGAATTACAAAAAATACCTATGTGAAGTCTTTGGGATGCAAAACCCCTTTCAAATATAGATTACAACACACACCAATATACAATCTTACATTGTATATAATTATATGAAATACAGAACAACCTTCTTTGGCACAATGGGCTCGGTCTGAGAGGAGTTTACCATGAAGGGGTATGACCAAAGAGTATGAAAGGTAAAGAGGGGACACTCTGCTCGCTCCCGTGTTATTTTAGCGACGGTGGCGCCCCAAGTGAGAAGCGCGTAAAACTGGCGTCACTGGTCAGGACCGTGGTAGTTGTGCTTGTTGTGGTTGTACTGGTACTGATGGTAGTGGTAGTTGTACTGGTGGTAGTTGTAGTGGTGATTGTCGTGCTTGTTGTTGTTGTACTGGTAGTAGTTGTGCTTGTTGTGGATGTGGTGGTTGTCGTGCTTGTACTGGTGGTAGTTGTGCTTGTTGTGGTAGTACTGGTGGTAGTGGTAGTTGTGGTAGTACTGGTGGTAGTGGTAGTGGTGGTAGTTGTGGTTGTACTGGTGGTAGTTGTAGTGGTGGTTGTACTGGTGGTAGTGGTAGTTATGAGGCTGCCATAGGCCTATCTGAATGACAGTGGATTTGATGTGTTTGTGTGTGTGAGTGTGCCGAGCATTACGGTGGGTTAGAGAATAAAGTAATTGTATAAATTGGGACTTTTAAATAGCCTTTTACGCCATGTAAAGACACTGGGGAAGTATTCTTGGACTCCTCAGGATATGGTGTAACACAGGATTACAGCAGTAGGGACGTGAGCGTGTCAAATGTCATTGACGAGTTAAAATGTAGGCTATTTAAAAAAAAAATCTGGAAATTACTAAGGAAGCGCTACAGGTAAGTACATCGATATATGTATGTGCATAATGTAAATTGAAAAGTATTTTTCCAATCTTCATAAGCGAAAACAACAAGACAAGTAGCATTGGGCACTGGTGTTGACGTGTAGTTTACCGCGCTTGCCGTCGGGCGGCGCCACTGTTCCCGCTGTTACATTCTCCCCATAGGGGCGGTCGCGAGTGTCCCCCCTTAACCTTCCATACTCTTTGGTATGACTTCTCTATATCCAATACATACTGAATATAAATAAAATGCAAAAGAGAAGACTGGTTTCTAAAATTCCTATACTTTCAGGACAACTGACATCTGCACGGCACACGTCTCTGTGTACAGCAGAATAAAGACACAACCAGTATTCATTATACAATAAATCAATGCGTGTAATGATTATACAAAATGAGCGTAAACAAGATTATATTGCTTGTCAGACCGTAGTGGGTCTGGGAGGTCCTTCCCCATTTTTCTGGGAAGGGGAGAAAAGATCCCTAAGTGTATTAAATATACTGACACTTAAAAAAATAATCATATAAAAGACTCCCTAATATAGTGTCAAGTGTAATAACACTATAATAATCTGCGTATAAAAAAACTAACACCTCATGATGATAATTATTACAGAAATATTGAGACAAATTAATAACATTATAATCCAGCATGTTATCATCTCCATTCACTTCGTAAAGCCTTATAATTTTTCCAGGTAACGGCATATAAATTTCATCATGCTGTTTCAGTCTTCACTTGTTAATTAAAGCCTTTAGCATTTCGACAAGATAATATTAAAAACAACACGTCATCGTTGTTGTTACTGCTGTTGTTGTTGTATTATTTCCTGTACACGCCGCTCCCATTGTTGTTGTTGTTGCACGTCACTCTCTAGTCTCCTCACCCCCCCACTGTTTCTTCAACCGTTCCAACTGTACCACTCCACGTAGAGGTCGCAGTTCTCTGTATCGACCCGCTTAAGCAGCTGTTGGTAGTCATCCTTGGAGATGAAGAAGCAGCTCCAGATACGCACGAGGGTGAGGTTGTTCTGGGTGTCGAGGAGTTGGTGGATGGTGTTGGAGGTGACGTTGTGGCAGGTGTCCAGAGTGAGGCGGGACAGACGACGCATTTCGTTTATCTGGGGTGCAGGGTTACAAGGATTATAGCAATTACGGGGATTACATGGATTAAAAGAAGTACACGGATTACACTGACGACAAGAGTTATATAGATTACAGAGATTACACGAAATACAGAATATACCCGGATTATAGAGATGCGTATATCAATACTTTAAAAAGTTGTAGATCGAGGGGTTTATCACATTGGTACATATTTCCTCCGTTTCCCGTCCACTATCCTCTGATCTAAAGTTAAATTTGTCTGGCATAGATCTGTCTTTGTCATCAACACTTCGAAAAATGGGTTGGAGGACGCAGGGAGCATTAATTAAACTGGTCACAGAACGGAGGAAAATAGGTCCATGTGATACCTTCTTATTTATGGGGAGATTCTCTTGTTGGTGAATTGGAGGGTCTGTGATTCTTCCAAACTATGCCAGGAAACAGACGACCTTATAGTTACCTTAAATTAATTGATTAATGACGGATCTGTTTCGTGGCATAGTTTGGAGAAATCAGTAGCCCACCAATTTACCCTCAAAAGAATCTGCCGTTAAACCTGAAATAAAAAAAACAATATATGGAAAACAAACAGACCCTCCACAAGTCGAGGAAGAGTTTGTCGGAGAGTGCATCTGCCCCCTTCACTAACAGGTTCTCTAGGCCGGGACAGTAACCCAACAGTTGGCGTAGAATGATACTGTTACACGAGTCTGTTGTCACGCTCGTCCACACCTGTAGGAGGTTGTCACAAGATCATAGATATACTGTACTCCTAAAATTATCGGTTATTATATGTAAGTATGTGTGTTTGGAGGTCATATCAGGACACCTTCCTTCCACTATAGCATCATCATCATCATCAACTCTTTCATGCCTATAGTCTCTTAAGGAACCCTTGTGATGTAGTCAGAAAATTGGAGGTAAGTGAGTCCTTCAAATATTGCCAAGTAACACCACCTATATGGAAGGAGCTTGTATCGTGGCATGGTCAGGTGGAATACGAAGCCTCCAATTTCCAAACACGATCATAGGGTCCTTTTAATTCTTTTTCCCTCTTACACTTATTTACATGACTAGTCCCTTAACTCCTTTCTCCCTTATACAGTTAAATATTTATCATCTTTTCCTCCACACCCTCTCCCCTCCCTTTCTCTCAGTACGTGTTGCCAGCTCACCTCAACGTTGACCAGCGAGTTGAAGCAGTTTTCCCTCGGGTACATGATGTCGTCGTATAGAGAGATTGCACTCAAGGCCAGGTTCTGTAGTCGGGGGCAGCACTCACCTATGGCTGGAAGACGATAAACATACATACAGTTTACGATAAAAACACACACATATATACACATACATACGATAAATACACACACATAGAGTATACAGGAATACGATAAATACATACATACACATACATACAATAAATACACACACATAGAGTATACAAGAATATGATAAATACATACACACACATACATACACATACATACTTACACACACATACATACGATAAATACACATGCATACAGTATACAGGGTGTCCAAGGAGAAGACATCATATTTAATACTTTCTTGGTATGCTTTTTATTTCAAAGATCTCACATTAGTCTATGAAGGTACCTTAGGTGTGTTTGTAGGAAAGTTTGTTTTGACGACACTTTCAGGAATTACATACGAAATTTATGCCATTTATCCAGTGACAATTTTATATGGTCGACACATGGTCCAAAGTATATAAAAGAACATACATGACTTTATAAACATAATACTAAGAAATACACATGTGACGAGAAGGGAAACATAGACCAACAGATAAGAAAGTTATGTATAACAGAGAATAGGACACACACACACACACACACACACACAGACAGACACACACATCCACCTACCAACAGAGAATGATACACACACACACACCCATACACACACACATCCACCTACCAACAGAGAATGATACACCCACACACACACACACACACACACACACCTACCCCTTAGTGCCGTTACCTGCCAAATCTACGGAGGTGAAGTTAGCGAGGAGGAGTGAGATGAGCTGAGACCCCTTGACGGTGAGTAAAGGCAATACCCCCTCCTGGAAGTTGAGGGTCAGTCCGTCGCAGTTGGTCAGTCTGAGATGGGCCAAGTGTTCCAGACGCATGGCAGGGTACAGTACCGAGTTGTCTACCCATGCATTGCTCATTGTAAACTCCTGTATGTCGTGGGATGGAAAGGGGAAGAGCATGTTATATACGCATGTAGCCTACAGTACCGAGTTGTTCCACCCACCATGCATGACCTGAGGAAATACCGTATATATACACCCTATTATAATACTGGATCCACTTCTGACCCTCTCCACACAAAACTTAAACTAATCCTCTTTTCTATAATACCTTTTCTTTATACTCTTATACTCTTTTCTTTTATAGTCTTTTCTTCAATTTTCTTTCCTTTAATTCCCCTTTCTTTAATTAATTCACCCCCTTTTTAGACTAGTGAGGAAGGATTCTCCTGTGGTGACCCAGTATGAGTTCCTATAGTGACCTACCATGACCTGAGGACAGAGAGTGACGGCCAGGTCGACAGTGTAGGCGTCCACCTGTTCGCTGCTCGAGGTAAGAACACGCAGTTGGTACTTATCGCAGCTGTTGGCATTGGCAGGTGTCGCCCCCCACTCCTCCAGTACCCCAAACACCTGTATATATATGTGAGTCAGGCCACCATTGTTTATAGATCAGGGAATACAAAAGAACAGGCTACAATGGACAATCAAACAGAGAGTGTGTGTGTGTGTGTGTGTGTGTGTGTGTTTTGTTTTATGAGTCATTGTGTCCTTGTACTACTAACACCTGTACGGGAATTGGAGAGACCTAACCTTGATACAGAAAACAGAGGATGAGACAGTGTATTTTTATTATAGCAATAGAAATAGTGTATGTAGGATAGGTGAAGATGAGTCAGTGCTTTAGGATAAATAAAACATTTGGAGCACCTGATGAGGTAACTGAGACAATGGGATATTAGAGGGCTGCTGATTCCTCCAAACTATGTTAGGAAACAGAATCCCTATAGCTTTAAAACTAGCAATTGTATTTCATAGCAGATTTTAAAAGGCTTAGAAGGCTCCAGTTTGGTCGCGACAAATGTACAGCCAGTAAAAGCGCTACCACTTTATCTGCTAAGTCGTGAACTAAGTACGGTTCCTTACGTTTTACCGGTTCGTAAACTGTAGTACCAGAGAGTTATATACATTGGTTCGCTGGATATAGTAAAATGTATTTGGTGAATGTGTTTGATCGATGCTGAAACGCTCGCACACATATTGTTTTATATATATCGTCAAAGAAATCCAGTAGAGGACAAGTGTCATACTCACATCAAACATTTGTTCATAGTCTATATGTGTAAGTTTGGGCAGATACTGGAGAAGGATGGCTATGGCTCGGGCGGTCACACTGCACCCAGCCACACTGATACGAGTGAGGTTAGTGCACTGAGCAGAATTGGTGGCACAATTATAGCACAATCTCATGAGTCCCTCGTCCATCACTATGGTGTTGGATATGTCAAGGTCTCGCAGTAAAGGACAGTACTCTCCTATAAGGCCCATGATCTGTGGAGGAAACGGCGAGAAAGATAATGGGTCAAAGAATTTACGAGAGAGAGAGAGAGAGAGAATGGGGGGGGGCAAGTGTTGGCGAGATGTGCGTGAGAAAGGGGGGCATCACTCTAGCTATCTCTTCCTGTTTACCTATTTAGCTAACCTGCAGCATATTATCTCTCTTTTAGTACAAGTAAGAATACATTTAATTTTCATATAATATATCTCTACGTAGAAAAAGTGGGACTCTATACTTGGATTGCACTGTGAAACTCCATGTACTGCATCTATTATAATTACCTCAATTAATACGCAATAATTCAGTAACTGCCAAATGCAATATTAATGCAGTTTAGTGCTATATACAGTGCGATTAATGTGTGCCAAAGTAAATATAGTAAATGTAACTATAACCAATATTATTTTTCCATGAAGTGCTCACCTGGTCGACGGTCTGTGTCATGGAGAGGTTGAGGTGTGTGACGTTGGTGAGGGTCGGGATCAGCTTCATCAGGACGGGAGGCCCAACGTTACGAAGGTATGACAGGTTCAGTTGCTTCAGACGCTGAGGGAAACACAAGGCAGTACAGAACAACACACTCACTACATGGCCTTGGTGGCAGAGTATGGGTGTGTTGGAAAGTTAAAATGACGTTATTGATTAATTCTTGGATGACAGGATTTTCTCACTGAATAAAATGTTCTGGCGTTATCCAAGGTAAGAATATTAAAGACATTCATTTTGCCTACATGGTTGGAGACTTAACAGTGGTGGTAAAAAAAAATAATTAAAACATATGGGTGATGGGCTAAAACTGATACGGTATGACATCATCGGTGATTCATGAATTAATAGATAGCATAAAATGTATTAAGGGACCTTGGTAATGTAGTCAGACGAGTCCTTCAAATATTGCCACAAAACACCACCTATATGGAAGGAGCTTGTTTCGTGGCATAGTCAGGAGGAATCTGAAGCCTCCAATTTTCATACACGATCAAATTGCCCTTAGTGTAACAAAATTTCACTTCAAAGCCTTTTATTGCAACGTTCTAAATCAGGGTGTTGGGGTTGGTACCATTCAAAGGGTAGATATAAAACCTAGGAGAACCATGCCACTTATATCTATAAATATTATGTCTCTAGTTATTGAAGAATGAATATGGTATTAATCATCCCCCAATAGAGATGGATCTGTTTATAGATGACTGATGGTGGTGTGCGTGTGTATGGTTTGGTCGTACGCCAGGCAGCGGTGTGTGTTTACATATGCCAGCAGCGTCGTATCGTGATTGTACTGCTTTGACCTACTGTACCCTCCCTCCCTCACTTTTGGCTGCTTCCCATGTCTATATATATAAATGTAGAGTTGGGTTTATTTGTGTAGATATTATTTCAGAGTATCTATGGTTGCGGAAGTATACATGTGACTGTGATTGTGCTTGTGTTTGCATGATTTATTTTGTTTGTCTGCATAACTAAGCATTCTGACGTTATTGTGTACACAGTCTACAGGTGTGTGTATGTGTGTGTCGAGTAGCTGTACTTACTGTATATAACAACTGAATTCGTACAATCATTCCTTCATGACTGCCTGGTGATAGAATGCCAATAAACAGACAAGGTAGAATAATAATTTTACTTTTAACCGTTTCAGGAACTGTCTACCTCCCGTAAGAGGGATCTGTGATGTTAGTAGCGAATTAGGGGTTACTAAATCCTAATTATGCCACAAAACAGCAACTGTACTTAGGGAAATTGTTTGGGGGCATAGATTGGAAGTTGGAAGAATCAGAATCATAATTAAAAAAGAGTGGCTGGAATTGAAGGGGCTACCCACGTCACCTCCTCTCAGGGGGATCGTGAGGAGAATTAAAGTGGTCAGCTTAGGTGGATACAAATGACCAGCAGATCTCCAAGTCATGTTTATTCACCAAGCCTCAGATATATGTGATGTAGTGTGTAATGCGTTGTAACTTGGTAATGCATGTGACTCAGTCCAAGGTGAGATTGGTCTGACTCATAACCACTTGATGTGTCGCTCACCTCATACACACACCCACACACACACACATACACACTTTGCACCTTTCCTTTCAAAGTTTCTCTCACACTCGTACCCCTTGACATGCACGCATCCACACTCTAAATCTATTTCTAACACCTCTCTTCCTCACACACACCCTTCTCCCATCCTTCAAACCCTCCCTCCCTCATGTCATACCCTCTCACCCCTGACGCATATCCCCACAACACTGACTCATACGTACCCTACCCAAACTTTTACTGCTCTCCTTCTGACTGCCTGTCCTTGGTATGTATGTACAGTATAGTATATTTCAACTCTTTTTTCCAGTATTCTGCTTTGTTGCTGTGTTATCATACTTTTCTCCTCTGGGTGACCACATGGGAATAACTATAAGGGCCCCATTATGTGAAAAAAAAAATCGCTTCATAACATTTTATTATAATATCGTGTTTATAGACAGCTGACTTATAAACTGTCCTCTCTCTCTCTCTCCTATCAAACCCAGACCCCCTCCAAGGCCAATGCAGACCACTTCCTACTATATATAGCTACGATAAGTCGTGGAAGTCAAGTGTAGGACAGCGTTGAATAGAACACGCCAAGGTCAACTTATAATACAATAAGGAACAATGTCAGATTTCAGTCAGGATAGAAGTCCATAAGTTTTCGTGCAATTTATATTTTATTTAATTTATGTATTGTCCTTACAGTACTTAGAGTGACTACATTATATCCTGCTCATATATACTTACCTACCTCACGTGTTGTACTTACTTACCCTGCCTACTTGCCAACCTCACGTGTTTAGCCTGACTACTTATCCTGCCAACTTACCGAACATTTTTGGTTGAGTAGTTCAAGGGCTATGAAGGTCTCACCAACACAACTCATGGAGAAGGAGGAGATTTGGTGGAGGACGAGGCAGTGGAGGTGGTGGCGTCTGACCCTCCCCACCTCCCTCACCGCCTGCGTCACACCCTCCACTACTCCGCCGGCTGTCAGGAGTCACACAACACGAAGGGATTGAGGGAACTAAGGGAATGCACCTTCTGTCTCGATTGGTGGTGGTCTTACTCAAAAGGGCCTCAGGAGAAGGGGTGGGTGATGGGGTTAGATAGGGAAACTTGGAGAGGGACAAGAAGAGAGGCAAAGGGGTTATGGAGTCAGAGAGGGAAACGGGGAGAGAGACAGGAAGAGAGGGGTTTTGAAAGGAAGGGAGCCGGTTCAGGTGATGGGGGCTTGTGCAGCGAAGGCAAGGAGGGAGGGAGGGGGAAGAGGGGACGAGGGAGGAAGGGGAAGGGGGAATGAGGGTGGAGAGGGGAAGGGGTAGGTGGGACAAGGGAGCCATCATTCTCGGTGGGCTTGTATAAGGGAGAACTTGTGGGAGGGATAGAATGAAGAGAAAGAGGAGAGGAGACAAGGAGGAAGGGAGGGAGGAAGGGAGGGAAGGAGCCAAAAGAAGGATTAACAAAAAAAAGGGGGGGATAGAGTCTTATTAAACCCCTTCAAACTATGAAGTACTGGCAACGTGTCATCTACATTGTTATAGCAGTTAACACAAGACGATTCGGTTTGGGGGAAGAGACCCCTGGTATACTGAAGGGGCTAATGGTTGAGGGGCCAAGACGGGGGTGGGGGTGGGGGGTGAGAGATGGGGGTGTGAGAGAGCCAGTCGTGGAAGGACCTGTGTGTGTCGGGGGGGGGGGGGTTGAAGCCAAGAATAAAAGAAATCTAGGAGGGAAACTAAAAGGAAAAAACAAAACAAAAAAACTAAGGGATAAAAAAAATGAAAGTGTTGTTAGAAGGATAGAGGAAATTTACAGTATGAAGTGAATGGGGAGATTGGAAAGGGATATGGGAGATACAGTAAAGAACATACGGTAGCTGTTGAAAAGTGAAAAGAGAAGCTGAGATGTAACTACTGAAACCAGAAAATGAGAAATATGCAAACAAACAAAAAGGAAAAAAGAAAAGGATGATAATGATGACGAGAAAATGAACGATGGGTGAAGGAAGGGGAACACACACACCTACACACACAAACACACACTTAAACACATACACACACACTTAAACACATACACACAAACACACACACACATATATCCACATACACATACATACACACACATTCTCCCGTATCTAAGCAGTCCTTGCCTTGGCCCATAAAACAAGCACACACTACACTACACTACAACTTCCTGGGTCACGGGGCTGCTCGGACAGACAGCTTGGGCAGCAACAACAACTTCCTGGGACACCCTCCTCGTTGGATGTGTCGTCTTCTATTCGGTACTTGGCTCCGTGACTCTTTTGTTGTCATCGCCACCGCCTGATTGTTTGTTTGTTTGCGTTTTTACGGTGCCACTTCCGCTTTACTTCCGTATGTGTGTGTGTGTGTGTGTGTGTGTGTGTGTGTGCCTCAGTTATGTTTACCTTATAATATATATAATACTATTTTTCTTTGGAGTAGTTATGGTATAATTGTTTGGTTTTTTTCATTGTTTTGTTGGGCGCATTTAGTTATTGAATATTCATAATTATATTCTCTCTCTCTCTCTCTCTCTCTCTCTCTCTCTCTCTCTCTCTCTCTCTCTCTCATCTGATGTGCCAAACGAGAGGTGCGTCATTGGCTCCCCTCTTCATTCTTTCATATTACATACCCTGGATGAAATGAGGGTTATACTGCCAAAGATTATTATTATTATTACTGTATTTTAGTGAATGGTTTGTCTTCAATAACGAAACTGCAAATTACACGAGTGAAACGAAAGAATACAGTACATGTAGGATCAGTTTAAACATAAGGGGAGACTTTGTAGGGGAATTATTAGATGGCTACTGATTCCTCCAAGTTATGCTACGAAACAGCAGATGATCCCAATGTTCCTAAAAAGGGGATTTGTTCCGTGGCATATTTTGGAGGACTCGGTAGACATCCAAATTATATATACCCGGAAGAGTATAACGAGGAAAGCCGTGAAGAGAAGTGCTGAGGTTTTGAAATGAGTAAATGTTGTGGTTCGTGTTGGGATGAATGTTTATAGAGAGACAGAGCAGGTTATAGATTTGAACTATTTAATGGATTTGGATTCGCTTGGGTATAGGTGTGGGATTCTACTAGATGGGATGACACACATAATGAAAACAAACATAGATTTGGGAACAGATCAGAGTTGGTTATATATAAAGCTGAAGTATATGAAATGGGTCAGAACATAAATGTTACAGGATCTTTGGGGAATCATTAGTCAAACCGAAGAAGGCAGGTCAGTCTAGATCAAGACCGGTTATCTAGATCGGACCAGGTCATTCGTGGTGATATACTGGTTTCGACTGTTCTCAAGGTACCAGACTCGAATCTTGACCAAACTACTACGTCTTTGTACTTAAAAAAAAAACTTCTATATTTAAAACTAGTACAAATGAGTATAGGATAATATAGAGTAAACAGCACGCGACGAGCAGAATGCATGAGTCTCTTTCATTTTATTTTTATTATCATTATCATTATTATCTTTTTACTCACTAGCGACCTGGCCAGGAGTAGGTCTACAGCAGACAGTCTATCACCAACTCCGGATATAGAGAAGGAGGTGATGCCCGGCCCCAGCAAGGTGTTCAAGTGGTGACGCCGAACGTGACCCACCCTATCTTTGACCACTTCCAGCTGGCTCTCTCGCATCCCACCAGCTACACCACCAGGGGGCAGGGCAGGGCAGGGCAGGGCAGGGAGGGACGCAGGAAGAGAGTAGTGGAGGAAGATGCATGGTGAGATCGAGTGCTTGTGTGTCAGAGGTATACACAGGGTTTAGGACAGGGGATCACGGGAGGGAATTATACCGAAGTAGCGGAGAGGAAAGTTATTGTGATATCGAGTGTTTCTGTGGCAGAGTTACAGGGCGAAGGACTGGGAATTATGGGCGGGAATATTACCTAAATATCGGAGAGGAAGGTGGTGATATCGAGTGTTTCAGTGGCGGAGGACGGGGAATTATTATGGGAGGAAAGTTTACGTATGTGGGAAGACGATGTGTGATGATTGAAAGGAGTTACAGTTTACGTTGTTGTTATTACCAATGTTTATGTTGGAATGGAAAGGTCACTGTTTTACATCAGGAGCAAGAGGGCGGGCTGGCTGCCAGGAAGACTATAAAAGAGGAAAGAGGGAGACATGGAGGGTTCAATATTAATTAAGGGAGGAAAGAGTGGGGCATTAACCTATCAGGAAAAGGTTTGGCATAGAGACTCAATATTTTGGTGGGAAAACAAAACACCCGGGACTATAGAGGAGGGATTACTGTGAAAAATAAAATCATAGCATGCTCTGGTATAGTCATAAAATACAGTGGAAATAATATATTCATACACGGAATATAATAAATAGGATGGAGCATTCATCATAAATATCCAATGTCCCTGTTTTGGATAGAAATAATAAGTTAGCATAATAAACTCAAGGTATATATACATACGTTTTGGGAAATATTACATTAAACATTATTATTAATTAAAAGGAAGATCGGATAATACCAACACTTCATGGTTAAAGACATTCATTACACGCTTAAAAGATACATATATATATATATATAAAAAAAAAAAAAAATACCCACACTTCAGATAACCGGGTCAGACCTGTACTACATGCAGATACATACACACGGTTTCATAAGCCAAGTTTATACATCGTGACATTCGAATCTTGTGCTGCGGAAACCAAATTTTAGTGTCAGTATTTTGGAGGTGTTTTTATTATAGTGTCCGTATTTTGGAGGTGTCCGTATATTAGTGTCCGTATTTTGGAGGTGTCCGTATTTTGGTGGTGTCCGTATATTAGTGTCCGTATTTTAAGGTCCGCATTTAAAGAGGTGTTCACAGAGGCAAATTCGAACGCCTACCTTTCTTGTTCTCCGCAAGCTCAGCAGAAGTTGTGGTACCTGTAAATATAGATGTCCAGAGCAGGTGTGGAGTGGAGCTGAAACAGGTGTGTGGCGAGAGAGGGTTTATAATAGGTTAGGGTAAGGCTTAGTTTAAAACGGGGTATTTGTCAGAGTAACAGCGAGACAGATGGAGCTGACAGGTATGTAGTTCGAAAGGTTTAAGGGGGAAGTTTTGTGTTGATAATTCTGGAGCAACTGAATCCTCCAAACTATTCCAAGCAACAGAACACCATTATTTTTGTTCTTCTGGTCATGTTTCTTGGCATACTTTGGAGGAATCAAGACACACCCATCTATCAAAAGCATACTATCTCCTTAAGGTGGTAATTCTTTTTTGTCACATTGGAGTGCCTTGATTCCTCCAAAGTATGCCAAGAAACATGACCAGAAGAACAAAAATAAATGTTATCATGTTGCCTGGAATAGTTTGGAGGAATCAGTTGCTGCAGATTTACCACCCAAAATATTGTGCTATATACTCCCTTAATTAAACAGGTATGGGAGGTATGTGAACAGGTATGAGGCAGGTAGACAAGTGTGTGCAGCAGGTGTGAGACAGGTTTATAATTATATTTAAAAGAGAATACAAGGTAGGTATATATAGGGAATTTGTAGGGGATATACAGTACAAGGAAGGTGCATAGGTCAAAATGTGCATGAAGGTTAGTGATGACTGATGTGAATGTGTATATACAGTACAGTCAGGGACGATTGTTATGTCTCATCCGTTCATCACCTCAACTATATGTTATTGAAGCTGTTTATTCGCGTGTAAGGCATCCATGGACACAGTATAGTATATCTGTGTTCTCTCATATAATCAGGATCAGTATTGTGTGAGAAGGTATACACCACTGAGAGAGCTTAACTGGATTAGAACCGATGGCAGACTGAGCAGTTAATTCCACACGATCTGAAATATGTTTACTAACTCAGTGAAAACGTGCGATCAGAATGCTGAATACGAGACAGTCTGGGTTCCAGTATCAGCTGGTCTTAGTGATGTCCCTTCTTTGATATATAACTGCCGGTGTGAAACGTATCAGGGAAATTATCACAGGTTACTGAAGTACAGGACACAATAGACTGAAGTCCCTGAGTGTACCTGACAACGAGCCAAAATAAGGGTGAATGCCGCTATAGCCTCGCCATCAGAGGATGCCAACGTCATGTTCTCGATGTGTGGGTGGACGAGGGCGTGGTATTGTGTCCTGCTCAACTTGCGAGATTTGGTGTCGGTCCGGTATGTGGCCAGCAGATCCGTCAGTATCGTACCCGCTGTGAGGGGACGGGGGGCGGGGGCGGGGAGAGAGAAGGGCATGGGGGTGGGAGAGCCAGTGTGGAGAGAGGGGGAATGTAGGGAGGTGGATAGAGAGAGGGGGCAGGGGGGACCAGTGGAGAGAAGGGGCATGGCGGGGCAGAGGAGAGCGGGGGCATGTATGGGGACAGTGGAGAGAGGGGACTTGGGAGGGCAGCGGAGAGAGGGGATGTGTAGAGGGGCATGGGGGGGGGGCAGTGGAGAGAGGGAGGGAAATGGTAGAATAAGTCAACTATTACCAGCTTCACAAATTATGAATGAATACATGGTTCATTGTCGGAAAACACTAATGCTATAACACCAAGTACAACAACATTTACACTAATAATACAATTTAAGTTATTATTATCACAACTACTACAGTACTATACTGAATAAAAGAATGAGTGACAATGATCATATAAATACAAAAGAAAAAAGAGTTATATGCATCAGCAGGAAAATGATTAAATAGAGAAAGAAAAAATATAAGAAAATTAGTTTAGGACAGTAATTATTACAACACGAATTTCCCTTCCATCTTGCACTTTCCCTTCGATTTCTCACTATTTCTCTCTCGTATCTTTTTATCTCTCTAATTTCTGCTGCAATATATATCCCTCCAATCCACTGTTCTCTCCAATCTTTTATACAATTATTCTACTATCTCTCACTCATCCACAGATCATAATACAAACATACAGACAGGAAAAAAAAAAAAAATTCCATCACCCTGTACCCCTTCAAGAATCATAGTCGACAATAATAAAATAGTAGGATACAACAACAACAGCAAGAACTGAATACACTAATGAAATACAGTACAGTCACCAACAAAACATCATAGAATACGACAATAATACATCCAGATTTAATTAAGGAGCTAAAAATGGTAAAATAAACGTAAACATTCCCAATAGTGACTTACGTAAATTTTTAAAGGGTCCCTCAACATCTGTGTAGGTATCATCGTGTATCATTTTACACATCTGCTCTCTTGTTTTGGCGCCGTAGCAGATGTAATCGAAGTTTCTCGCTATGGACAGCATGGTGGCCTTCTGCAGCGTGGGGGGTTGGTTCCTCAGGGGCATTGTTGTTGTGACGTGTGTGTGTGTGTGGAACTTAGGGAAGGGGATACAGCAGTCTTTTGTTTTGGTTTTTCTTCCCCCAAAAAGACTAATTCCACACTAGTCCTTAATAGTGTTATTACAGATGGCGCACTATAAACAAGTCCTCAAGTCTGCTGTTCTTTGTTTACCTGTGGACCATACAACCAAACGATTGTCAGACACACTACTTTCAACCGTACCAGTAATATTAGCATAACAATATTAATTCTTACTAAATCACCTGTTATGCCAAGTAATTATAAAAGAACAGTTAATATGTGCTGTAGATTATTTCTAATTACAATACAGTATTTCGTTCCTTGCTTAATTTATTACTGAGTGTTGTAGATACCGAACTAAATTATATCATATCATCTTATGCTGGTCAGTGGAAGATGAAAAAATACGTCAATATTAACTAGTTAGCGTTATCACTTGTCATGTCAGTATGTGAATAATGGGTCTGAAAACCACACACACTCCGGGGTACAGACATTTCGAAATATCATACCAATTAAGCAAAATGTCACCAGCTGCTGTCACATTGAATCTTACCGGATTTATTGACTTTTTACATTTAATTAAGGTGCTTTTTATTTACCCGGCAAAAATAAATATAGGAAAAAAATAAATAATATATATACAGGGATTCCTTTGTCTCATTACTCAGGCTATTCGGTAATACAAAGATAAATCATACCAAACCTTTACATAACGAGGGAAATATCAATAAAACATTGACTCGATTCACAGAGTATGCTGGAACGATACCAGTGCCTGTTTGTCCAGTTAAAAGGTAAAAAAAAAAAATTTACTTTAGATAATTATACAGTTATGACATCGTATTTTCTAGCTATATATGTCTCTATACATACATACACCATAAAGTCTTCAGTGTTTTGGATCCAGTGCACCAGAGCATCTGAGAGTGAGTGAATATACTTACGTCTTGTGTCGCAACTTTTGGGGTAAAAATTGTTAACAAATACACACACATGTACAGGAGAAATGGCTATGGCGAGACATATAATGTATCATAAAGCGAAATAAACCATATGAAGTGAAATGTGGCTATTTTTCACCGATTCCTGTGATATAGCAAGACATGGGGAATAAATCTTTATCGAAATGTAACACCCCGGAGGCACCAATAGGTTATACTTTGATGATGATAATTTTAGCTACTTTGGGATACTCGGTGTCAAATTACGAGATCTTATAATGAAGTCTTCCGCGAACGAAGAAGAACAGAGACGACCGAACTGCAGAGTGCACTGGTGCCGTCCAACCCACCAACCAACACCTGACTATACCCACACACACACTACTGGCCCACTCACTGCCAGCTTGTCTCACCAGATATATCTTGGCACTGTCCTGAGCCTCTCTTACCTTAGATGCTACCAACACGACCACTACCACTACTATATAACACTGCAACCACTATCATCACTGTTCTGCCACTATCAACACTACCACTACTACTGCTACTATACCATTACCACTGTACTACCACTACCAACACTACCACTACTATATACCAATGCAACCACCATTACCACTGTACTACCACTACCAACACTACCACTACTACTATATACCATTACAACCACCAGTATCACTGCATTACTGTCACTAAATCACCTTCGCCATGTTACCGTCACTTTACTGTTATCGGCCCACTGAGTCATTGACACCTTTTCGAAACGTGATACCTTTGTTCAATTCAGATAAAAGTGTATAAGATGAAATATGTTGCAAATAACTCCAAGATACATGACAAATGTCTATGCTCAATGGCCGATAAGTTTATAAATATAATCCATTCCTAGTCTAGATTGCTGTGTTTTGTAAACAGTATATAATTTTTAACATAATCGCTACCTGTTTATCACAAGTGTTGGCAGCTGTTCAGGCCACCACAAGGATAATCTTGAACTTGGGTCGGTACGTGATAGGAAGCAGCCACCCACCCTCCACTGCTTGTTGTGAGGCAGTCAGCATGGGGGTATACAGGTGCACGTGGGAGGCACCAAAATCAAGACACGAATTTGCTCTTGGTGGTGGCTATTGCTGCTTGCCACTCTAACTCAAGCTGTTTATAATGTCATTGAGTAAACGATTGCATTACATCACTTGTTATATCATGAACAAGAGAAGAATCTGTACCATGATCTAAACCCTCCAACCAACCAATAAACAGGGCGTTGTGGTATATAGACACTGTAATCAAAAGAAATCTTGGAATTCTTTTCATAGTGGTATTAACACAGTTGTAGTGTACTCGGTACGGTATTTGCAGCTCAAAAACAGTGTGTGTGTGTGTGTTACCGGCGCTAAATCGAGTTGCGGCAAAATATATATAGGAGTACAAGCTGATGAGGTTTAATTCCTTGGATGTCTTTTGACTATTCAGGTATTTTTTTGTCAAGCTGTTGGATCCGACAAGTTAGTTATAAGGCTTACGTGAATCCGAGGGCGTACAAGTACAACCACTATAGAAAAAATCGTGCATCAGGTGAATGAAAGTAGGTAATTTTGAGTGACTATATTGAATACTAATACTGCAGAGGCCAACAACTATAGCTTTGCATCATTTTTTTAGTTCATTTCATTCGAAGGGGTTTCAGGATTATTGCGATGTCAGGATAGCCAATGCCACCAGCTGATCTTCTAAGACTCGAGAAACACCGGTTGATTGGCGTAAAGGGAGCCACACCTTTGTTTGGGCTAAGTGCCACATCTCTGCATGCTTGCTCCCGCCTCTCAGGAAGCTATTGCGCCTCAAGGGGGGTGTAGTTGTGTTGGCAAATTTGGAGCAACTGATTCCTTCAAATTATTCCAAGCAACAGCTAGGACGCCATTATATTATTTAATCTGGCCGTTTCATAGAATATTACGGAGGAATCAGTAGCCCTCCAATGTACCGAAAGTATATGACTCCCTTAATTAATTAATAAAAAGTTAAATCTACAGCCAAGTTCTGTCTCTGTCTGTCTGTTTGTCTTACTTAGGGGAAGGGTACCGATAATGACTCATGAATAAACGTCAAAACTGTTACAAGCTTAAAATGTCATCTGGGGCCTTAATCAATATAAGTTAGAATCTTTGATTGTTATACAAGTAATTTCAAACTATATCTCAGAAAATGGTAAATGAACTCTTTTGACTCAAGCTGGAAATATTTAAAGATTAGATTGACAGTGAATAATTTTGGTGAACTCTTGGGATTCATATAGTGTCGAAAAATAAAATAAGGCTTCCAAAGTCCATAAATTCTTATATACGGGAGAGATGGGACTTATAACAGTGTACACTCGTGATACAAAATTTCTGACCAGAGTGTGAGGAGCAGAAAGCTTCAAATCGCCTGGTATTGCTCATTTCTCCACTCAATACACATTGTGTGGCTGAGTTCGAATGTAGGGTATGTGTGGTGCCTGCCATTCGTCTCTGATCAAGGATTACTTATCACGAGTGTATGTAACGGGCACTTATCAAAATGTAAAGAAATTAAATTTTAACACATTTTAGTTGAGTCTACTGTGCCATTTTTTCCTATGCTGAAAAATGTCCCATAATTTCCTGTGCCATTTTTTCCGTCTACCGTACAGTTGGTGTGGTGAGAGAGACACGTGGCGTCTTGGGTCTTGATGTCTTGGTGTGGCATTCGTTGCGGCAGGTAAGGGAAGGAGAACCTTCCAGGTGGAGCACTGGTGAGATAGTGGCCAACGCTCGCCTAGCCAGGCACTTATCTTGGGCAGGTTGACAAGTGAGCATCAGACAGGTGAGATATAAGATGCTTAAGGTGCTTGGTTCACTACACTACCACTAACACCACACTAGACTCCATCAATCCTAAAAAACTGTCTTCCCTCCGTACTCTAATCATCAAGTTCCGCAGCATCATAAACAAAAGAGCCGCCTTTCACCAAACCCTCCAGGGGCCGGATACTCAAACGTGTCCTAATTTAGGGCAGCCACGCTGCCCTATCTGACTTAAGTAGTCCTAAGATAGGAACTGGGTCGTAGTTGCTTGTGATCATGTAGGGCAAACACGATGTATATGACCAGAGTTACACTAAAAAATGGTAGGCCTGCTGTAAAAGTATACACGTAGTAGTCCTATACTCACCAAGGTAAATATAGCCTCCCAAGGTAGTTTCATGGTCACCGCTATTTTGGCCCAGCAGTAAGCAGTGCAGGCATGTAGCCCACAAGACTTGGTGATGTAGCTACAGTCAGTCTGTTCCTTTCCTAGATTCTCTCAATAGTCATATTCTCTTTAGTAAGTCATATAATTTATCTTTTCTTCTCAGTCTATTATTTCTTTGTAAGGAGAGAGAGGTAAGGAAGGAAGGACTATGTAACAACAGGGGTAAACAGACTCGCTTGTACACGGTAACAATTTATTGTGGGTAGCTTACAAGGTTTGGTAAGTACACTTGTTGAACCTGGACTCAGTTAGCAAAGTAGGCGAGGATAGTAGTTGTAGGTAGGCGAGCACCTTGTAAAAGAGAGTCTGGCCTGCCGTGGCTGAGTAGAGCAGCTGCAGGAGGAAGCATGGTGTCTGGAGTAGGTGAGAGCGGTAGCTGGAGCAGGCGAGGTCAGCGGCAATAGAGGCGAGTCCAGGTGAGCAGCCAGCAGGAAAGTGACCAGGGCATTTTTGTTTTATGCCTATCACCCTTTATTTTGGGCATTAAGGCAGTCATTTATTTTGTACTGTATGGTATTCATAAGGACGTCTTATGGGGGTGGTCAACTCTTCTCTGACCTGGAAGATGTTGGGGTCACGTCGTCGGGAGATGTGTTGTTGAAAACGGTCGAGGCGAGGAGAAGCGGTCATCCAAAATTTGGTGGTGTCAGGCAGCTGTTGTTGTGATGACTGGCTGTCCATTCTTCTTCTCCTCTTCCTCCCGGCCGTCTGCCATTCCCCTCCATCTTCCAGGTCCATGTTGTCAATGGTGTTGGTGTTGGAGGGGGAACTGGTGTCAAGAGTCCTCCTCAGTCTTGAGGTCTTGTAGGGAAGGTTCAGGTGGTGGTGCCTTCATGCTGTTCGCCCAGTTGAGTGGGCGAGGCAACATCAACTGGTGACGGGGGTGGGCCGGAGGGGGTGGTGGTGGTGGTGGTGGTGTGTCTGTTCTGCTCCTCCCCAGTCGTGCAGGCTTGTTGCCTTGTTTCTTGGTGGTGGCTGTAGTGGTGGTGGTGGTTGCAGATCAGGAGAAATTGCTATTGGTGGTAAGCCATTTCTCTTGAAGATGTCCAGGAGGAGGTCAGAGAGATGACCTAGCCCTTCTGCAGCTAAGGCAACAGCAGTCTTGATGCAGACAGTGACAATGTCTGTCTGCTGCTGCTGTTGCTGAGGTGGTTGTGCATCAGCCATCTTCCTCCCATGGGCATGGAGTGAGCCTAGGACCTGCACACTATCAGGTCCGGCTGAATGCTGGAGGGGGAGTTTGCCCTGTAGTGAAGTGGCAGGGGTAAACCAGCTTTGCTGTCGGGTCTTGCTACGGATGCAAACATAACTGTACCCCTTGTAGTCCTTGGTAATGACGAGTGGCCCAGTAATTCTCCTCATCTGTGAAAATGTTGGATCTATCTTGAAGGACGAGGTTGAAAAAAGGATGTTGTGTGAACCTCTATCAACTCCATTTAGTCGTACCAAGATGGAGGAGCACATCAATGGTGTGCTTCGGGTAATGGAGTTCAACACGGAGCTTTTTGAGTCACTTTTGTCTTCCTGCCCTGCTCGTCTTGAAGCTGTTCATGACGCCAATGGAAGCAACACTGAATACTCACCTTGTCACCATACACCTACAATATAATGTGCTACCTCTTGATATTTTCAGTTTTTTCCTGTCATGCTTAGGGGGGAGGGGAGCAATCATTGTTTGACACCGCTTACATTCAATGTTTTATTTCATGTGTGAACAGTTTTGTGTAACATGAGTTGGGATTTGTCAGAAAACTTTTTACCACATTCATTACATTTAAAATCCTATACTCTTGTATGAACTTTTATATGTACATTAAGGTTAGATTTCTGACCAAACTTTTTACCACATTCATTACATTCAAAGTCCTTCACTCCTGTGTGTATAAGTATGTGTCGCTTTATTTTACCCTTTGTCAGAAACTTTTTACCACATTCATTACATTCAAAGTCCTTCACTCTTTTTTTTTTTTCAATTGTCTTTTTCTCAGGTTATCTTGGAGCAATGGACCCCAAACCAGGGGTCTATAGTTGCATCCTAACCGTTGATAGCAGAGTATCCAAGGGCTCTCTTCTTTTTTATTTTTTTTCAATTGTCTTATTCTCAGGTTATCTTGGAGCAATGGACCCCAGCCAGGGGTCTATAGTTGCATCCTAACCGTTGATCCTGTGTGTATAAGTAAGTATGTGTTGCTTTAGAACACTTAGGTTAGGTCAGATAAGGTAAGGTTTGGTTAGGTTAGGTTAGGTTAGGTCAAATAAGGTAAGGTTTGGTTATGTTAGGTTAGGTCAGATAAGGTAAGGTAAGGTTAGGTTAGGTCCGGTCCGATAAGGAAAGGTTAGGTTAGGTCAGGTCAGATAAGGAAAGGACATTTTATGTTAGGTTTGGTTGGGTCAGGCTATGTCCCAGTAGTTTGCACAGGTTAGGTCCCAGTAGTTTGCACAGGGTTGGTCCCGGTAGTTTGCACAGGTTAGGTCCCAGTTGTTTGCACAGGTTAGGTCCCGGTAGTTTGCACAGGTTAGGTCCCGGTAGTTTGCACAGGTTAGGTCCTAGTAGTTTGCCTAGGTTAGGTCCCGGTAGTCTATGTTAGGTTAGGTAAGGTCAGGCTAATTTCAAAATGCCCCATTTGAATATGCCCTATCTTGGAAATGGGGCATTGCAAAAGAAAATGCCATAGAAGAAAAGTGTCTTAGAATGTTATAAATTAGTGGGTAAAGAAGGTAAAAACATTGTAATATAAAATGGCAATATAATAGATAATTACCGTTATATTTCCTCGTTTTTTTTTTCCCCAGGCTTGAGTGTTTTTATTTTCCAATGATTGTGTGTGTGTGTTTCCAGGCTTGTTTTATTCATTACTTTACAGGTTAATAACGTAATTTACTAAGCCTGTGTTAATTAAATTATTATTTTTGTTAAATTTAATTATCTTATATCGATTAATTATATATTGTATTTCACTTGTTTTCCTTCTTTATTGACTCGTATATATCATAATAAACCACTAAAGAACCATTAACATTATCAATTACAACAATACAAAATAGAAAACTACAAAAACTCACACTTTATTATTGTTGTTGCCAGGTCAGTCACAACCAGTGTTGCCAATTTTGTAGTACCAATTTCCCATAGATCAAGGATTTTTTTCCCACAGATTGAAATGAAGATCCCACAAAACAAATAAAGACAAATTTTATTGTTTCTTTTCAATGTACATGAATATTGTATTAATACATTTTTTCCGCACTAAAGAAAAGCAATTACTTAATATTTGACAACCATATAACTGAACTTTGCTGAAGGTAAACTTAAAAATGCCAGTTTTATTTTCTGTAAGGACTAACTAGGCCTATGAGTACTTAGCTAAACAATGTTAATAATGACAATTAGATATACAGTATACATACCTACAGCCACAGATTCTTATTGTACTACATCAAGAGCAATAATATTATTCTCCTCCTCCTCCTCCTCCTATTCTTCAGAACCTTTAGAATTGAAACTTCTGATCATATCATCAGAAGGCTCAAAGTTTACACAGGATTGAAAATAATGAACCAATCCATACTTTATTTTTAACAATTAATGCCTCTACTGACCTAACACTGAGACGATTTCTCAGTTTAGAGTGAACAACATTCATCTGTGAAAATATTCTTTCTACTGTGGCATTAGAAAATGGAAGTGATAATAATGACAAGAAGAGGCCAAGAGGGTCCAAGGACTTCACTGTATGGTGGATGATGTGGGTGATAAAGCCTCGGGGGTAAAGTTGGGATGGAGATTATTTTGGGGAGAAGATCTTGACAAAGCTTGTCATTCCCTTTCTTGAAGACTCTCAAAATATTGTGGATGTCACTCAGGTTACCTTTGTGCACAACCAAGCACCACATGTGAAAGTGCTTTGAACCCAGTCAGAACCTTCTGAAGGACAACATCGACTTCTTTGGTAATGACGAGTGGCCCAGTAATTCTCCTCATCTGAGTGAGAGAGAGAGAGAGAGAGAGAGAGAGGGCATGTAGGGTCAGAACAAGTTTTTTTCTTTACCTATATCGTCGGGTCTTGCTTTGGATGCAAACATAACTGTACCCCTTATAGTCCTTGGTAATGACGAGTGGCCCAGTAATTCTCCTCATCTGTAAAAATGTTGGATCTATCTTGAAGGGCGAAGTTGAAAAAAGGATGTTGTGTGAACCTCTATCAACTCCATTTAGTCGTACCAAGATGGAGGAGCACATCAATGGTGTGCTTCGGGTAATGGAGTTCAACACGGAGCTTTTTGAGTCACTTTTGTCTTCCTACCCTGCTCGTCTTGAAGCTGTTCATGACGCCAATGGAAGCAACACTGAATACTCACCTTGTCACCATACACCTACAATATAATGTGCTACCTCTTGATATTTTCAGTTTTTTCCTATCATGCTTTGGGGGGAGGGGAGCAATCATTGTTTGACACCACTTACATTCAATGTTTTATTTCATGTGTGAACAGTTTTGTGTAACATGAGTTGGGATTTGTCAGAAAACTTTTTACCACATTCATTACATTTAAAATCCTATACTTTTGTATGAACTTTTTTAATATGTACATTAAGGTTAGATTTCTGACCAAACTTTTTACCACATTCTTCACATTCAAAGTTCTTCACTCCTGTGTGTATAAGTATGTGTTGCTTTATTTTACCCTTTGTCAGAAACTTTTTACCACATTCTTCACATTTAAAGTCCTTCACTCCTGTGTGTAAAAGTATGTGCTTATTTAGATCACCTTTTCTCATAAACTTTTTACCACATTCATTACATTCAAAGTCCTTCACTCTTGTGTGTATAAGTATGTGCTGCTTTAGATTACTTTTTCTCACAAACTTACCACATTCATTACATTCAAAGTTCTTCACTCCTGTGTGCATAAGTATGTGTCGCTTTATTTTACCCTTTGTCAGAAACATTTTACCACATTCTTCACATTTAAAGTCCTTCACTCCTGTGTGTAAAAGTATGTGTTGCTTTAGACTATTCTTTGTCACAAACTTTTTACCACATTCTTCACATTCAAATTTCTCCATTCCTGTGTGTATAAGTATGTGCTTCTTTAGACAACTTTTTCTCACAAACTTTTTACTACATTCATCACATTCAAAGTTTCTCTCTCCTGTGTGTATAAGTATGTGTTGCTTTAGATTATCCTTTGTCACAAACTTTTTAGCACATTCTTCACATTCAAAGTTCTTCACTCTTGTGTGGAAAAGTATGTGTTTCTTTAGATCGCTCTTTGTCACAAACTTTTTAGCACATTCTTCACATTCAAAGTTCTTCACTCCTGTGTGGAAAAGTATGTGTCGATGTAGAACACTCTTTCTCACAAACTTTTTACCACATTCTTCACATTCAAAGTTCCTCTCTCCTATGTGTATAATAAGTATGTGTTGCTTTAGACTATACTTTGTCACAAACTTTTTACCACACTCATCACACACAAACATTTTCTTTCCAGTATGAGTCAACAAATGGTGAGTGAGATAGCATTTCCTACTAAACTTTTGACCGCATTGTTGACAGACCAACTTGTTACACTTCTCTTCTCTGACAACATTGATGGTGTCACTTCCTTCCACCTCCATCACTAACACAGCTTTATTCTGCCACCAATATGACCACTTGGTTATTACTGTTGTCAGAGCTGCCAACCATACTGTTATTGGTGTCAGGGCTGCCAACCAGTGTTACTTCATATCTGCAACAATAACAATACCAGTCTTACATCACTTGAAGATTCGAACATTTACTGAATATTTACTGCAATATTCTGGTGTCAGGATTGTCACACTATTACTGGTGTTATCTGAAAGAAATATAACTATATTTAAACAGCAACCAGGAAGGAAATAGAAAGAAAAGAGGGACAGTTGAAGAACTTAATAGACAACAACATAAACCTGAAAATGCAAATAAATAATGTAGTGAAGACAGCAAATTTTCACTTGAGGAATATCTGCTTTATAAGAAGATATCTAGATAAGGCTTCCACTCAGAAACTTGTTCAAAATAATGTGATATCTCGTTTGGATTATTGTAACTCTCTTTATGTTAATTTGCCATCAAACAAACTGAAGCAATTACAGCTAGTTTTTAATAAAGCAGCTAGAGTCATTACTGGTACTTCACGTCGTGAACGAATAACTCCGGTATTGATGGATTTACATTGGCTACCAACTAAAGCTAGAATTGTTTTCAAAATTTGTACTATGGTGTATACTATATTGAAGACAAATAAGCCCGATTATTTAAAGTTAAAACTAGAAAGGTATCAGAATGAATTAACAATGGAAACAAGAGAGAGTGCTGATTATGATCGACTGAATGAACCTAGATGCAGTTTGGATTTGGGTAAAAGAGCTTTTTCATATGTTGCACCACGGTTATATAATAAGCTTCCTAATACAGTGAAACAGAGTAACAACATTGACATATTTAAAAAGAGGTTGAAGACTCATTTGTTTGGAACATGCTATGACCATGATAATAAGGTCATTACGGATCAATTTAAGCTTTGAGATGAAGTTTCAAAAAGTCTAATGTGTTAAGGGCTCGCCTGAGGAGATGTTAAGCTCGGAGGAGAGCCCAAGAAATAAACCGGAGAAGTAAGAAGTAAGTAAGTAAGAACTGAAAGCTAGTGGCTGGGTCCGAAGGGGTGCCAAAACCCTTAAAGTAATGGGTATTTATTGAAAGAATAACAGTTTTGTAGCAGTGTTGCCAGATCCGGCTAGGTCCCAGTATTTTGCCCCGGTCATTTCCTGTACTTTACCACGGTCATTTCCCGGTAGTCTGCCCAGGTTAGGTCCCGGTAGTCTGCTGTGGTCTAGGTTAGGTTACGGTAATTCTTTCAATATTTATCAAAAATAGTCTTAGAATGGTCTAAATAAGTGGGTAATGAAGGTAGAAATACCGTACACAATAACGGTAATTCTTTCAATATTTACCAAGTATTGCCCACATCAGTATAGACAATACCTCCCTACGGGGAATATTTCCACAAAACAAACACACCTATATGGAAGGAGTTTGGGTAAATATTGAAAGAATTACCGTTATTGAGTACGGTATTCCTACCTTCATTACCCACTAATTTAGAACATTCTAAGACTATTTTCTTCCAAGGCATTTCCTCCGCAAATGCCCCATTTCAAAGATAGGGCATATTCCAATGGGGCATTTTGAAATTAGCATGAACTTACCTGACCTTACCTAACCTAACCTAGACCACAGCAAACTACCGGGAAATAACCGTGGTAAAGTACAGGAAATGACCGGAGCAAAATACTGGGACATACCCGGATCTGGCAACACTGCTACAAAACGGTAATTCTTTCAATAAATAATGGAGTTTGTTTCGTGGTATAGTCAGGAGGAATCAGAAGCCTCCAATTCTCATACACGATCACAGGGTCCTTAAGGGGGAAGTACAGTGTTGGTAAATCTGGAGCAAGTGATTCCTCCAAAGTTTTCCAAGCAAGGCGCCATATGACCTCGCTGTTGCGGCGCCTAATATGAATCCATCTATTCCAAGCAACAACAGGCCACCATTAATTTTGTTCACCGGGTCCTGTTTCCTCCGCGCCATATGACCTCGCTGTTGCGGCACCTAATATCAATCCATCTATTCCAAGCAACAACAGGCCACCATTAATTTTGATCACCAGGTCCTGTTTCCTCCGCGCCATATGACCTCACTGTTGTGGCGCCTAATATCAATCCATCTATTCCAAGCAACAACAGGCCACCATTAATTTTGTTCACCAGGTCCTGTTTCCTCCGCGCCATATGACCTCACTGTTGTGGCGCCTAATAACAATCCATCTATTCCAAGCAACATTAATTTTGTTCACCAGGTTCTGTTTCTTGGCATAATACTTTGGAGGAATCAAGACACTCCAATGTATCCAAAGTGTATTTTTCCCCTAATTACTTCATATCTGAAACAATAACAATACCAGTCTTACATCATTTGAAGATTCGAACATTTACTGTAATATTTACTGTAATATTCTGGTGTTAGGCTTGTCACACTATTACTGGAATTATCTGAAAGAAATATAACTATATATATAACTATCCTCCTACCCCTTTGTATGTATAGAAGGTCATTTGAGTGTTGAAATACAAAGTTACAAGTGATGGTAAATTGGTGATGCTGAACCTGCTGCTTTATTATTATGGTCAATATTTGTGAATGTCAAATGAGCTCCTTCTTGTTATAATGTTATCATAAAACTATATATATAATAAATATAATATATCTCTGTATATAATTGTGAGTGAATTATTATAATGTCAACATCATATTTTTATATCTCATGTAATGATATATTTCTATTAATAATGTTAATATTATACACAGCCTCTACATTGACTTCAGTTCAGTTGCTATGTGGGGGAATTGCCTTTGCAACGGCTCCCCTTTTTGTTTTTTTTGTTGTGCTTTTTTCTACGGTGCCTGAGCTTTTTGTCTCTTTTTCCACAGTTCCACTAATACATCTTTTAAATTTTCTATATTTTCAATATCTTCAAATAATAACTGTCCACATTTGTCTCTTGTATAAGGCTGTTGAAATAATTTTGATGTATTTCTTATATTCTGTAAGTTTGGACAATAGAGTAAAAAATGCTCTAAGTCTTCCCTTTCTGCTCCACATCCTTCACATTTTTCTGATTCTCCTATAAATCTTTTTCTATCACTTAAATTTAAGGTGTTTGTTCTTAACCTAAATAACAAAATTGATCCATATGTATTATCATATATATTTTCTTGTCTTATTTCTTTCTTATATTTCTTATATAATGTTAGGCTTTCCTTTTGGTTTAAATCCTTTTCCCATTTTATTCTATCACTTTCCCTGAATTTTCCTCTAATCTCTTTTTTCTTTAGTTTCTTTATAGTGTATTCATTTAACTCTAATTCTTTAGTTATTTCCTGTGTATTTTTCATCCATTTTTCATTTCTATGACTTTCTTTTAATCTTTTATATATTTCACCTACCAGAGTATTTTCTTTGTTTAATAAATATTTTACATATCCCACTCTATTGGTGTATAACCTTGTTTCTACACTTGATGCACCAATTTCTCCTCTCAAAGTACATGTTGGAGTTCCGTTCACTGCTCCCAAAATATTTCTATAAACTTTATTTTCTATACTTTGTAGCTTCCTTATTTCGTTCTTATTAAAATTTATTGTATTGTATTGACTTGTATTGTTTATCATCATCAGTGTTGCCAGATGCTGGGAAATTTGTCTGTTTTAGGGAATATTGAAGTCCACATAATAGGGACATTATATAAATATTGTTCATGAATAAACAGGGAAAGTTCTACCAGTCCAAAAATTACCAAAAAGACCGTCAGTGATCAAGAGTAAACAAAGAATTATTGAGGTAAAAAAGTGAAATTGTAAAGGTAAAGTTAGGGAAATGATGTCAAATAGATCTGGCAACACTGATCATGGTGGCCGCCGTACCATGAAGGTATAATAAAATATATTATACCCATGGAGGTATAATAATGAGGAGGCGGCATGAGCCGCTCGTCCTGTACACCTAAACTTCCTAAAGTGAAACCAGGGCCGGAGCCTATTACCCTACCCCCCATTGACTCAAAACATTGCCCCGGCCGCTATAAACCCACTATAATTATGCTCTTATTTTCTCATATTAATTATAATTAGAGCCAGAAAGAGACTTGAATTTGTTCCATATATAATAACTGCATAAAATTATCCAATTCTGTATATTATCAAAAGTACTTAAACCCATTAAATACCGCTGTTTCCTAGAGCATTACCTCTTCTCGCAAACTTTTCCTATGAGTATGAATGAAAGAATGAATGAATTAATGAATAAATAGTTTATTTTATGCAAAAAGTATAGTAAAAGAGAAGGTCATAGCTTACACACCAACCCACAGACAGTATTATAAGGTTACAGAGAAATAAGAACAAGTACAGTTGCCCACACATGAATCTGGTATGCCTCGCTACTTGCGAGATACCTACAACGGGAAGGAAAGTGAGCAAAAGTTATAGTTTGTTGATAAGCAGATAGTAATAATATTTTACTGTCTGCCTGTCAACAAACTACATCTTTTTTCACTTCAATTTCCTTTCGTTGTAGCCACCACACAAGTAACGAGCCATACCAGTTTCATGTGTGGGCAACTGTACAAATGCAAATAACATTAATTATATACAGCAGAGTTCTAGTATGAGACTCTTGAAGGCCTTATGTCACTCTTTAAGTACAGTATATAAATAAGATTATATACAGTAAGATGTGTATAGTGAAGTGAAGATGTGTATAGTGTAGTGAAGATGTGTGGTGTGCTGTGAAATGTGTGATGTGCAGTGAAAATGTAGCCTACATAGTGTAGTGAAGATGTGGTGTGTTGTGATGTGTATAGTGTAGTGAAGATGTGTGATGTGTAGTGAAGGTGTGGTGTGTTATGGAGATGTGTGGGTAGTGAAGATGTGTATAGTGTACTGAAGATGTGTATAGGGTAGTGAAGATGTGTATAATGTACTGAAGATGTGTATAGGGTAGTGAAGATGTGTATAGGGTACTGCAGATATGTGCTATGTAGTGAAAATGTGTATATTATGGTGAAGAGATGTGTAGTGTAACACCCAGAACTGTCATGTAATAGAGTTCACACTCAGATGTAGTGTCTTGTATCAAACACATTTTACCACTTATAAGCCACATGAAATCTTACCATGATAGCTTGATGTTACTGCATAAAGTGTCCTCACTTACTCAGTTCCAGTTCATTCTGATTCACACAAAAACATTATTTTAATCATCAGTCCCAGGCCGTAATTTTACTATTATAAAAACTCTTTTGGCACATTGGCTTAACTTAGACTACGGTACTATAACTTAGACCTAAATTCTCAACAACCAAATAGTCTACGTAGTAAACACAATTATAAATTTGATATATTTAAAACATTATGAAATATGCTAAAACATTCATAATACAATCTCTCAACATTCGAGTTATCCTACAGGCCAACCCTAACTTGGGCACAAGTAGGTCACCCCATGGAGCCAGTTTATCTTTTATAACCCAGTCAATGCCATATATACGTGAGGTTATACATTAACAGTTAATATCACAACACTATAATAGCCTTGGCTTTGCAGTTTTTGTGTGTACAGTATCAATATTCTACAGGACATGGGTGTCACGGTGTGAGGCAGGTGATGAATTGATTTGTCCATTTCTGTCGTATATTTTTCTGTATGACTTTCTTAACATACCTATGAAATATAGAAGAAAGACTCCTGTCTCTCTGGGTACACCCATATGCTGAACACGCCAGCATTATTATAAAAAATGGCAAAGAATGTAAATCTTGGAATTTTTTAGTTCACATAAACATTAACTCAATTTGTTAATTAAATTCACCTCTTTGCACTTATCCTTCACCTATCTTACCCCTATTATCATAAACATAAACTCAATTTGTTAATTAAATTCACCTCTTTGAACTTATCCTTCACCTATCTTACCCCTATTATCTTCCCTTTCACTTATATTCATATTCGATTAGATTTCGTGGCTACTGAGAGACGATTTTTTTTTTTTTTTTTTTTTTTTTTTTTTTTTTTTGTGACCACGGGATGGACAGGAACTGGAAACGTGAAAAGTTGGATGTATAAATGTACACCAGCAGAGACGAACGGCAGGCACCACACACACACACATACCCTGCATTCGAACTCAGCCTCTATTATAAGTGTACAGGGTGGGGAAATGAACAATACCAGGCGATTCGAAGCTTTCTGTTCCTCACACTCTGGTCAGAAATTTTGTATCACGAGTGTACACAAATATGTTCTATTAATCTACTCTCGGATATAAGCATAGAGGGATTCAGTGCTAACACGTCAAAGAAAAAACGTGCTTTAATTAAAACAATGAACATAAACTTAGTTGTAGTGATGTCGAAAAAAAAAAGTCGAAAAAACTGAAGTTTCATATTTGGCGGGTTGGCGTTGAAAAACAAAAAAGTGCTTTAAAACAATGAACATGGACCTTGATTGTTGTAGTAATGTCGAAAAAAACGAAGTCGAAAAAAGTGGAGGTTCAAATTTGGCGGGTAGGGGTTAGCAGAGCCGCAGAGCCATCTTGTCCCTGTAACAAGAACCTCCATGACAACAACAAACTTCAGCCAGTGTTGCCAAGTATGGGGAAATTTCTCTTGAACATGGGAAATTAGAAGTATCAATGTGAAAATTATGTAAAGATTCTTCAAGAGTAAATGGGGAAATTTCTACCAGACGGAATAAATATCAAGAAAATGGTAAATGTACGACTATCTTTAAGAATAAACAAGGAATTATTGAGGTAAGAAAAGGGAAATTCTGATTTTAATTAAATCTGGGAAAATTTCGTCTATCGGAAAATTGAAGTTGAGATAAAAAGAGAAATTCTAATAATGTTGAAGCGGGGAACATTCTGCTACTACTGCTGGTGTTGTTGAAGTAGGGAAAATTTTGCTGCTGACGTTGTTGAAGCTGGGGGAAATTCATGACGTCAAGCACCACTGAAGCTAACCTGGCAACACTGACTAACAAAGCACCACCACCACCACAGCTGATAGTGACTGACTGACTGAGTGGGTGTGTGTGTGTCAACTACTACATATTATAATTATTCCAGTTGTTATTTGTCTTTGTGATGGTATAAATAGAGGATATGCAAGATGTGGGTTAAGCCCGAGGAACTCCTGGTGGCGGGGGGAGGCTTCTGGTGAGTAGTTATGTACTCTATAATATTATATATGTGTGAGGAATATGATTATCTAGGTATGTTTGTTTGTATGTTAATTGTGTTTTGTTTATTTTGTGTATGTTAATAGTGTTTTGTTTATTTTTATATAAACTAGACATGTATATTATTGAGATTTGATGTATGTTGAGAGTGTTTTGTTAATTTTTATATACACTAGTCGTAGATATTGAGATTTTATATATGTTTATTTTTATATAAATATTTCGTATAAAACAGGATGTGATAAAACGATGCCACGTCAGAATATTATAAAACGCTAAAGTTTGGCGTCAATACTAGCCTATCTCACATTCATATATTATTATTATTATTATAGGTATAAATTATATTAACGTGATGGAATGGTTGAGAAAGTAGGCCGAATATACATCATAAAATTATTCCTGTTGAATTTATAAGCCAGCAAGCTAATTATTAACATGTTTATTTTTTGAGGGTATGAAGAGAATAGTTTAATAAATGATCCTGTTATTTAGAACTACCCAGTAAGTAAAAAAATTGAAATAATGAAGATAAGTATTATTAAGTATAATGTGGCATGGTGGTCCAGTTATGAGTCAGGGGAAATGGTAGATGTTGTCAGTGATAAGGGGTTAGTATGCGTTTGGTACATTAGAGTGCCTTGATTCCTCCAAAGTATGCCAGGAAACAGGACCAGATTGACAAAAATAAAGGTGGCCTGTTACTGTAAATAGCTTTGAGGAATCAGTTGCATTAGACTTGCCAACACTGTACTACCCCCTTAATAAAACTCACACTGTTGGTATCAGTCACTGGTGCTTGTAGGGTAGAACTGATAACAATATTGCTCATGACTGATAACCTTGGCTTGGGGAAAAAAAAAAAACACACGCACACTCACACACACACAAAACATTAAAGAGGAGAATAGCACTGTACTGTACACGTGTTGACGTAATATGGGTTTTCCTGGACCATTCTATGTTCATGCAGGAGATTGTGTTTTGAAATCCACTATTAACCTTGGCTTACACTGTACTTTCAAGGGGCATATATTTGGACTACCTTGAAAGCTTCACTACCATATGCAGCTCTAATATGGGAATGGTGAAACAATGAGAAAAAAGCAAAACTATAATTCAGGGTGTGTTGATAACAAGAAACTAAACTAAAATTTGCACTGTATAATATTAGATATTTCTAAATTCATTAATATAATTTACCGGGACTGACAAAATGTAAGTTATGACATTGAGCTTAATTTGTTGAGGGTAACTGTAGTTTCCAGGCAAATACCAGCACTTCATGTACAGTAAAGAATATTGAAAGAATAGGTATTCACTATTACAGGAGGCTATAGGTTGTATATACACTATCACTTCTTATACTCACCACATTTCTTGGACTTGAATCAGTTCTTGACAATTGATTGAAAGAAAAAGAAATTTCAATAAGGATAAAGTAACCTGGAGGGTTTTCAGTCAGTGCCATGCCCTGTTCGAAAGCTACTTACTGATTTTCTGTATTGCTTCATAGTTTTATTTTGACCTATTATAATTAGTAGAGTACTCTGTAATCTTATTCAAAGTTCCTTCATTCAAAGACAATGCTTTCACTTGCCTCTATACAGGGACACAGAGGTTGCCAACACCTACTTCCTGTTGCAGCAACGAAAGGGGACTGGTGGTGGGGGTGGTGGAGGGGCACGAGTGGGGGGCCTGGCTGGACTGCTGGTTGGTACACTGGACTCAGTATTTGACACAAAGCCACCCCCATTTCGTATCCTACACCAAACCCCCTCCTCGGAATTATATTATGGTGAGCAAAACACTGGCACAGTACTGTGTCATGTTTAGATAGCTTATGCACCAATACTGTAGTATGAGAAAGTGTTTCTATAATTTACCAGGAAAAAGTTATGAATATAACGTCGGTTTGCTAATTCCAATCAGACAGCAATACACCATTCACAGGATTCCTTGTATGACATGATATAACATTATTGATCTGTTATATCCATCACAGTTGTAGCGGTGTCAGTAAAGAAGAGTGAGATTGAGAGCCACTGGGCCTGGCTGGAGCGAAACCTCATGTCAGTCCTGGCTACCTTTGACACAGAGGAGGATATCACTGATTTTGTCCGCTGTAAGATTGAATCCCTGGTTGCCAACTCGCAGATGGCTGATCCTCACAATACACCAGGTGGAAAACAATACTGTGGTTCTGTTTGTATTTCCTTTGTGCTTTACTACACATTATAATTTTAATTGATGTGAAGATTATACTTTTGAACAGATATATATATCACTAGTAGTTTGCCACTGATATTTTAACTCATGAACTTTCAGCTAAGAGGAGCAGTAATGAATCCTTGTCACTAAACAGTCTTCAAATATGTATTTTATTTACATATGATTGTCCTCATTCACCTTTCTTTTAACCTTCCTTTTCTTCCTTCCCTTCTTTCATCAGATCCAGATTCAGAGACCTTCAGAGCAGTTTCATACAAGTTCCGCAAACTTTTCAACATGCCCGAGGGAGAGAAGCTGGTTAACTACTACTCCTGCAGGTAGGCATATATCACTAATAGGGTTAAGTGTACAAAGTATGTTATTCTGTTCTGTTCAGGTGTGGATTCTCTCCACTATACTTTTTAATCGTATTTTTGTAGTTTTTGCTGTTTTATTGTATAATACTCTCCTCTCACAATTCCTAGTCAATCCATGCTATTCACTAGGCCCCATTTTTATCATGAACCTCATCCTTCTTTTTCTTACTTTCTATAATTTCTACTCCCCAATTAGGCTAACAGTTATTTGTACTCCTTTCTACCATGCTTACTATCATATGGTACTCACCCCAGCAAGGTTTCCTCTTCTGGTACTGTACATTGCTATACCATTTTGCCTCTGCATGTACAGTCGGCAAAAAAAGTTTTGTTACCACCCCTACGTTAATTTTACCATGGGTAAGCCTGGTAGGGTTGGTACTCCACCCACTGGGCAGCTGTTACTCGTGTCATCCGGGACATGCTGGACGGGAATTGTCATTGCCCCGGCAGTGTCAACTTCTTTATATCAAAAGTTTAGCTGATTTTAAATTAAATTTTGAGTGTTAAAGAACTCTTACTATTTAACTATTTATTATTAAACATAAGGAAATGCGTTTTGAGTATTTTAGAACAAGAATAACCGTGAAATACCCAGAAAATATAGCACTGGCTGAAAGAACGTCATTCCTACTTGGCTGCCCATGACACACTGAGGGGCATTAGCCAGGGGCACGGACTTTTATGAAGGCCGGAGGGTGGCGGAGGTACGACACTCACCAGTCAGGCGTACCAGCATTACATCACACTGTTTTAGGGATGGTAACGAAACTTTTTTTGCCGACTGTACAACCATCACCTCTTTCACTTGACAGCTACTGGCACAACCGACTACCGAGACAAGGCTGGCTATACCTGAGTGTCAACTACATGTGCTTCTACTCTTTCTTACTTGGCAAGGAGACGCGAGTCATAGTGCGTTGGAGAGATGTCACTCGCCTTGACTGCACCAATGCCCTCATCTTCCCTGACAGTGTGTGTGTCTCCACCAGAGACCACCAGGTAAGATGAGTGTAATCAGAATTTCTCAACACAATTACGAACGATGGCCTAAACTACTTTTTACTTGTTCTTGTTTTGGGGTTTACAAGAACTACTAAGCATATTCCCAACTAATAAATTGCCTGATATTTTGATGTGGTCTTTGATTGACCGTGGTCATAACTTTTGCTTTTTTTTCCTTTTGTTATGTGTTTTGGTGCAGCACTACTTCTCCATGTTGCTGAGGAAGAAGGAGACATATGAGCTGATGGAACAACTTGCAAATATGGCCATGAAGCAGTGAGTACACTCTTTGATGCTAAGTAGAGTCACTTTTATTAATTAGTAACCATAGGACAATATAGGTGGAGTATGCATTTATCATTCATATTGTACAGGTTGTACAGTTGGGGAACAAACTATTTGAACATCATTATCAGCATCTGGTACCAACGCCAAGAGTAAACACGTAAGTAATAGACAAAAGTAATGAATTACTATATAGTATAATAATAACTGATACTGGAAGATGTCAACCAACCACGGACTGTAATACAAAAGTTACCCTTCAACTCATAAATATTTTCTCTCACTAATGCGTTTACTATTTGAGTTGTTGCCAGAAGCTGCTAACAGTGTTCAGATACTTTCTTCCCAACTGTACATACAGAGTAAAAGATTACTTGTCATAATATCATGATTCGTTCATAATCATGATATTTGCAGGATATGGTTAAATTAGAAAGTGTGCATCTTAATTGAGATTTTTCCACAGGTTGATAAATGATGAGGAGTTCTCTGAAGACAAGGATCTGCTCTTGAAAGTGAGGTTAGTATGTTGTCTTCATTACAACCTCTATGTAAATTTGGTGTATATTTTGTATGTACAATACAGTACAAGGTGAATAAAAATAACCCACAGTGTGAGAAAAACAAGGTTATTGACTATTATTGGTACAGTTGGCTCCACTTCCACGTTTACCACTCGGTGCTACCAAAGCGCTGCCAGAAATTTGAATCCCGAACCAAGTGTGATCATGATGCAAACCACTCTCTACGAGTGAGATGGCAAGAGGGGTTGGGTTGGGGAGAGTGACTCTGATACTTTATAGGTGCATGAAATCATCTTGGTTTCTCAGACACTGCTCACTTCGACACTGGTGATTGGTTCACTCATGATAGTGTCTGTAAGTTTGGCCTAGACATTAATCTCGGGTGACTTTATCAGGGAAATAATTAGTCCTGCCTTATCGCATGGATTGAATTTGTATACAAAATATCACAATTTCTTTTCAGGTCCTGTTTTCATAATACTGTACAGTACTGGATTGATCATTTTCGGCAACATGCAGAATGATGATAAAGGTGGTGAAAAGGAGAGTGAGGTGGGAAAGTGGAGGAGTGCTGGGACAGGGGAAGGGGAGTGGGGAAAGAAGCGGAATGGGGAAAGAAGCGGAATGGAGTGAGCGAGGACAAGGTGGGGGAGAAGTGACAGAGTAATCGTTGAGTAGTTAAGACTCTCCACTACAAAACATTATCCTCTGGTAACCAATAACACAAAGTAATTAATCACAAAATTACTTGACTGCTGCCGAGTAACAAAATTTACTTAGCTTGTCATATCTTACAATACTAAGTAAGTGGTGGAAGGATTGATTATAATTATAATATGGCAATATTTTTACTATTTTACTATATTTTAAATTGTTTGGTGCCCCAGCAGACTCAAACCATTACCATTAAATTCTTCAATTGTCCTTTCGTTCTTTTCATTTTCCCCATGCTCTTTCTTTCTCATATTAGTGTCTTCCAGTACCAATGTGGTCTTCTCTCTTTCTCTTCATTCAATTCAAAATTATCTGCCTGTAGTGATGTGGGCAATACTTTAAGGGTTTTGGCACCCCTTCGTCCCCTGTCACTCCCTTTCAGTTCTTCAACTGTCCCTCTTTTCTTTCTATTTCGTTCCTGCTTGCTGTCTCACCTCTCGATTACCTTCTCCTGCCACTATAGGACCTCGCTGTTGCGGGGCCTAATATCTATCAATCCATCAATCAAGATTTTCAAACTCATCCATTATGTTGAATACAGACATATCGTACTTAAAAATAAAATTCACTTCTTTTCTTCCCAAATTAGGAAATGCCTAATACCTGACTATAATTATGAGGAAAGAAAGCCAGATGAATGTGTGTTCAGCTGGTAGGCTATAGCTGTGTGTGAACGTTCACACTGCAATATTGACTAGATATATACCAGTATTAATTCAATACAAATACTATTAAAGGAAGGTTTGTTGTCCTCAGATTTCTCTCACTTGCAATACTACAATTGTATGCCATGACAAAACAAAGCTACGACAAAATTATAAAGAAAGGTGCACAGACACATCCTTTAAGAGTTGTTGTTGAAATTTCTCAAGCTGTCTGACCGAGCTGCCCCAAACCTTTAAGAGTTATGGATGCTATAGTAATGATTACTCCACCTCCCTTGCTTAGTACAGTATTTGGCTGGGTAAAAATACTACATGACACACTAATATAGCAATAATTAAATCATTACAGTAGTAATTGCTGATGTGTTAATTGTTTTGCTATATAAAGTTTGTATCAATTATTCACATTAATGCAAATCCTTTGGAAAGTAGCATTACGCTTAGATTTTGCTACCAGAAGATAAGGTAACAATATGCTTTGTTGCTTCATAACCTCAGGTGTATACTGTAATAATATTTTTTCTTTCCAATACTACTACTCGATCACTGTTGAAGCTTTCCCTCTCCAACCCAACCTCTCTTTCCATTCCACCCGGAAGTGAGTGGTTTGCATCAGGATCACACGTGGTTCGGGATTCAATTTTCTGTGTGGCTCAACATTGGCAAAGCTGAGTGGTAAACGCGGAAGTGGACCCAACTCTACTTTATAAGATTGCACACAATATTAAATCCAAATAAATTAATCATACACCTTCACTATTGCCATTACAGTTGTGGTTAATGAGGTATGCTTTTCTACACATTGCTGTGCTCAGTATAAACACATGTGATGTATTTGTATGTATTTTTTTACTCTCGCAGCAAGAGGGTGCCAAAGAAGGCTTCCTTTCTAAAACGGGACCTTGATGCCCGTGCCCACTCTGATATGTACCGCAGCAAATTCAGGTGAGGCACAGTGCCATTCTTATCTCCATCAAATGGTGCTGATTTCATGAGTCACGGAGGATGTAGAGATTGTATTATAATTCCTGTCTGGAACAATTGTGATATCTTATTTTAATTCATGTGGGAGGATGTAGACTATATTCATCAACTATTACTATATTCCAAACAGATTACCACTGACAGAGAAGCTTGATGGCTCCACTCCCTGTGCTCTTTGGGCTCCCTATAGTAAGACATACGTCAGTGGAACGCTCTATGTCTCTAGCAACTACATCTGCTTTGATAGCAAGGTCAGGGAGTACAGTGCTTAAAAAATGTAATTCTGGACTTAAATAATTGCTGGAAACACATAAAAATCCTTTCAAGTGAAAGCACTGCTTCAATACATGGTGCATTACTTGATATTAAATTGCAAATAAAGACAGAAGTGAAGGAAAGATGAGGAAAAGTGTGAAAAGATGAGAGAGAGGATACATTACCATATCTCATTGTAAATGTTCATCTTTGTCAGATCGCCAACCTAGTGAGCGTGGTGTGTCCCCTACGTGAGGTGGTGAGTGTGGAGCAGATGGACAGTGTGCGTGGTAACAGTTCCGTCAAGCAGGCCCTCTTTGTGTGTACCTCCCAGACCCCCTCCCCTTCCCCTGCTGCCACGCCGGCGGGCACTCCCTCCCCTGCTTCCTCCTCCACTGTCGCCAACAACACCTTCTTGTTTGTTGATGTTGGTGATCGGGATTTTGTGATCAACAAGTTGTCGGAAATGCTGGGCAAGACGATCCCTGCTAAGTAGTGAGTCGGTTCACAGTAGTATGTATTTCAAAAGTGTTCTCAAGTCAGGTGGTTGATACAGTTCAATGCTGGATGATGGATGGTAGGTCACTGGGTGCTGTATCTGCACATTCCATCCAGTGTCTCAAATTCTAATAAGAAAACTGGACAAGTGTATACAATAATAGTCTTGTCTACTGGAGTGTTACACTCTGAAACATATTTATCCCTTTATACAGTGCCTTGCCAGACAACCTGATAGTGGGGTCGATGAGTCGATCAAGCTCCATTTGTGAGGAGGGACGAAGTGAGAGTGTCAGTCTCAACAGCCTTAGTGAGTGTGTAGTGAGAGAACAGTGTGTTACTCACAATTGTTGTTACAAGAAGAAATATGACTCATTTACTTTCATGCTTGTTTGTTATCAAAGTTCATTTGAAGCTTTCGTCCAAGCACAGGAATAATTCTACTCCTGCAGCCCAAAGTACGAGTACATCATGTATTGATAAATATATGTGTGAAAAATTGACAGATGGTTGTTATATAAACTTCTTTAAGATATTGAAAGCCAAATGATATGATTGACATTAAATTTACTCAGAATGAAAACTGTTTAAATATTACCACATATACGTGGCATTTGGAGCCTTGCCTTTGTGGGCATCGCAATGGTTCTTAAGCACTTTTCTGTGTCTTCTACATCCAGTGTATCTTACTGCTATCATTATTAGATTAGGATTAGTATACAGTACTATGCTATTTGGAGAGTACTTTAGTAGGATATAGAGTAAATTTGTGCCACTTAATCCATGCCATAGTGGAAGAGTTAATCAAATTTTAAATGTTGCATCACATTAATTATTTTGCATCAATAATGTGTAATTTATTGTCTATATTTTTCCATTTGCTTTCTTTGCCAGGTCTGAGCAGTGGGACAGACAACAATGGACTGGAGCCACCAACGCCAGACTCTGCAGCCTCACCTCCCACCACTGTCCCACTGAGAACGCTATACCATGAGCCTGAGGAAGGTGTGGAGGTAAGTGAGGGAATGCAGCAATATTTTTTAATATAATTCAGGTATTCAGTATTCCATAATTGTAAAATTATATTCCTGGTCATCCTTGATTCAACCTTCTTACTATAAGTAGATGAACAAAATGTATACCTGTTTTAACTTATTCATACAGGGTTGCACCTCACCTTACCTCTCGTGGCTCATGTTTTGCCTGCAATGGTGAAGGGACTCAAGAATAGGCTACAAGTATAGCAGCATATTAGAGTACCATATTACACAAAACCCCTTCTGGGTTAATTATTAAAATATTGGGTATCAGTTACTAGACTGATGGTGGTGGGAGTGAGCAATGCATGTATTGTACTGGTAACTCAGAGTAAAAGTCAATTACTATATGGTTTTAAACATAATGTTTATTTACATTCATACCCAGTTAACAGGACAGTCCAGAATGATACTGTACATACTTAAAAATTTCATGTAGTTTTAGATTACTGCTACAGTACAGTATATGCTTCTTTCATCTGTTATAGGATTTATTATGAACCTCACTACTGTGTTTATATGGGCAGGAGGAGGAAGCTGAGAGACAGGGTGAGGCAGCCTGGGAAAGACACTGGAGAGAGTATGGTCGAGGTGTGACTGTTTACCGGACTGTTGACACCTTGCGACTGGTCCTGCAAGGACTCCCAGGCTCTGTCAGACGAGAGGTCTGGATGATTTTCTCTGGTAGGTATACAAGCTGTATATTATGAAGGGAAATATAAATAACTAGGTAGATGTCCATTGCTACAGTGTTGGGATATGATGGGACATATCGAGGCGAATTAAAAAACATGTGAAACATGAAATTGGTGAACTTTTTCAGTCAACAAATAGTAAAGTAAATTTTATAGCATACTCTGAAGAGCAAGGAAACTTTTGATAATGATTATAAATGGTGTATAATATTTAAGTGCTAGAGCATTGCCCTTTATGGTCAAAAGTTGAATTAATGCTGAACCTTTAGTGAACTCATAATTTTTGTTATGAGAAATTAGAAAGTCAGAGCCATAGAATTGTGTGTGCCTCATTTCAAACAAGATGGTAAGGAATGGTTTTAAGGCATTTACAGGTGTAGATCACTTATGGTCAACAGTTAATTCCTCTCTTCAATTTGGTTTATGGCACAGGACAATACAGTATGTTTAAATAATGGAAATATGTTCACTTGTAGGTACAAATATTAGGTATCCCTTATAAAAGATATGCAATATCACACATGGGACACACTTCAGTTTGCTGGGATTCTTTTTATCTAGTTTTTAATTGTTTATGTCAGTTGCTAAGCCCCTGAACATGTTGCATGTTACTGCAGGTGCAATCAACGAGCAAGCAACCAACCCTGGTTACTACGAAGGTGCAGTTGTGGCAGGCCTACGAAGGGGCGGACCTGCTAATGAAGAGATTGAGCGTGACCTTCATCGCTCTCTCCCAGAGCATCCAGCCTTCCAGAGCGATACAGGGATCTCTGCCCTGCGGAGAGTTCTCTGTGCTTATGCCTGGAGGAACCCAGCAATTGGTGAGTGGGTAGATGAATCAATGATGTATGAGAATTATGATATCTCATATAGTCAAGAAAACTAGTGAACCCAGTGTTTAGCAAGGAAATGTGTAGAAGTGATGAGGTATAGTGTGTGTTGTGTTTCAGGGTACTGCCAAGCCATGAATATTGTAGCATCAGTGCTGTTGGTATACTGCAGTGAGGAGGAAGCTTTCTGGCTCCTGGCAGCCCTCAGTGAGCGCCTCCTTCCAGACTACTACAACACCAGGTTTGTCTACTTTATTTCTGAAACATTTTCAAAAAATTTTCATTTATACATTTTTATATAGTGCTAAATACTTGCAATGCTAAACTACAAGGGATAACAGAAAACTTTAAACATTTTACAGATTCGTTTTTCAAACATTTGTTGACTTCATGACAGTTGTACAGTATTATTCTTTCTAGTCAGCAATAAAAACCATAGGATATATCAACAAATTATAGCTGCTTGACTGATGCATGGCTCCAGACTTGTTGGGAGTGAACGTTAACAAATCCTTGGTAACATTTATGGTATATCAGCTATGAAACCTCAAACAATTTCAAACAGATAAAAGAATTACAACCTTCGTCATAATTTGTTGTATGTGGTGCAGGGTGGTGGGAGCCCTGGTGGACCAAGGGGTGTTAGAGGACCTCATTTTGGACCACATGCCGGACCTCCATCACAACCTCTCCTCCCTCGGCATAATCTCGCTCATCTCTCTCTCATGGTTCCTCACACTTTTCTTAAGGTCAGTCCTGGCTTTCTCTTCTTCACATTTTCTATTCCAGCCTCCCCATAATGTTATCCTCATTATAATTTCCATGATATTTCTTTCCTAGCTTCTCATGGTTTCTTATATCCTCGAGTCAGTTATTTTTGCTGCCTTCTGATCCCATTATTGTTTTCATCTATAGCCTGGAGAAACATCTGATGTATGCATAAACTATACCTTACTTTAGCAAGTACTTCCAAACAATTTTAGGGTATCAAAACTACATATAACTTTCATTGTTGCATGCTAAGAAAAACCCACTTTTTATAGACAAAAAGTATTTAATATGGATGTTTCAGAGGCAACTACCTCCCTCTTCAGCAGTACAAAGTTGAACCATATTAAATACTTTTTGTCTATAAAAAGTGGGTTTTTCTTAGCATGCTGCTCTTCACGTCATTGTGAATTACCACTCTTTCATTGTTGCGTTCCCCAGTGTGATGCCCTTCGAGTCGGCAGTGCATGTGGTAGACTGCTTCTTCTACGATGGCGCCAGAGTGGTGTTTATGGTGGCCTTGGCTATACTTCATGCTAACAGGACCACCTTAGAAAGTAAGTGGACAGAACAAAGATTTATAGGGAGCAGAATTAGTAGAGAAAAGATGTTGCAGCAGGCAGAGATAGTGAAGAGGAGAGGAGTTGGAGGTACTGTACCTAAAGGAAATAATTACCCAGAGAATGTGCAGTGTGCCTATAAGCAATTTTTTTTAGTACATATAATATCAAGAAAACAAAAGAAATTCTGTTATACTCCTTTGCCAAAATCAACAAGGATTATAAGGTACTGTAATTCTTATATTTTGTGAGGGGGCATTGGGATAGCCACTCAATTGTAAATTATTTTGACTAAGATAGTCCTGCCTCGGGGTCCTAAATCCATTAGTAGGGTAAATAAGAGCCTTAAGGTTGCCATATAATTATAAAAAGAAGTGTTACGGGATAATTATATATGTAAGCCAGTTTCTACTGCCTGCCTTGGTGAAAATTCACTTAGATTATTAGTAAATAGTGATAGTGACGTGTATAAATAAGGTGCGTCATCTAGTGGGGCAGAAGAGAAGTTATGGTACCATCACCACGAAGCTCTACTGTCTCATCTAGTGCGACACCTAATAATCTTGGGGCCTCGCAAGAGTCACGGGCTACTGACAGCCTACAGTCCCGAGGTTGAGGTATTAAAAACGAAAGAAGAAATATTTCTCACTTCTTGCTCATTAATATTTAGTTTACATTTCCATTTCTGAGCACATTCAAAGTAAAGAACTAAATTCTTTCTCACACCGTGATTTGTCCACCAGAATGCCAGGATGAAGGGGAAGCCATGATGGTGCTGGGGGAGTACCTTGCGTCAGTACGGGCACCTCGTAGTCGCTATGCCCGCCTCTCCAGTCAGGCCAAGGAAACTTCAACTATACAGGAGGTACAGTACTGCATTGTGATACCTTCCTTTATCATTTATATATAAGAAAATTAATAAACTTGGTAGACTTAACCCTTGTGGTTTTGTTCATAACAAAATGATAATATTTATAAACATTTCATTAATACCTTGGGGCCCCACAAACAGCTTGACCTGAAACCCAAACTGGGTAAGCACTGTGAGGTATGGCTCAAAACATGTAAGAGGTAACAGTGTTTAACAAGTGAAAATTTGAATTCCAGTTTAGTTGGTGGTATTTCTCATAGAAATATTCATTAGACTGGTTTACATATACAGTTAATAACACTTCATTCATATTACACTATAACTGGCAATTTCTAATTTGACATATTCGTTCTGTATTTTTGCTTATGAACCTGTCAAGATCTCTCAACCAAATTTATAATACGAAATTTCAAAATGTCTAGGTCTTGACCTCACCCAATATCCATCCAGGTGAACATAACAGATATCCTTGAGGCGGCCTACACTGAGTTTGGTTTCATCACCAACGCGGCAATTGAACGGCTTCGTATCAAACACCGTCTGCGTGTGGTTCAGGTCCTGGAAGACACAGTCATGAGGAACACTCTTCGCACTGTGGGTCCTGACTGTATGCTCTCAGATGATGACTTGAAGGTATGTTTGATGTGCAGTTAAGAGTGTGTTTATTTAAAGTAAAAAGCAGGCACTTACATATAAAAGTACACTCTACCCTCTGTTTCCTGGAAAATTAGGGGGGAGCACCAGTCCGGGAATCGTAAAAATCACTGATCATTGCCGGACATTTACCCTACTCGGTCCGTGAATCACCACTTGCCCTGGACTCTAACAAATGTCTGGAGCCCACACAGGAAAATTATATAAAGATAGATCAAGAGTAAACAGGGAAATTTCTACCAGATGAAATACCAAAAAGATTTTCAAAGTTCAAGAGTAAACTTGAAATTTTTGAGGTAAAAAGGGAAATTCTGATGTTGACGGGGAAATTTCATCAAACAGACCTGGCAACACTGCCTCTGGAACTTGGCTGTGGGGAGTCAGCGGTAGCACAACTAGTTTAAAAAATTTTTTTATCTTTGATTGACAACCTGCTTGATGATGCTGGACTACAATTTTGGCATGTAGGAGGAGCTGGTTGTAATGTGCCACTTTTTTCGTTGGTGGAGCCATCTTGGTCCTTAAAAAGGCATATTATTATCACAACAATGATGCTCTGTCTACATGAGGAGACAACAACACAAGGCAGCCAATGTTGTTATGATTTATGTTCGCGTTTTGCCCGTGTTCACGGGCAGGGGACCGGGAAGTCTGAAATTGCCGCACAAACTTTTTTAACCTTTCCCGGACAGTCGGAGCATATGTCCAGTAATCATACATATTGTCGGACACACTGACGTTATCCAGCAAAAGAGGGTCTGGGAAATGGAGGGTCGAGTGTACTCTACTAATTAATTATGCGGATACTTGGTAATAGAAAAACAAATGTTTCTTGTTTTACCTAATATTTAAATGACCTGGACACCATCAACAAATGGGTTTTGAAGTAAAGTATCTCTTACATTTCATTGTTATCCTGTGTTTTCTGTTTGTTTCTCGCTTATCGAATGCTTCTATTATAGTACAGTTCTCAGCACTATTATTTAATACTTGCCAACTGGAATGCATTTGGATAGTACCCCAGAGGGAGCTCGGACTGGGGTTTTCTTTTTTTATGCATATTCTGGGATGAATCTGGACTTCATTGCCAAAAATTGGTAAAAAAAAATTTGAGAAATGGTGACGTTGTTTCAAGACAAACAAAGTTTCATGCTTGTTATATAGATATTTCCTCTTCCAGGAGCTAGTGGTGTATGTACGAGGGGAACAGCTACTGGGAAGTGAGGACAAAGAGATGCGTCAGCGGGCGGCCTCGGGTAGCAGTAGTTGGGGTGGCACTCCTCTTTCTCAGGAGGGTTATGCACTCAGTTATGACACCTTTAGCACCCTCTTCTTGGCTGTCACTCCCTGGGGACGTGGCGACCGGGCTCCGGCACTTGTCACGTCTACGTTTAATGTGGGTGTAATTATATTAATTCATTTTTTTGTGACCTTTGTGACCTTATGGTCTTGCTTTTGTTTGTATTATTCTTTCTTGTTTCTTTTGTCATTCTCTCTTATTTTGTAGGCTGTAGTATGAATATTTATTATTAAAAATCAGACTAAACAATAAAATCATCTTTATCTCTTTCCTCCTTTTCACAGCTCCTTGATGTTGATGGGACCCACATGTTGAGCTTCCGTGCAGTGGCGTGGCTGCTTGGAGTGGTATGTGGGAATGACTTAGCCCGCAAGCTCCGCCTACTCTACTACCTCCATCTGGCCTTTCCCCCTAGTCTGGAAGAGATAGATAGGTCACAGGCCGACCAAGAAAGTGGTAAGTGAGGGTAGCCAAGAGGAAGAATGAGAAGGTTGTGTCTTCTATTAATTTTATTTCTATGTTTGAATTTCAGGAGGATGTGCCTAGTAGTTCGTTTTTGTAATAATATTGGCTTTTGTGTCTGGAAGTGCATCGTTTTTAAAAACCCTCTGTTTATACAGCGGAGGTGCAGGAGGAGGAGGCTGTGGAAGCAGAGGAATACTTTGACTGTGTGGGCGATGGTATGAAGCATAACACTCCTGTCTTCCTTGACACAACAGATGAAACAGATGGTCCGCCACCAAAGCCAGGTAAGGGAAGGTGGCATGTAGAATAGTAGAAGGCAAGGAAGGAAGTGTATAAATCTCCTTTAAATTTACCCATATTAATTATAAACTAGAATGGGGTGAAATTCAGCCATATATATTATTGTGGTACCCTTAAATTAGTACTGTTTACTGTACTAATATCCTGCTTGACCTGAACAGTTGAGAAACATTAACTCTGTTGCTTACACCAGTTGTCTGCACAGTATTGTTCCTCCCAACTGTGTTCACTTGTTACACTTTGTATATGGCAGATAAGTCCATTGATGAGATAAATGGTCCAAGTGTATAAACAAACATCTGCAATTAAATACTTTCAACTGTTTTGAGACTAATATTAAAGACACTATTTATGTGGGATCTCGCATCTAAAGTTAAAGTTGCAGGGTTTCAGTTCTGGCACTATCTCTGATGAGATACTAGCGAGTTCTCAACTTGCGAATTCGTATCTGGCGACACCATACAACCTCTACCCATATTCGTTTCTAGCAAACAAAATTCCCATCTGGCGAAATAAATATGTAAGAAAATTAAAAAATAATAATAATAAATTCGAGGGCGGCAGATTTACCGCCACGGCGGCTACCTGTATTTTGTTTATCGTGTGACGTCACGTCACCACCCACGCGGCCAGTCGGCCACTCCTAGTCCTTCCCCAATTTAAAAACTCATTAACTCAGTCTCCGTCTTTGTCGCGCACGTGCGAGACCTCTCTTGACCCGCTCCGACCTTAAGTGTGAGGAGGAGAATGCAGATGAAAGAATTACAAAATTAATTCAAGCATCAAGAGAGGCGGGAGAGAGTGGTGGTGAGCGGAAGACAAGTGAGGAGGGAGGAGGGAGGCTGTGGCAGGCTGCACTAGCCTGTCCCTTCGCCTCAGATACCAGCAGTTCGTCACTTCATTCATTACTCACGGGTTAATAGTGAATCCTGAATTTAATTATTTCTTCTTGAATTCATGTTGTGTATCACTTTGTGTACAACATAATGAAAATTATGCGATATCATAGACGAAAGTATATAAAATATAGATAATAAATAAAAAAAAAAAAATTCCCATTTGGCAGGTGAGAGAGCGTGAACAGTGGTGAGGAGGACGAAGGTGGTGGTGGTAACATGGACAAGGGAGGAGGGGAGGGGAAGGGAGAGGTTGCTTGAGTGAGGAGGTGGCTGGAGGCCTTCACTGCCAGTCCGTCCGTCCATCCCAAATGGACATTCGTCGCACTTACACACTTTATCACTCAAATTACAATACCACTCATAATTTTTTCTTTGTTATATATTGTGCATCACTTTGTGTTTATTTAAATGGAAATTAAAATGTTATAGGCGAAAATAAAGTAAATAAAATGAAGATCGGCAATTTTCACCTCACCTATTATAATTTTCCTCATTAGTTTATGTATTCGCATCTAGCGCCCTTTTTTTGGCAGCAATTACTCGCTAGATGCGAGATCCCACTGTACCTGCCTCCCATGCCTGCTGCTAACCTGCTACCTTTCTCATCACCTTGCCACAGACTTTCAAGCATTTATGAACTTTTCCCAACTCTTATTTTTTCTTTACTTTCTAGAGTACTGTGATCAGCTAACAGGCCAAGCCACAATTCACAGAAGAGATTACCGACGCTATGAACAGCACTTTCTCCCTACCATGAACCAGGAACAGTTTATCAATATGTGGCGCACTGTCTACTCTTTCTTTGCTCTGGACACTGAACAGGAAATCTTCACATCCCTGTCTAGAGTTGGTGAGAATATTACGCAACTGTACTTACTTGGCTCCCCCAGTGACTCACAGAGGCCCATTATGGGATCCCAGAAATGATGATATTATTCAACTAAGATGGAGGAAAATAAAAACAAGAGCTGTATTACTATAGTCTATCTTGATCTATACTGGCCTTGACTCTGGATGCATGTTGAAATCAGATGTTACATGATATAATATAAATTACATTGTGTCTTAAGTCTCTTGAATCTCATTCTTGATTTGCAAATCATAAATAATAGTAATATTGCTTTAATACTTAGTGAAGGGTTCATTGAACTATCTCGAATGTAGTAATTCTGGAAGACTATTCTCTTTGTGTTTGTGTACATTTTACATCATGTGCATGTTACCACTACTGATGTAATTTTTCCCTTTAGGTACGTTACTACTCCAGATTGGCGAAGTAGGACGTAAGGTTAGGAATGGCAGCATCGGCCAAAGTCTTAAAAGAGTAAGTACTGTACAGAGGATGGGAGAGTGCTGTGCAGGATTATACGAGGCTTGGTGTTAAAATACTGCTGAAGTTTTACCTTTACTGTAACACTATCAATTGGGAGTACTGTACTTTACTATACTGCAAAGTTGCATTGATTACATCTCGTACATACACCTTCTCAAAGAGGTGTCTATTAGATTATAAACAGTGAATTTTAGTGATAAAGAACGATACCAATTCTTTTGCCTCAGGAAAGTTTGGAATAGTGATGTATCGGATGTCTAAAAATGCGAATGAGGATATCACTTTCAAAATTTGTGGATGTGGATGCAAATGAGGATATGAGAAAACAATATTTGGATGCGGAAGTTTGATGACCATATCCTCACGGACGAGGATGAGGATCATTTTATATGTTTAAAAAATATGCATTTTCAGTTATGACAGATGACTTTCAGCCACATAAGTCCATCTTATGTGTTACCAGGATGTGGGACATGGACCCAAGTCGTCATGCATCCCACCAACCACTTTGGAAAGTGGCAAAATTACATTACAATGGTTTCATTCATATAAGTGCTCTCTTGAATTAATAGTGACACATATAAGCCCTAGGGCAGTGGTTCTCAACCTTTTTCAGTCCATTCCCCCCTTCATGAATTCTCAACATTCATGTGGCTCCCCTGCATATTTTCCCAAATCCCCCCCCACCCCCCCCCAAAAAAAAAAAGTTTAAATAAAATAAAAACAAAATGTTGATGAAGAGAACACTTGCCAGGACAGAGTGATGCATTTTTTTTTTTTTTTTTTTTTTTTTTTTTTTTTTTTTTGTCCATGGCAAGAATTGTATAATTTGTGACAGCCTGCCATTCCCCCCCTAAATTCTTCCCATGGGTCCATGGTACCCAGGTTGAGAACCACTGCCCTAGGGGGTTTATCAAGCTTACTTGAACCTCACAGGCTTATACTGCACATTTGTTCAGAATATCGTAGGAATTTTCTGCAGTATGCACTAAGCTGAATAATATCCTCATTCTCATACTGCAGATGAGGATGTTGCTTGTATTGTCAATGCGGATGCGGATCTTGGAAAATGCGGGTAATCCGCGGAAGCAGATATTCGATAAATCACTAGTTTGGAATAAATTTTATGCAGTGTATCCTGTACTCTGTAAAATGGGATATGGATTATTACTGATGATGATGAATTCTAGCTCCATTTCACAGATAGTCATATTGATAACTGAATCATTAGTTTGAATTATCAATAGGCTATCACTCTGATAAACCAGTGAAATTAATAGTTATCAAAAATAGCCATTTTCTCATGATGCTCTCTCCACAGGAAGATATTCTGAGAGAACAGCAGCCTTCTTCCCAGTCCTCCACCCAAGTAAAAGAGGCAGATGAGGATCCATTGGGAATGAGGTTAAAGGAAGAGGGAGCAGAAAGTGATAGCAGGTCAAACAGTGAAAAAGCAAGCTGTGAAATGGGTTGTGAGGCAGAGAACAAGTGTAAGGCAGAGAAAGTGAATGACAATAGAGCAAGTAGTGAAGCAAAGTGTAAGGGAACGCAAAGTAATTCAGGAGGAGGCTGTAGAGGTCAGAATTTTGATGGCCCAGATTGCATGGGGCCATATTGCATGAAAGGTAATCATGAAGTGGGATCATCCAACTTGAGATGTAAAAGTGACATTTACAACAATCCGAGTTGTAGTGACAGTACCAGTAGTAGCCCTGGTTGTAAAGGGGATGTTACCCAGCACAAGGAGGCAATAGGACCAGAGTGGAGTGTGTCCTTTGAGCAGTTCCTGGCTAATGTGGCTAATGAGGAGCGACTAGCAGAATTTTTTGAAAGGCCCGTGAGTGTGGCAGAGGAGGTTAGGAAGTTGAGGGAGAAATGTACACTCAACTCCTCTCTTCCCTCTTCACCCACATAGTTCATTAGAGAAAAGAAGAGGCAGTGGTAAGGAAATATAAAGGAAGAAAAATGGAATTTGGAGAGAGGTAAGGTAAAGAAGGGAAGAGCATTAAAAAATAAATTAAAACGATATAAAATGCAAAAAAGAAGTGGACACTGTATGACAAGAAGGACAATGAAAGAGATGTGGAGGGAATATAGCCAAACTTATGTCTTCCCAGTCTTCCTCATTCCCTTATTAGTACTGTGTGGTAATAGAGTGTGTAGGCTGGGGGAGGGGCATGTAAAATCTGGAACTAAAACCAAAAGAAAAATAATCTGAGTTTTCATATTTGAAAAAAAAAAAAGTTTAAAAGTTTTTGGAAGAGACAAAATGGAGGAAGATATGTGTTGGAAATAAAGAAATTACTTAAAACCAATGGATGTGGCTTTTAGAAACGGTGTTTAGTATTGCATTTATAAAAATGCCAGGCTTCAGTACAAGCCTCCAATTCTACAAACTCGTCTGAGAATGTGGTTGGAGTATTGACCTTTATATTTCTATATTTGTACCTATACAGCCGAGTCCTAAATATTTCCCTGTTGTTTTCTTTTGCTCATGTTCAAGGTATTGATTCAGTTTGTCTGCTGGTGTTTTAATAAGTACAGTATACAGTAATCATTAGTATTTAGTTGTTTGGTACTCACACGTGAATAACTCAAAATACTGGAAAACACACCATGACTGCCCTTATGAAGAGAGCAAGACCACAGTGTTCTATCGTATGTAATGTGTGTATTAAAATAAGGGTTGTTTACTGTAGTCTAATGACTTTGTTAATGTACTTAGTCTCAGTAGATGATGGGATTTGCACAATGACAAAGACCCATATATGTTCTACCAAAGGAATATGAGCATAGAGGTGGTCATATTACAGTACATCCATATACCATTCCATAAGAATATTTTTTGTGTATACAGTACTGTAAATTCATCAGGGTTGCCTCTCATTCTGCCCCTCTATAACTCTCACTGTATATTTTTGAAAGAAACATAAATACAGAATGCTATTTTGTTTCATCTAATTAAATATCTGTATAGATAATTATATCCTTGAAACATTTTCACTATTATAGTTTTCAGACTGGTTAGTGAGAGATGACATATTGTAATTACTGAATCAGTTTCACATTAAAGTGTACAGCAAGTGGGAATGAATATAAAAACTTGCATCAACATAGTTTCAAGGTATTTTGACTGACAGATGTCCCGACTTTTCTTATAACCTTGCATGTATAATTGAACTCTATTGGCTGTCAACCCAATCCGTCCCATCTTGGAAAATTTATACTTATTCTTAACATCATTAGCTTTGTAATGATGTTAGGAATATCTATAAAGTATTATAAATTACATATTATACTCTGTTTCTGTTAAAATTGCTTGCTTCTGGTTCAAAACTATTCATAAAATATAATGAGTGGTTTACAGAATTACCAAATATTGATGTTAAAGATTATACTGTACATTATTGTTTTGTTCCATTGAATGGTTTATAATCTGTCAGTTTTCAGGCCCTGTAGATCATGTCAGTGTATATTCAGAGCAGTGTTGAAAGTAATGAAAATAAAATAATAAAACATTGCTTGAATTTGAAGCCTGATTATTGTAGAATTTTTTTTTAAATAAATGGAATGCCATTTTTCAGAGGTGACCAATTAGCGCTATCCTTAAAAACATCAATAATGGCCAAAGCCTTTTGCCATTAAGCACACTTGTTTTGGATGAAATCCTACAGTCAACAACATAATTTTTCTATAAATTCATATACGGTACCTCTGTAAAGGTGAGCCACAATTTCAGTCTCTATTCAGACATACAGTATTTGTGATTATGAAAGTTACTATAGATAGTTCTTCATTCAGTTATCTTTAAACATTTCTGTTCTTTTACAGGTAAATCTGAAATGGAATTAATGCTCTCGACTATAGACCCCTATAAACTGAATTGTCAAGGAGATTACTAATCATTTTCAAACATTCAGAGACTGTTTTACCATTCATGACTTTAGCAGAATTTCACAGTTAATAAAACTGAACTGTGTATTGATGTAATACAGTACAGTATCTAAATTGTGTGATTGTGTATACTGACCATTATAGTTATTAGGAAAACTGGGGAGAAATCATACATGTAGTAATGTTACCTTCTGTGAAATTGGCTCGGTACATTATGTGTATAAAAAATTATGTTAGAATGTCTAGAGTCTTTATATGTATACAATGTGAAAGGAATGTGATATATAACCAAGGCATGTGAATCTATCCAGATTATCCTACTTATACATTAAAATTATATACTGTATACAGTTTATCTATATATATTATTATGTATACATCATCCATATATTATAATTACAAGTAATATATTTTCTGATAAGATTATTATTGTCTCTAGGTTTTAGCAGCGTATAGTGCAGTTAAGCTATGTTGTATGTCAACTTGAGGATATAATGTGGTTATCACTGGTGTACAAAAGTTAACATGTTTTTAATAAATCCATTTATATTTGTTGTGATATTATCATATTTTCACTCGGGTTGTACATCGCATTTTTCATCGTCACTAAACATACTTTAAACTGCAAAACTACTTGTTTGTGCTGTACTTCTTCCTGAACTGTGAACTTTTTGTTTATTCTGTGGTTGAAGTATGTTGAGAAAAAGAGGTACAATATGTTGAAAGGTTGGTGAGGAAAACAAGAGCAAGTGAGGAACTGGGCAGGAAACTGAATGAAATTTTCACTGATAACTGAAAGCTGTTTTGGAAAGAGGTCAGGAAGTGCAAGAGTGAAATGACAGGAATTGTAAACTACTCACATGCAGATGCTAATGAATATGAGAAGTGATCAGGGAAATATGGTAAATGTCAACATGATTTGTTTTGAATTAGATCAGAGGGCAAGACCTAAAGTGATTGTAGATATCTCTTTAACAGAGATACAGTATTTTACAGCTTAATTTTCTCAATACAGTATAACAGAACAGTATTGGCAAGGGAGATGCTGGGGTAGGGGAGGAGGTGAATGAATTTTTTATGACAAATGCTGTACATCTTATTCTTTACCTCCATTGATGTTTTACCTCACTAGAAAAGTTGAGTTTAGGTAGTGTAACTTGTTTTACGTAAGTATTATGTTCCTGAAAAGGTTGTTAATAAAATATAGTGTAAAACATTGGTGCATGATATTGTGAATAAAATATGCAAATTTAGGATATATATGAATATTTGATCTGAAGTACAGTTGCCTCCGCTAGTAACAAGCACAGCATCCGACAAGTTTGGTCAAATGTGGCACAACTGTGTTTGTTTACAAAGTGTCCTAATGGTGGATACTATACCACAGATAAGTTCTGTCCATTCATTTACTATTACTATTAGTAAACAAAACACAGTGGTGTTACATTTTGCCAAATTCACTGGATGCTGTGCTCTTTACTAATGGAGGCAACAACAACAACTGTACAATACTGTATAGTATATGCTTTGATTATTGTGGGTAGGATTGGGCTGTGGGTGCCAGAGATTTAGGCTGTCACAGGAAATTCTGGACATTGTATGGACAGGTTGCAGTTTGCATGAGATAGTTTGTGGTGGTGTGATAATTTTACATTTTATTTTTATTAATTCTGAGTTGCATATTCTACTGGAGTAGTTGATACCTGTGTACTAATATTTTAGCAGTTGTATAAGTAAGACTTTTCCAGTTGTCTATATTAATGTATAATTTTATACAACTTACATCTTTGCTCTTTTTACTTCATTCTGTCTTTACCGTTCAGTATTTGGATTTTTTTCTAACCTGAGTTTAATCTAAGATGTTAGATGTAGAGTGATACTGGTACTGTTCTTTTGGTACTCAATAACATGACATATGTCTATAAAAGATTCTGTTGGTTTGAGCTTAAAATTTTGCATTTACCTGATTTTGTAAATTTTGTTGTTCATTGTGTAATCATGATTCCTGTAAGTAATAATGTTTTATATTTTTTATACATTGATTGTGGTGTTTTTTTCACCTTATTTTTTTCATCTTCACCTTCATTATTTGCTCCTATTAAGGAATTTCTTGTAAGGTAATTTACATATAATATTCTCCAGCATTTTCACTCCAGGGTGAATGAAATAAAACCGACAGTTATATGACTAACAATATAGTACTACCTTCTCCACAGACTGTTTTATTACTTGTTCATCATGGTGAGGGTGGGTTCACTTCACTCTAGTACAACTCCTTCAACTGAAATTTATGAAAGGTGTGTGCTGAACTTATGCATTTTTTGGTACCATAGATGAATTGTTACATCCAGAGTTCTGTCTTGATGGCTTGGGGTTTACTTACCTGCTAGCTGTGATGTAGTTTATGATCCCTTAAAAATTTAGAGTTCCCTAAAGCAGAAGGAAATTGTGCACAGACGCATTTATAACTCTCAGGACAGAAGTAGAGACTTAGCTTTATCTGTGATGTCTTGTTGTATATGAGGAAGTTTCAAAATAGTTGTATTGGTTTCTCCAATCATCCAGTAGTATTCAGTTAGCACAATGTTGTTTTCTCTGCAGGTTGCATTACAGTGCATTGTACCGAGTGATGATTATGTCAAAGTTATGATTGTTACAAGCACTTTTATAATGTCTACTCAGTACTGCACTGTATGTTGCTGCAGTGCAGTACTGTCCTATGTTTTAGAGGAGGATACCTGATATTCTTACTTAATCTGCCAAGGGAGTATTGAATGCATCTCTACATATGAGTGTATGAGTTAGCAATATCTTCAGAAATTTTCCCTTTAGTGGCTTAGTTTATATTTGTTATACAGAGTTCTGGTATGTACAATTATAATAAAATTCCTTATTGTTCATGCTATTAAGGGCGTCATTTGGTTTCCATGGACTGAAGAGCTAGTGATTCCTCTGAACTATGACGAGAAACTGACTCCTTCAGTATAGGAGAAGGGGATGTGTTTTGTAGCCAGTTTGAAGGCATTAATAGCCCTTTAATCCCTCAGCATAAAATGACCCCACCTCCACAATACTGGGCCCACAAAGCCTCCTCTGTGTTAAATATATGAAATAATAAAACATACTGTTTTTTACTACCCCAGTACTAGAGTAAAATTATTGTTTCAAATACTTTGTGAAATTTCTTTACGTGAGTGTGGTAGTGTTGCTATCCCACCAAACCAGGGGTGGAATCCAAAGAGATTGTTTAGCGACGCGTCGTTAATACCGATGTCGGTAATAACTAACTACACGCAGGCGTCGTTAACTTCGCCCTGATCCAAGAAGCCTCTGCCCGCCTGTTGTTAGGAGCGCGGTAACTGGTACACGCCTCTGATTGGCTAGAGTCATCAATGACGTCATGGACACCTCGTAGCCAATCACGAAGCGTGTGACATGGCGCGTTTGTTTAAAAACCGCGATCAGCTGGCAGCTGTCAAAACAAGTATCTTCGTATCGCTCTACTGAGTGTACTCGACTTTTTCATTTCAAACACAGCAGGTACGTCCACAGTTTTTATTTAGTATCTGAAAATAGTTTTTGGAGTCATACGAAATGTAAATAATGAAAAGGTTATGAAATGCTTATTGATTTTATGCACTCTTTGTATGGTAATTACATTAATCATTCAGTATACAGTACTTGGTTTTAGCATTTCATTAATTATTAACATACTTGTATTTTGTTTAAAACAATGATGTATAACACAGTACTGTATTTACAGTAGTGTACTGTGTTCTATTTTCGTAGCACTCTGTGCTCTGCCATCTAACTAATACCCAATATTCTAATCCTGTTCCCACCTCCTGTCAGTGCTTATAGTGGTGAATCCATGATCCATTCTCTGAAGATCATTTAATAACATTGTTTATTCTGAACACACAGCAGAATACGTATTGTTGCCACACTTCCTCCATGCACAAGAGGACATTAGGGACATCCTAGAAGTGATGATGGAGTCAGCAGGAAGCCACAGCTGCTATTAGAGAAAGTGCAGCAGTACAGAGACAAGCAGCTGAAGCCATTATAGTGCTGGCTTCTATTGTAAGAGTGTTTATTGAGAAATAAGGAAAATAACTTTGGATCAGGATGTGTTGCATACAGTATGCTACTAATTTGGCTAGGAGCATACAGTGTTGTCATGGTAGGGAAGACAGTAATAGCATGCTCCTAGCTAAGTTAGGAGCATACTGTAAATAACACTGAACTGCATACAGTCACACATTCCAGCAACACAATAAACATTCTAAGATCCCATTGGAAAAACCATGTAATCGTAATGTAAATATAACCGATAACACCAACTTAGGAAATAGATATACAGTGTATATATAGTTTGGTGATTCTGCATGCCAATACTGTACCAATGTTACCAAACATTCTGTCACATGCCACATTAAAAAAACATATAGCAAAACACCAACAGACACAGACATAATAAGTTGGTAAATAAATACACTAGTAACCATGACATAATTTTATTTTTTTAAACCCCCTTTCGACCATAAAACTCCGGTATGATCTGGTCACGTGTCTGTCTACCCGTGCCACCACGATCACCAGCTCCAACTACATGGGCCTCAATAGGCATGTCCTCTTCTGGTAGATGCTGGAAAATGAAGGTATTAAGGGATTTTAGAAATCACTGAAAAACATTGATATATTAAGACAAACTTCAGGGTTGAAGCAGTGCAATTGCAGAGATTGCATTGTACAGTATTATAATAATTACTGTAATTGAAGTAATTACTGGTGTCTCATTGTACTTATAGAGTAGCACAGTAAGGTAAGTTAATGCTACAATAAATACTAAGCCACAGTGTATACTTACATTGTTAGGGTCAGGAATACTCCTACTGACACACCGGTTGTGCAGCAGGAGACAAGCACTTACAATCTTTGCAGATCTCAAAGGAGTGTACTGTAATTCTCCACCAGACCGATGAATACATCTGTTAGATACCATTTATTAGAGGGATATAAAAGGAAAATGTAACAGTGGATTTTATGGACCAATGTGAACAAAAAGTAATCATATGAAATACATTAATAAAAAGAAATTTTCATTTCATTATAAAGTCAAAAGATTTAGAAACCTTGCCATTGATTAGAAACTCTTATGAAATTAGAATTGAGGTTTGGAGAGGGAGCAAATTATAACTATATATAGAGTTTGCTTGTGATTTGTTGAAACCGAAGGGATATTAAGAAGTCACTTCCTAACCTGAAGCGATTTTTCACAACTCCTAAGGTCAGCTCCACAATGACCCTTGTTCTTACAAGGGCCCTGTAGTAGAGTTCTTCTGCCTCATTTGTGGGATTGGTGACTGGGGTCATGAGAAAAGGCTCCAATGGGTACCCACTGTCACCTGCAACACATTGTTACCAGAAAGATGAACTATTTATACATACTGTACATACATATATAACCAAACATAAACTCACATGGGAGGAATATGTATATCATACAGCCTTAGAACTGTACACTTGTTAAAACATCTCCTGATACCAACCTAGGAGTAAGTAGTCCCCAAAGTGCCTCTACTAAAGTGTTGCCTCAAGTTGCTGTTCCTTCAAATGTAGGCATCATAAGTGGATCCTGCAAAGTGACACATGTATTAAAGCATGTGGTTCTACTTCAAATGTTATGCCAAGAAGCCCTCACATATATATAATGTTTTAATACACTTGGCAACCCTAGTGTAAATGGGAAGACTTTTTATATCAAACTTGATTTTTAAAGAGATATAACCATGCAGGTTTTGGGAAATTTTTCATATACAAGGGTATGCAATAATATAGACCATATACTAAACAGTATCTTACACAAAATTTCTTATTTACACACATTATTTAAATCTAGGTACATGAAATACAGTACAGTACCTGGAAATCTGGCAGAATAATTGATGATCAAGCCATTTCCATCACAAATAACTTGAAAGTTTAGTGAATTTAATCTTTTTCTATTGACGTACAGTACATGGCCTCATCAATACTTGGAGCCTTGATGGCAACGTGTGTACCTGCATACATAGCATAAACATTAATATATTGTGTAACAATAGGATCAATTTTATCTGTCTGCCTCATACTCTAAACAAAGGAATGACATAGTATATACAGGACTGTATACAGGTACAGTATTATATAAGCCAAACCAATATAATTCCTCAAGAGGAAAGTACACAAGGCAAGGTTGAAGTTAATATTGAGGGTAAAAAACTGTTACTTCTCTTACACCTTGTATGTTGTAGAGCCAAGAATCACAACAATGTTGGTGGGGGGAGACTGATCATTTATTATGAAGCATGTCTCTATATGATTGGGTTCAAACAACAAGGAAAACAACTAGCATTATGGATTTCATCAATAAAACTATGAAGCTTACCATCTATAGCTTCAATTACTCGTGGGAAGTTGGTGACCCTACTGAAGGCTGAAGGCTTGGGCTGATGTTCACAACTGTTGTGGTGTTGATGACATATTAATTTCCTCAGCAGCCTTGGTACTCATGATGTTTGTTATTCTGGTGAATATTCTGCTGATGCTTGCTTGTGTTGGACCTGAAATAATCGTTATTTATTCAATATGTATATTTGTTGCATGAGAAAAAATATTATAGTATTGTTTGGCTAGGTTTTTAAACTGTAATAATACAATTTGTGTTAAAATTACTTGACTGCAACCCTATGCTGCCTAGAAAACCATGTACAATATTTAATTGTAATAGAGTAGTGAAGAAATTTAAATATTATAGTGGGTTGTTTATGCAGTCCAAACATTGTTCACAAAAGATTTTATTTATGCAAAAAGTACAGTATGATACAGCACTGTATATATGCAGTTCCTGTTACTTTGGCCACTATTAGGACAAACTGTATCAGAAAACATACTGCATCATGCTTACAGTTATTAATGACACGATAAGCAATAATGAAAACAGGTTACAAAGTACAATAGAGCCATTTTGTATTCAACCAATTTTTCTCATGTGTTTCAAGACCTTTACTTTATTATGATATGATATGCTTATCTTATATGGTACTTGCTTATGTAAATTGCTGATATTCTTTATCCTTGAAAAGGTATGGCACAAACAATGCATCTTTGAGCATCAAGTCTAAATAAATCTTAGTATAATGGACAAATTGAAATACAGTATTTAGAATAAAAAAAAATATTTTATTGGTTATACTTAATTAATTTATATATTTCATATACAGTACAGTATATATATATATTAATATTTTTTACTTGATTTGATATATACATAAATTATGTTAAGGAAATCTGAGGATAATACATTGAGAAGATATCTATAGATAGGCTACAGTAAATTAGGGAGGAGTAACCACTAGCCTAACTTTTAAAACTAAAAAGAAAAGAAAATAATACGCATTATATTTTACTCACCTCTTGTGTCTCCAATTAACATGGTGAAAGGAGCCACTGGCATACACTCTCAAGGCAATCAATAGCTGGGTATGTGCCAGTATGGGATTTCCTCGCCTTGTTCTTCTCCTCAGCAGGGGTGAGAATTCATCAATGAGCTGCGTCAGCTCATGCCGAGGAAAGTGGTAGTGCCTTATCAGCTCGTTGTCATTGAGAGCTAGAGGGTCCAGACGGTCTCGAAAGCACCTCTCTCTCCTTAGAGCCCTTGCTGCCATGTCAGCCAACACGTAGTCCATGGTGAAGTAGCCTATCAGTCCGCTGACTGGCAGTGTGAGATTGTGAGACCACTCACCGATGTACAGTACAAGCAGTACTTGAAATGTTGTCTAGCATGCTTTTTGCGTGTTTAACGGCACTTTGTTTACATCTTGCCGTCTTTAAATATATATTTATATCAATTTCCACTGTAATCAATGAGAAATATTCACTAAATATGATGATATCTGAGCCCATATGGTGCACGTCGTTAACTTCTACCAGCTTTTATAAATTTATTACTACACCTCCTGAGGTGTTGTTATTAACGACGTCGCTAACGCGCCCGTGACGTCATCATTTTGCTTCTTGGATCGCGTCGGTAGTAGCCAACGTCGCTAACTCGAGTTACCGACGTTGTTAAGTTTCTTGGATCCGGCCCCAGTAAACCCCATCTCACTCTATTCTGTGTGGTCTGAAGGGTGCTGAGATGAGTCTCAGTGAGGTTTGATGCCCAGGCAGGGCTTGCATAATCCATCACTGACCGGATATATTGTTTGTACACTGTGGTTGTGGTTTCTTTATTGTGTCCATATGCACATATTGTGCTGGCAAGTGATCTGAAGTCCTCAAGATCAAGGACCACCTTGACATGAGAGGCACACAAACACTTGTTGCAGCCTCCACAAACCCACACCACCCATTACACTACATGGCAGAACACCCACACATGCCAAGGAACATAAAAACAACACCCAGTACACGATACCATACACAAATACTATCATCTCTTACACCCTGCCCACCCCAAACCAGTCTCCAGAAACATATCCATATTCAAATCACTCACCAATCCATCCAAACACTCGAGAACAACACTCAGCTGCATGCACGATCTCCTGACATCCACCCTTCTGAATCCTCCCTTCCCCATGAGGACAGAGTCCACCTGGCCAGGCTGCGATGTGGCCACCACATGTTCCTTCTGACATATCAAAATAAGCTGGATGGAGCCAATGTGGATGCCTATTCGGGATGCAACACAGCACCCCATACTATTAAAAACATTATGGAAGACCGCAATGTACACAACCACACTCTCCAACAACACAACATACACTCTCTGGGGGCACTGTGGGAAAGTCCGGCACAGGCCAAGGCCTTCTTCATGAGCTCGGGGCAGCTCGGCCAGACAGCTTGAGGAACTTCAACAACTCTCTTGACAATCCATACTGTTACAGTACACTCATGATACATAATTTCTGACCAGAGTGTGAGGAGCAGAAAGCTTCGAATCGCCGGGTATTGCTCATTTCCCCACCCAGTACAACTATAGAGGCTGGGTTCGAATGCAGGGTATATGTGGTGCCTGCCGTTCGTCTCTGGTCAGAAATTACGAATCACGAGTGTACCAGAGTAAAGAGTCACTTCAGGGGAATGGGTCATTTGTTGGCGAGTGACTTGGTAAAGAGGGTTTATGAACCTGTTGGTAAGGAAACCTCGTAACATATTACTGTATGTGGATGGTTGTATAATACTATAATCCACACTGTACTACCTGAACAGAATTGTGATGATAATGGTCAAATGGAAACTATTGAAAAATATGCCAAGAGACAGTGCCACAGTATTTAAACTATATCCTACAGTACATCATTAATTTTGTTTTGAGGAATAGTTTGGAATAATTAGTACTGTATGCTTAATTTTGCTGTCAGCATCACAGACTATACAATACATTCAAAGTCTGAAAAATAACATTTAGTACTGTGGAGAAATATATATTTCAATCAGAGTATAAACACTGGAGGATTATATTGGTTAGTAGTTCTGATCCAATCCTTTGAACATGAATGAAACTTGATGGAGGTAACACAAGTCATAATCACACCTGAGAAGATTAATTTCCCAGGTTCAAATGCTGAGTAGGAAAGAATTATTGACTGCAACTGTACCAAATTATAAAGTATGAACAGTTTACCTTTGTCAGCATTTTTCATTTGATGAAAGTAAGGGACATCTAATATATGCAAATTTGAGGCTACCGGTACTCTGATATCTCCAATCTGCCACATAACAGCACGTTTTTAATTAAAGTTTGTTTTAGGGCTCAGTTTGAACTTTGAAGGAATTGATAACATTGCATCGTGTTTCCTCATATTATCAACCCCGTCCGTAAACAGGCTTTAGGGAACTGAGCTAGACTAAGTAGCTTGGAGAGTGTTGCATACGGTTCTTTCCTAGGTACTGTACAGTCCATGACGAGTGCTGTTGCTGATCAGGCAGCCGTGTCGTGGCCTCTGACTAACGATGAAAACCTGCTGGTACTCATTGACAAATAATATACCGTGATAACTGATAAGGAGATAATCTAAAGGCCATCTGGGAAATGTAGTGCTCATTTTCCTAGGAACTTTCCATGGAAGGAGTTAGGCCTTGTGATAACAATAAACCATCACACAGAAGACTCTTTCCCTCTCTTACGTATATATATTGGTGTCCTGCGAGTTTTTAATATGAACAAATGTTCTGAGTAAAATTTGCATTATAGATGGGCCCGTTCTTTCGCTGTATTATGTTTTATAATAATTGCAGAATAATTGAGTAAAAAACGCATTAGTCCCTAATTTACTGGGTGCAAACTGTACACGAGTGGCAGCTTCCGTCCCCCTCCCTAGCGGCTGGCGCCCTGTCCCTTCCATGGAGCCGGTGAGGGGAAGGGAGGACATTAACCCCCGTTCCCTCCCATACTTATAATAAGTAATAGTAGTGTTATCAGTTAACACTCTCATCTCAAGTATCTGCTGTTGTTATTTGCGTTTCTGGGATAGTGATTCGTAGGATACTAGTACAGTTGCCTGTAAAATTTCGATTCAAAAGATAATGGTGACTCAAGCAAGTTATTAGCACTTGTTTTCATGTACTCTTACGACGGTTCATGTGCTCTGATATGAGATTCTGTTTGCAATCAATAAAAACTGGTAGCATACTAAGCTTAGTCAAAGGAATCTAATCCAGCTCATTACTAGAGGGACGTTTCCGAAAGTCAAGTTAATGTATACGGTATCTAAAATTTTGCGGGCCTACCTATATAGTAATACCTAGCCTACACCTTATCAAAAATTACATTCAAGATTCGTAACGTTGATAATAAGACTGGCGAGGGTGAGGAAGGAAGACAGAGTCTGTTCTCTCATCCTCCTTCAGCGTTTCATTAGTCCATATTCCGTTTCACACCACATAGTCATCTTTCAGTATCATAACCTGCTCGCTGTTCTGCACGAAGTTTGTCGAAAAAGTTTTCAAAATCAGGCGATAATAAAATAATTCATAATAATAATAATGAAAAACCCTGTATGTACTAATGCTGACGCAAAAGGTGGCATAATTTTTGGCGAGAGTATAGAATACTCTGACAGCAGTAGCTTTCTAGAAATATAGTAATCTGCAATGTCATAATAATAAACGCTAAACAGAGCAGGACGCCAAAATTATGCTGGTATGAGATACAATTTGTCTGTAGGCAATTTGAGACAAGCATACAGTTTACCTGTGTCGTCTCTGTATGCAAGGTGACGAACATGTGATTCAATAATAATAATAATAATAATAATAATAATAATAATAATAATAATTATAATAATTATAATAACAGAAGCAATCATATATGCTATCCTACCTAAATCAACACTTTATATTATACTGCAGGCAAAAATACTCAAATAAACTGTTTTCTCATTAGTTTTCCCAGTACAGTACAATCAAATGTGTAAGGAATTATTTGGTACAGTTATAGGGAGCATGCACACCGCATTTTTTTTTTTAAGGCAATGAGTGTAGGGTAGAGAGCAGCAGAGACTAGGAGAGGGGCCAGGGAGATAAGATGAGAGGGGAAAACTACTACGGCAGTGAGTGAGATCAAATACACCTAAAAAAAGTGACTGTGTGGTAGACGTAAGAGAGGAGGGGAAGGGTGGGCGAGAGAGTAAAATAAAATAAAATAAAATAATTAAAAAGTTAATATACATAGATGATGAAGGGTGGCAACAGGAGACTAAACTTGAATTTTAAAATTTATTGTTGCAAAAGGATACGACAAAGGAGAAGGCCAGGGCAAGGTGGTTAAACTTTTCCACACTTGTGCACGTGAACACAGAGACCAGCAGGTATGGTCCCCCCGGGGTAATGAACAGTATATAAAGCACAGCCCCAAGACATTCATCACCAGTAGGCCACAGCCCCACAGTGTACAAGGTCAGAACTTTAGTGTGTGTGTGTTGGTATAAGTTTGCTTGCTGGTTTGGTTATTAGCCTATACCCGTGGTAACCAATGGTATGTTAAGGGGAGATTCTCTTGTTGGTGACTCGGATGGTCTTCGCTTCCTTCAAACTATGCCAGGAAACAGACGCCCTCTATGCTACTAATTGGGGATCTGTTTCCTGGTATAGTTTGGAAGAATCAGGAACCTTCCAAGTCACTAATAAGAGAAATGCCATTGTGTATTGATTAATAAGATATGTACAGTCACGAGCACTAATATGTATACAGATTTGGTTGAAGCTTTGAACAGTCCAATTCACCAACGAAATAATTCCTATAGAGATCTTTTTCTGCATTTCTTTACTGTCTCTAGGTACTCGAAACACACCTGGACACTAATTAGTGCTCGTGACTGTACTTCCTGTAATCATGATGATTATTGGTATAAAGGAATCTCAGGGCTCAATCCTTACAAAGCATACACTTATATTGTGCATTTAATAATTATAGAACGTCTATACAATATGATTAAGCCTACACCCACTACCACCACTACCACCACTTACCACCACCACCACCACCACCACCACCACTTACCACCACCACCACCACCACCACCACTACCACTACCATAGCATTAATTTCAAAATCCAATACCACCAACACATAGCCTAAACCAACACCACTTTTGATGCAGATTGTACTTCACCACAACTAAATCCTGTCCTTATTTGTGTGTGTGTGTGTGTGTGTCCAGATGTCGACCAAGACCTTCCAAGTGCCCTCACAAGCCAATCATGCTGTCAACGTCAGTGATGATCCCCATCGGGTCATCTCTACTTATGCAGAATGGGCAAACACTTACGATCAGGTCAGTCCTTTACTTTTATTATAATTTATTAATTTTCAAAATCATTTCTTCTCATACGATATTGGGGTTTACTATTGCTTGTAATGGTAGTGTTTGCTATTCAGTTGTCCTTTTATTTATGACTATCAAGATAAATTTTATATATGTTTAATTTATATTTTTCTAAGTGGTTTGTGCGCGGGCTGTCATATAAATATATGGGTTCCATCACTGTCCATGCACAAGTGTCCAGTTACAGAAGCTTGGCAGAGAAAATGGTCCCAGTCACATGAGAGAAAAATACACAAGGGCTGAGAGAATGCAGTTTAGTGTGAGTTGAGAGCAAAATACAATACACATAGCCTGAGTGAAGGCAGTTTGGTGAGTGGTAATGGCATTTGTTTATTTGTCCTTTTGCAGACACTACTCCCCGAGAACTACTTGGGACCTCGATTGTCGGTTGAGGAGGTGGCCCGTCTGATACCCGAGAACCGCAGGAAACAAGTTCGCATCTTGGACGTGGGGGCGGGAACTGGCAAGGTCGGCATCGAACTGAGCCAGCTAGGGTTCACGTACGTATATCACTTACTGGTAAATCTGAAACAATCGATTACTATAAAATATTCCAAGCGACAGGTCATCATTATTTTCGTTAATCTGGTCCTGTTTGCTGACGGCATAATTTTGGAGAAATTAAGGGGGTGCGGGAGTAGGGGACAGGCTGGGGGGGGGGGGAATAGGGGACAGGCTTGGGGGGGGTAAAAAGCCTGTCCCCTATTCCCGCACCCCCCCCCCCCCAGCCTGTCCCCCTACTCCCACACCCCCAAAACCCCCTAAAGCCTGTCCCCTACTCCCGCAACCCCCTAAACCCCCCCCCCGAAGCCTGTCCCCCTATTCCTGCACCCCCTTAAGACGCTCAAATGAACCAAATGTCCCCTTTATTGTTGTTCCTATATCCCATAAAAAAGTTTCACCACTTACTCCCTCCCTTTTCCCCCTTCCTAAAAATATACCACTACTTGTAACTCCTCCTCAATCTCCCTCTCTAAAAATAATCTACCACCCTTTACATCCTTCCTAATATAACCCATCACTAGTACTCATCCTCTTTCCCCCTTCCTATTAATAATCCACCATCAACTCCCCCTTCCTGAAAATATACCAGCACTTGTAACTCCTCCTCTTTCTCCTTTCTAAAAATATCCACCACCCGTACCCCTTTTTCCTCCTTCCTAAAAAAATAATCCACCATTTCCCCCTATTAAAATAACCCATCACTTGCACTACTCCAAAAAATAATCCACCATTTCCCCTTATTAAAATAACCCATCACTTGCACTACTCCCTCCATTACTATTCCTACAGACAAGTGGATGGCCTGGAACCTTGCAAAGAGATGCTGGACATCCTCAAGGCCACTAAAGTCTACCAGAATACGTACCTCGAGTTCATTGGCCTTGGAAACAGTACCGTTCCTAGTGGTGAGTCCTCATATATGTACAGTTGCGGACATATTAAACAGACACACCTGCTGCGGGGGCCCCTCGTTGAACATAGAGTATAATAGGATGTAATATTATGTGCAGATCCGCGTCCTATTCTATGCTTGATAATTGGTCCGTTTGAAGTGTGTCTTGTTTCATGTGTCCGCAACTGTACTATCAGACCGGTGGTGCTCGATAATATCCTATAAGAACACTATAGCTCGTGTTGTTCAGGCCGCTTTCCAATATAAGCAGTCGTCAGAGGTGTCAGAATGTTTCACGTGAGAAGTTGCCCAATAGTTTTTTAAGCGACGGTAAATACGAGAAAAGAAAATCGCCATTAAAAACATTTTTGGAAGTAAGATGTCAATATTTTAGAACAATCTTATTTTCTTATTCTGTTAGACAAGAGGAATCCGTAGCCTCCAATTCGCCTAGGCTACATCAACCCCCTCTCCCAACTTTATCGAGATACTATACATGCAAGTCTTAACCAACCACTCGTCTCCCTGGTGACAGATACCTACGATGTGGTGATGGTGGTGGGGTGTATGGGAAAGGGGCATATCCCAGTCGAGGGTATAGACGAGATGATCAGGATCGCCAAACCAGGTGAGAACACAAATAATAATAATAACATAAAAAAATCTGTGTATAGTTTGCTAAGTGTAAAGAACAGAACGCTTTCCTTCACTCTAGCGACGAGAGATTGTTCAAGTAACGAAAAAATAATTAAAATTAAAATAAAATAAAATAATTAATCTTGCATCCACACGTTTGTAGGTTGGTTGGTTCATTGGTTGGCTTCACACCTTCACTTTTCCTCCCGCCAGGTGGCTATGTGGTGAACGTGACACGGGAGGAGGTACTGCAGGTGCCGCTCTACAAGGACAAGTTGAAGCCCCACATGGATAAACTCGAGAGGGAGGGCAAGTGGAAGCAGGTGGGTCAAGGCACAACTAAATTATAATATGGTTCACTGGAGGGCTGATCCTATTAACAAACTTATTAACGACCTGTGATCGTGTGTAAAAATTGGAAGCTTCTGATTCCTTCTGACCATGCCACAAAACAAGCCCCTTCTATATAGGTAGTGTTTCATGGTAATATTTCAAGACTCATTTACCTCTAATTTTCTTACTACTGTATAACATAGGGTTCCTTAACCACTAGATTGCAGGCATTATCTACCACGGCATCTCTCTCTCCCGGGTTTTTCTCCGTACTCGCGGTCACTATGTAAACAACATATTTGACAGCTAATAGCTTGTAAACCACTCACACTACATAAATAAATGATACAGGATATTGAAGTACAAACCTTAAGCTGTCTCCTGATGTACTTGTGAAGACTAAATGGACATTTATCGGATGGGTAGCCAACTCAGACTGACATCAATTCAAAATTCACTTTTGCACTCTATTGGCATATCGAAGTATGGTTTCACACTCTAATTTTGTTATAAAACATGTCAGAATCACATTTTTCAACATACCAAAAAGAAATATATTGTCACTGTTGTTTTTACATACATATATGGTAATTACAGGAAAAGAGGAGTGATGAAAATATGTCCTTCCACCCTCATTGTTCGAGTAATACTGACTGGTGGTAGCTGGGTGGGCTTGGAGGGAGTCCCTACAAGCCCACAATCAGTGTTGTCACCCAAGACAACCATGTTATGGGGCGCGTAATTTTACAAACTGCTTTGACGAGAATTCTCATCACCCGCAGTCCTCCACATTTGTTGCTGGAGACGAGAAATCTTGTCACCGGCGGTTTAAGGGTTAAAGGAAGATTCTTTTGTCGGTAATTTGGAAGGCGTCTGATTCCTCCTAACACACCAGAAAAGACGCCCTCAATCCACCCAATTCTCTTCTCTCTCCCTCTCTTACTTTCTCTCTTATTCTCCTTTGTGAGTGAAAGTACAAACATCCGGTGGTTGTAATTTGGAGATGAAAATAAGATAGTGAAAGTTTATGGTCTGAGGGGGATGCAGGTAGGTAACTTTATGGTGTTGTGGTGACCCTATTCTTCTACCTGATCTTAGGGGCTTTTATGGTGTACAGGTATACTAATAGGGGATCAGCTTTGTGGCATAGGTTGGAGGAATCAGAGACTTTCCAATTCACCAACAAAAGAATCTCTCCAAAATTCGTCCATTCGTTAATTTCTGTTTATACAATTACTTTATAAGTAGAGTCAATTCATTCTCTACTAGTATCATCAATTTAGTTCCTTCATTTGTTAAATTCTGTGTATTTAATCTTATATGAATAGTTAATTTATAGTCTACGACCAATACCATCCCATCAATTGGTCCAATCGTTAACTTCTCTTATACAGTTTATCCGTTCTCCATGATTAAAAACATCCCGGCCACTAATTCGTCCACTCATTGTTTTCAGGAATGTTGGAAGATCTGCCCGAAGTTCATAGGAGACAGACCAGCCCTTCTCTTCTCTTACCGCGTCCTCTGAGATCCCTCAGTATAGAGATCTCATTATAAAGTGAGGGAATCCTACATAATGAGGGGATCCTACCTAATACATATTTATATTATATATTATAGGATCTCGTGTGATGTATAAGGATGTAGCAGGCAGGCAACAACGTTCACACAGAAAGCCTTTATAACATATATTTTATATTGCATTTTAAATTTATTAAGTATAGCATTTATCCATTATTTAATTGCATTTACAACATAGCAAGTAGGTAAGAATATATATATATATATATATATATATATATATATATATATATATATATATATATATATATATATATATATATATATATATATATATATATGCATCATTTCATTACATTTATATAGCGATTTGATAAATAAATCATAAAACGTGATAAAGAAAACGTTCAAACAGCATTCCATTCCATGTTTAATATAGCAAGCAGGCAACATTATTAATTGCCAAGCAACATAAACAATCATAACTTATACCATAACATTCCTTAAGTCAGCAAGAAAGGCTATAATAATATAACTAACAAAGAACAAACAACTGGAATAAAAAAAAATAGGAAATTATTTGTAAGACCTTCAAGCTTCAACAAAAAACAATAAAATAAATTAATAAAAGTCATAATTATCTCTACCTAGGAATATTAATAACCTATATATTTATATACCTCTCTCTCTCTCTCTCTCTCTCTCTCTCTGACATGAACAGCCTAAACATTATTTCAATCAGCAAAAAGAATATTTAGGGCTTTATGCCTATCGACTCATGGTGTTGGTCATTAAGGCAGTCAGTCTTGTTACATTAACACATCTTCCCCAGCCTACAAGGTTGCAATCCTCGCTCTTACAGCCGGGTCCCTACTTACTGCTAGGTGAACAGGGACATAGGAGGCTGGGAAAATTGTCCAACAATTCCACTGACTCTGGAATCGAACCCGGGATCTCTTGCTTGCTAGGCGAGCACGATAACCATTACACCATCAGCACCCCCTTCATCAATAACATCATAGCAGCCACCGATATACATTTTCCCACATTGTGTAGGAGATGAAGTTTGGGTGAAGCTGCCAACGGCATGGTGTGATGAACAGCACTGAAGAGGCACTGTCACAAAGGTCATATCAGACTAGGCGGTTGAGGTTGACGGGGTCCCTCGGCATGTTAGGGATCTCCATTAATGCAGCTCCTAGTGATCTCGAGACTCGAGTGGACGAAGCGCAAGAAGATGAGGCGGAGGAAGCGAATCAGCTGGATGGAGCTGTCGACGGGTTTAGCCGTAAGCTGGGAAGGAGCTCCCTAGGATTTTAGATTGAAAAGGGTTTGATGTGATAAGAGAGATCAGGGGGGAGTGTTATGTGATATGAGAATGGAAATGTTACAAATAATGTGTGATTGGAGATCAGGGGGAGTGTAGTGTGAAGTGAAGATGTAATGGTAGTGAAGATGTTATATTCTCGGGGAGTGTAGTGTGAAGAAGTGAAAATGTTAATAAGTGAAGATGTAGTGTGCAGAAATGAAGATAAGTGAAGATGTAGAGTGCAGAAATGAAGATAAGTGAAGATGTAGAGTGCAGAAATGAAGATAAGTGAAGATGTAGAGTGCAGAAATTAAGATAAGTGAAGATGTAGTGTGCAGAAATTAAGATAAGTGAAGATGTAGTGTGCAGAAATAAAGATAAGTGAAGATATAAGATTTGTTTTGTGATATGGAGTCTGTTCCAGGTATAGTACAAATATGATGAACACTTGGTGGGAAGTTGAAGTAATAAAACTGAAGATCTCGACGGCCTCGTATCATTTCCTTCTTCAACATCATAACATTATAGTACATTCCTGATGGAGGTGGCTGAGAAGTTGAAGTTACTGGGGTTATCGGACCAGAAAGTAAAGGAGACACTGAAGAATAAGTCTCTGACGGTGATATTGGCTGACATAATAGACCAGGTAAGACCGACATTAACATATGGGGGGAAACATTCGAGGTATTCACACCAGTATAATAATAACTTGGGTCATTATAAAAGTACTGGTTCCTTTAGGATCATAATATAATATATATGAGGGTAGTAGGTGATGTGGGAGAGAGTAACAGTGAATATACACAGTAGAAAATCTGGATTGATTGATTGATATTAGGAACAGCAACAGCGAGGTCATATAGCGCCAGAAGGTGATAGAGAGATGAGATAGCAAGCAGAAACAAAATACAGTAGAAAGAAAAGAGGGACAGTTGAAGAAATGAAAGGGAGTGGCTGGGGCCGAAGGGGCGCCAAAACCCTGAAAGTATTGACCACATCACTACAGGCAATCCCCCTACGGTGAGATAATCTGGATACCTAACGTTAAAACAAAACTGCTGTAATCTTTCCCACCTTTCCGTGTGTTATATGTCAAGGTAATGTCGGCGTGACTGTATTCTTTGATGTCCTCCAAGGTGGTTTTAATTAATGATAAATATATTATAAATATTATAAATATATTATAATATATTATATATTATAAATATATTATAAATCTTTTTTTTTACTGAGCTTGAGTTTATTTATTTAGGTTTATGCTTTCAACCATCTTAAGATTTTTGATTGAAACAGATTTAAAGCTTAGAATTATTCAACTTCGTGCCTGACTGGCTGCTAATTTTTACCATAGGATGTTATCACTCTTAATAAGGAGGCCCTAATTCTTGGTGATTATGACCTTCAATAAATTACAAGTAAGCCTATGTTTTTTTGTTATTAGTCAGTTGCCAGTACTTGCATTTTTCTCAATATAATAATTCAAATAAGAATATATTTTTTCCCTTATCATTATCCTACTTCCACTCTTAATACTTTCTTTTGGTTAAGGCCCAAGGCAAAGGAGAATTGAACAAGAGTGTGGGTAACCTGCTATACACCCTGGGAACCAAACTTCAACGCCAGTTTCACACTCACCTTCCCCTGTTGGTGGAGTATGTGGCACGAGCACAGATCAACCAAGAGGCAAAACTAACAGCAGCTATCAAGTTTGTCGAGGTGAGAAAGACATTATACAGACAGGTGGTGACAATAATTCGCTATCCCATCAACATTTACATGAAATAGAACAGTATTGTGTAAGCATGGTAACATGGAAAGGGAGACAAATATAACAGGTATGGTATTTTTCCACAGGATCATGCTATGAAGGATTTCAACACGGCTGAATTTGAAAAGACATGTGGTGTTGGGGTGGAAGTGTCAGTGTGTAAGATTGAGGCAGCTGTAGCACAAATCATCAGGAAACACACAGAAGTGATTCTCAAACAAAGGTAAAGTGGAAAAATATTTATTGGACTGTTAATAGTGAAAGAAAGAATGAAAGGATAGCCTAGTTCCTGGCAGTGCTATTGCAAAGGCCTTAACTTGTGATATATAATATGCTTAAGCTAGCTTTTCATATACATTTAATCAAAAGTTTAGTGTAGCTGTGAAACAAGCAATAAAGCACTTGTGTAATTAAAGGATAACATGCATATTGTTTGACACATATATTTTTTTATATACTAAATTAAAGTTGTAATCAGGTACCAGTACAAAACTGGGCCACTGATGGGCCAGGTGAAGGCAATTCTCCAGTGGGCTGACAGTCGCAAGGTGAAGCAAGAGATTGACCAACAAATAGTAATTCTACTTGGACCAAAGAAAGATGAGGACCTGAAGAAGCCAGTCAAAGGAAAACCTGAAAAGAAGGAAAATAACCCTGAGGTGGCACAGGTCCAACACACAGGTGAACCAACCTCTTACATTTTGAATATTGTACAAAGCCAGTTATTGAGATAATTAGATGACTAAAGACAACCTTAATCTTATTACAGTACTGTACAGTATATTGTTTTCTCTTGTTATCAGTATTTTATCCTGGCAAGTGTCACAGGGAAACCACTAGAAGAAAAATAATGTATCATATGGTATCTATAAGGTGTTTATCAATGTACCATAAACAGTAATGACTAACGGTGGAAATACTGTACTATACAATACAATTATTTTACTTATGTACACCCGGGAGTACTAATTCCCCCCCCCCCCACCCAATAGCCAAAGTCGCGGCCAGTGATGACCGGGCGATCGAACACACCACATCCAACTCCTCTACAATGCTTCATTTTTGCTAATACTTTGAGCAATTGAACCACTGGGGTCGGGGTAGAGGAGTTTGATGTGGTGTTCGATCGCCCGGTCGTCACTGGCCGCGACTTTGGCTATTAGGGGGGGGGGGAGAAACTAGTACTTCCGGGTGTACAATGCACACATGGGCACTAAAGCAAATGTCTGTAAATATATATGAGTGAATGTCTTTAGTTTATTTTTGTTTAGTTGAGAATCACTTCACTTGTGCATGTAATAAAAGCAGGTATGTACAGTCGGCGGCAGAAGTCCTGTCGCCTCACCTGCTTCACCGAGATGCACAGTGTTCATGGACTCGAGAAATACGCACGTTTTCTACACCTAATAATCTCGAGTCTATGAACATTGCGTGCCTCAGTGAAGCAAGTGAGGCGACAGGACTTTTGCCGCCGACTGTACAGTACACTGGTAGATGTTGCCTTTGCATGCTATATGATGGGAAAATATACTGTATACAGTAAGTGGTGTTCGTGTATTTACAGAGAAGCAGTCAATGAACATGGAAGAGTTCCTCAAGACAGTTCACTTCCATGCCCCAGGACAAAACCACAAGACAGAAGGTTATGTTATCACTGAAAACACTAACAGAATTCTGAAGGAGCACCTCAAAATCACTGGAGGGCAGGTTAGTGTGGGTTTCTAGTTCACCAACTTGACTGAGAATCAATAATTTGACCGTGCAAAATTCAGTTAACACTCGTAAATGAAATGCTTTGCATATGATTATAACCCATAATAGACTTTACAATACATTATAGAATTAAATTACATAATAAGTTTGAGGAGAAAACAAGTGGAATAGTCAGATACTAGAGAAGTGTCAATTGCCAATTTTCCTCCAGGGTTCTGTGTAATCACTTGGCTTGTGATGCAGTATTCATCAGATTTTCATCATCTTTACATGTCTACCTATATCTCGTCCCCTAGGTAAGAACCCGATTCCCTCCTGAGCCCAATGGCATTTTGCATATTGGGCATGCCAAGGCCATCAACATCAACTTTGGATATGCAGCGGCCAACAATGGGATGTGTTTCCTACGCTATGATGACACCAACCCAGAGAAAGAGGAGGAGAGGTTCTTTGTGGGCATAAAAAATATGGTGGAATGGCTAGGTCAGTGGAGTACTACTATACAGTAATATACCAACAATGAAAATAATCTTACAGTATTTATTAATAAACGAGCATACCGTTTATTTTAGTATACTGTACACATTAATGAATCCAGCCAGACAAACATTATAGAGGATAGTTGTTATTAAAGACAAGAGAATTTCAGAGACCATAATGTCCACTTCAATTTTCTTTGAAATGGCCATAAAGTTCTCTCAGTTTTATTGTATGTGAGTACAGTACTGCCCAATTTCATATACTCTACTGTAGGCAAAGCCACAATGTGAAAAAGAAGGGCAGAAAGTTTATAACCAACACAAAAAAATATTGCTTCACTACATTTTGCCCATAGCTAATACCTTGTAATTACAAACAATACAGTAATTAAGTGGTGGTAGATTTTCACAGCTTTAGCAGCATTAATAGGATATTCCAGTCCTGGATTAAAATGAGCAAATATAACAATATCTATTTGATTGATATGGCCACTACAACCACTGTAATGAATTCTAAAGGGCTGATGGTTCATCTGCAGGTTATAAACCGCACCAGATCACCCATGCATCGGATAACTTCCAGCAACTGTATGAGTGGGCAGTGACTCTTATAAAGAAGGACCTGGCCTATGTATGTCACTAGCGTCCTGAGGAAGTGCGAGGTCACAACCAATTACCCTCACCATGGCGGCACCGCCCAATTCATGAATCACTCCAACTCTTTGAGGTTTGTCTCTTATGGTACTGATACATTCCGTTTTGAAACTTATACCATTGGATTATAAACATATGGTTGGGAATGGGGATGATTGTGTATGGGTTAATTATTTGCCTATGACAGTACCGTACTAACTCACCTTGTATATATTGGCACTGTACTTGCAGGATATGAAAAATGGAAAGTTTGACGAAGGTGAGGCCACCCTACGACTCAAGACAACACTGGAGGAAGGAAAAATGGATCCCGTAGCATACCGGGTTAAGTTCATCGCTCATCACCGCACCGGAGACACGTGGTGTATCTATCCAACCTATGACTATACTCACTGCCTTTGTGATTCCATTGAGCACATCACACATTCACTCTGCACAAAGGAGTTCCAATCAAGGTGTGTAGTTTCTGGGGTTAAAGCTGTTGTACTGTTGGGGAAGTGGAAATAAGTGTCAGTGTGGCTCATCAAACTTTTCTTCATATTCTTGGCCTTGATACTTCAGTCCATTGGAAAAAGGAGAATGGAGTCTTGTATAAATAAATTCTGTTATTGTTTTCTTTATGGCCAAGGGTAACATTTGGCAAATATGTGATTGACATGCTCTTTAGGTGTGGATTTTTTTCTTTAAGAAAGAAGCATGATTTTCAGTATGTCCCTGGTAAAAGTACACTACCATAAGAAAAATATGCACTACTGTACAGAGTTATTGCCATATCTGCTTATGTGATTGGGTGACATTGCAGACGATCATCATACTATTGGCTTTGTAATGCTGTGGACATCTACTGCCCTGTCCAGTGGGAATATGGCCGACTTAACATGCACTATACTGTTGTCTCCAAGCGCAAGATTGCAAAGCTCATATCAGAAAAACTTGTTAGAGGTTAGTATTGGTATTAGTTCAGCAAGTTTTGTAATGTTATACCTTGATTAACTAAGCCTTAACTTCTTTACCAATTAATTAACTTTCTGTCTGTGAAAAACTACAGTTCTACACTTAGTTCTCAAATCTAATATTATTAAGGTATTACATTTTGCATTAATGGATGTGTCCTGTTTGTAAATGGAGTACATAATAATTATTTTGAAGTTATAGAAGATTGACAATTTAATGTGCATAATATCAGACTGGGACGACCCTCGTCTCTTCACCTTGTCTGCTCTGCGTCGCCGAGGTTTCCCCCCAGAGGCCATCAACAGTTTTTGTGCCACCCTGGGACTCACTGGAGCTCAGATGGTTATTCATCCTGATGCCTTGGAGGCCTGTGTCCGAAATGTTCTCAATGACACTTCTCACAGGTCAGACAAATATCTTTCTCCTTTCTACATAGTGTTGTCAGCTGATACAAATGGTATAATAGAAAAAGAAGATTTTTGGCATGTTGTCTGAGTACAGAAACTGAAGTACTATATTGCAATTTATCTTAATCTTATCACTGAGCAGTGTCAATGATGTGTCATATTGAATTGGGCCACAGGAAATTGTACAGTACATAGCATTCAAATGTGATAACTTTACCATATCTGCAACTCCATGTTTTTTTATAGAGTTGGAACAATGTACTGTACAGGATTGTTATTACCAATAGTGTTATGGCTAATAATTATTACTTAATGCTAACAGCATTCCCCTTGTTACAGAGCCATGGCAGTTTTGAACCCTCTAAGAGTCATCATCACCAATTACCCAAACAAAAGTCCCACCAGTGTAACAGTACCCAACATACCTGGGAATGATTCAGCCGGGACCCACACTGTTATATTTGACGAAGAAGTCTGGATTGAATCATCAGACTTTCAAGAAGTAATGTGAAGTTTATGTTTGTTATCCCTTTATGTGGTAGGGGACTGGAGCCTCCAGTGCCCACACACACACACACACTATTCTACTTCAGGCCTGGGCCCAGTAGAATGCAGTCAAATTGTTCTTTCATCAAGTTGTTCATTTTGTACTTTGTTCTTTCTATACCTTATTCTTACATTCATTTGTTCATTTCCTTCGTGCTTTTACATTCATTTGTTGATTTTACACCTTGTTGTAAAGATATGGATGTTGTATGTACCATATATAAATTTAAAATCCTCATTTTGCATCAGGTTGAAGAGAAGGGTTACCGGCGCATGACGCCGAGCCAGAGTGTTGGGCTGCGGCATTGTGGTTACATCATTCAGGTGCAGGAGGTAGTCAGAAATGACCTGGGAGGAATTGACCACCTGAAGGTTATCTGCCATAAGCTTACCGATTCCAATAAGCCAAAGACCTTCATCCAGTGGGTCTCAAAGCCACTCAAATGTGAAGTGCGGTTGTATGAGAGACTGTGAGTAATGTACAACTTTGGTTTTAAATATTTCAATTTGGGAGTAAGATTATTATGTCAGAATATAATTATTACTGTACAATTATTTCAACACCTTCACTTTTGAATATTAGGTAAATATAGATTAGTGAACAGATATTGACTGATAAACATGTGATATACCTCAGTATTAGTAATACTTAAAGAAATACCAGCCTTCCAAATGGTGAAGATTTTTTTTTTTTTTTTTTTTACAGTTTTAATCACAAGTCCCCTGAGGATCCCTCCGTTGTACCTGGCGGCTTCCTGACCGACGTCAATCCCAACAGCCTTAATGTCCTTTCTGCCCTGGTGGATATGTCTGTCAAGGGGGCACAGGTGCTGCAGAAGTTCCAGTTTGAGCGTTCCGGCTACTTCTGTGTTGATACAGACTCCACGCCTCACAACCTTGTATTTAACCGTACTGTTGGGCTCAAGAAAGACAAAGGGAAGGACTAATAGACAGTCCAACTCACATAACTTTTATATTTTTATAATGCAATAAATATGGCTGGAAACATTTGTACTTATTTATTATTGTTTTCCTACTAAATGTACAGTGCTTCTGTTCTACCACTGTTTCATGTTTTTACTTTTCCAAGGAAAACTTTTAGCAGCAGAATGATGAAGTTTTTTAATATTATAAAAGGAACAATATGTTACTCTTCAAAGAAACTGACCATTACCATGGAGTGCATGTATTTATACATTCACACAAACTGGATCTGCAGATAAAATCAGTAATGAAATGGTATAATTATAGGAAAGCAGTTTAAAAATTATTCAGAGCTTCATTATTATGGATTATAATAAGAAAGATAGAATTTACTATTTTTGCAATTTGACTATATTTAATAAATAGGAGTTTACTACTGTGGTTTATTCAAACTAAAATGATATTAGTAGATAGTAAGCCTTAAAACTTTTAGTTCACCTTTGATTATATAATAAATTATGTTTATATTAAGATGACGTAATGCATTTTACCACAGTACACATTTCTAGGCAAAACAATTCGCTGATTTAAACAAACAACAACAACTATAATTTTGATCGCAAAAGGAAAAAAAAAAAATCTATTCTAGGAAAAGTAGTCCTGTTGCAGCACAGGTTCGTCAGCGGGTAGATACGTCAGCCAGCTACTATCGCTCAGTAACTGCTGTCATGATTATCTTAGTGAGTTTCCGTCTTGGTGAGGGCGCTGCACAACTGTCCTTCCTCGCTCATCTACTGTTTCCGCACATTTGGTGAACTTCGATTGCTTGTTTACACAGAGATACTCTCTCTCTCTCTCTCTCTCTCTCTCTCTCTCCACACATTTGGTGAACTTCGATTGTTTGCTTACACACACACACACACACTCTCTCTCTCTCTCACTCTCTCTCTCTCTCTCTCTCTCTAATTAATCTGGCATCCAGAATATTCATTGTTCGTCTATAGACCCCCAACTCTTTTCATTCTCTGCACCCACCCTTTCTCATTCGTTCACTTGCTATCTCACCTTCCTTTTTTACTCTTTCCTCTCTCTCTCTCCCTCCCTTGTTCGCTCTCTCACCATTCTTCCACTCCCTTATTCGTTTTCTCAATTTTTCCCTTTCCCTATCCTTCCCTCCCTCATTCGTTTGCTTGTTCTCTCACCCTCATTTTTCCCTTCCCTACCTCGTTCGCTCTCTCACTCTTTTCCCCCTCCATTCTTTCCTTTCCTTCATTCATGCATTTGCTTGCTCCCATACCTTTTCTTTAATCTTCATTCCCATATTCGATCGCTCTCTCTCACTTATTTTGTTCCCATTTTTTCCCTCTCTCATTTATGCACTCGCTCTCACACTTATCCTTTTTCCCTTCCTTTCCTCATTCGTTCGCTCACTATCTTACCATACTTTTTTTTTTTCTTATTCCTTTTCATTTTTCACTCTTTCCCTCGCCCGTTCTCATGCCTCTCTCTCTCTCTCTCTCTCTCTCTCTCTCTCTCCATTTTGTTTCCCCCCCCCCTCCTTTCCTTCCTTCCCTCATTCGTTCGATCGCTCCCTCACCTTTCTCTGTTTTTTTCCCCCAATTTCCCCTCCCGGTCGCTTTCCTCACATGCACACGCCGCCGAGGGAACTTTAAACACGCGTGACCTTCAACTGTCCCGCCAATTGTCCAAGTTTACCCGCATAAATATCTGGTTCTGTGTGCGAGTTTTTTTTTTTTTTTTCGCAGGATTAAGTCAACGAAATGTCTATCAGGCTTCTTTTTTTTTTTTCCGTGTCAACATTTTCCCTGTCCAATTTTCCCTCGCTCTTCCAGAAAACGTATCACAAGAATGAAGAACACAATAAATAAATAAATAATTAATCAATAAATAATACATACAATCAAGGCAAGAAAAATGTTGGTGTACTGCACGGTACATCTGTTCCCTTCTAAACGATTTTCGAGTTACTCTTTTTCTGTGTTTAGTGATATATATCTAAATATGCAAAATAAATACATTACAATATATACGGTACATTAAACTGGGACGCGGTGTATAGCTAGTTGTGGCCCTCATTCTGTTTCTTTAACCCAGTTCCATCCGATATCCTTTGTCTCTAGTTGGCTGTCCTAAGAAATTTACCTTAAATCTGTACAGTATGTATTCTTCTCGTGAGGACCTTAACCTTATTATTTATAGGTTCGTTGTTTCATGGCTTAAACACTCTTTTCAATACAGGGTTGATTTGTACAGTCTGCAAAAAAAAAAGGATTGGAACCACGCTAAGAAAAACCCACTTTTTATAGACAACAAATATTTAATATGGACGTTTCTGAGGCAACTACCTCCCTCTTCAGCAGTACAGAGTTGATTCAACTCTGTACTGCTGAAGAGGGAGGTAGTTGCCTCAGAAACGTCCATATTAATAAATATTTTTTGTCTATAAAAAGTGGGTTTTTCTTAGCATGCTGCTCTTCACGTCATTGTGAATTACCACTCCATATTGGAACCACCATTACATTGAAACTAACTAAAATTATCCATAGGGGAGTTCCAATACTTTTTTTGCTGACTGTACATACATACATAACTAATAGCATCATTCATAATTAACTGACCAGCCATGGACTCATTACAGACTAATTACAAAAGACATTAGCTTGATCACTTTACTATCCCTCAACTACTTCGTATGTAATTTTCAAAAAAATATCCATCATCTTTGCACAACTCTTTCTATACACAAAAGAACCCAAGAAAAAGAGGAAGGGGAAAAAAAAGAGAGATTGGGAGAAAGAATCGAGATCTGATGAAGGACGGAAGCGGGTGAATCATTTAGAAGCTACAGGGGAAACTATCGATCCTCCCTTGACATTTAACTGACAGGTGTTTACATCGACTTTCGCACCAGAATAGAACTTTAGTTAGATAGTATTTTATTTCTATTATAATTTACCACCACACAATAGAGTTCTACGGTTACTCCTAAATATAAATATTGAAAGGCACACACACAAAGCAGCAGTATCAACTTTCTGGGGCCCTGGCATGTATACAGTATACACATGCATACACACACAGCCTCAACATCTCTCTCTCTCTCTTTCAGGCCTACATACTTATATCCTTGAATGGGAGAGGCATACCTAACCCAATTCCTCAAGACTTTAACAAACTGCTGTTTTACCATACCAAACATTTCCAGTGTATATTTTTTCTACTGAACAGTCGGTAAGACATACATTCGAGAGCTTTAGATAGTGGACCAGGTGGTCTGATCGTAGTAAATTAATACGGTAATACCCTTGTTTGTTAAAGAAATGGTCGTCCCAACCCAATACCACGTTTCTGGACTGCTAAAGTAACGACCATGTCAATTCTGATTTTATAGTTTGCTTATAGGCCACTAATTCTTCAAACTTTACTGTAGACAAGACATCTTCGCAATACTCTTAGGGTCTCCATTATAATATATTACTGAGATACCAGCAGCCTTTCAATGCGCTGGCTATATCACAAAATTATTCATAATATTTTAGTCTCAAGAACTTGGCTTTATGGTCAAGGTCACTAAAACACAAAGAAATTGCCTGAAAATACGGCACAATATGAACATATCCACAGAACATTATAATTCCGAAATATGAGCGATAAAATGAAGAGGGTTTATTAGCCAGGGAATAGAGTATATAGTTGAAAACTGTCTGGCTTGAGGCCTAATTAATAAAACTATCTGATACATCTCAAAATACAACTGTCATATATATGCTACTGTGTGCGAGAGGGATAATTAAATAGCGCACAAATGATATTAAAGGAGAGAGACTTTATTGACTTGAATATCATAATTATGTACATAATTATGTCTCCACGAGACAACTCCACCATCAGGCTAACTGAACTGACTGAGAAATATTTACACACGTGGTGGGAGGATTAGTGTGTCAGCTAACACGAGCTCGTGTTATACATACAAACAAGACTGATAAATATAATATACACACCCTGCACTGTAAATAAGGAACTGTTTAGCCTCGTGGTGAGTGGGTTGTAAATGAAGATCTACAAACCTCTTGATAAATACGGTTCATAAACAATTACTGTACACACCCAGACTGGAGTAACTGATGTAAAGAAACCCAGACGCCCCACAACATTCAATCAAAATATCTATTGAAGGAGGAAGGGAATCATTCATAACACACACACACACACACACAGGTTTATATACTGTACAAGATTTATTGATGGTGATGATGATGATAACGTCACGGTTCTTCCTCAGCTGGACCCAATATACTGTCAACAGCAAAAGTACTGTCGCGTCACTCAGCGCTTTTTGAAATATAACATAAGGGCTAATGCTCGAACAAAAGCATTTTCCACGCAGAGTTACAATATCTAATTAATACACTTCTCTGGTTCTTAATTTACAAGCCTGTGAAGCATAATATTTCAATACCCCGACACTGTACTAAATTTATGACTTGGCAGATGAGGTGACAGCACTTTTGTCGCCGACTGTACCTACAACTACAGTACCGCCTGGTGATACCTTAAATACTTGACAACACTAAAATTTGACTACATAAACTAACTAACTAAAAGTACCATCTCCTATAAAAGTTTATGAGACTTTTTCTGAAAGCATCCATACAGCACCAACACATGAATGACAACACCTACTTAATATGTAAAGGAAAACATTACAGTACACGGCATTTTGACATTTAAGTAACCTTTGGCTATTAAAGCAAGTGGCAAATAATAATGATGTAAATAATGACGTTAAGGGGTTATATAGCACATTTTTTTGGGTGGTAAATCTGGAGCAAATGATTCCTCCAAACTATTCCAGGCAACAGGATACCATTATTTTTCTTCATCTGGGCCTGCTTCCTGGCATACTTTGGAGGAATCAAGGCGCTCCAATCTTTCAAATGTACACTATCCCCTTAATATACACAATGATAACTGAAAGGCTAATGGAGATGCAAGAGTCGTGTTTTGATTGTACAGTATCTTTCATAAATCATCTTTTGATAACGTGGATTTAGCTACACAATTAATACACAACACTATGTATGACTCATGATCTCATAACTAACACAAAATACAATCTACATCACTGTAAAATCTGTATGTTTGCAGATTTATATTTAAGTTCTTTACTGTACAATTGCTTCAGTATGGGTAGCTTTCATTTCATACATATACAAATATTTGAGTTGGTGGTAATCTTCAACACTGTATATACTGTACAAAGAAAATTAATTTTACTAACCATTACAAATTAAAGTCCTCTACATTTTTAGAGATAAGGGATAAGTAACAAGAAAATAAGTTCTGCAAGTAAAAAAACAAAAATACTGTATGGCCTTCTGAAACCTTGTCTATTCATCAAATTGTTTATACTGTAATGTTAGAAAAGTGAACTGTGTAACATAACATTTAGGTAAGATATTATTTTTGGTTATTTTAAAGCTCTTTGATTCCTCCATACTGTGCCGTGAAACAGATCCCCCATTAGTACCACTGAGGGCATCTGTTTTCTGCTATAGTTAGGAGGAATCAGTAGTTTTACATTATACAGTACCAACAAAAGAATCTCCCCTTAATAGATGGTAACAGAAAATTGGCAACATAGTCAATAATTCATCCCATTTTCTTATTTCATAATCTGGCCTTAACATAAATGATTAAATCATTAAAACAAAAAATTATGATAACTGACAACATTAATAATATAACAATAATAAACATAATACTGCTAATCATAATAAAAAGTATTAAATACTATATATATATATATATATATATATATATATATACATACAGTATATATAAAACAATTAACAATGATGTACGGCATTTTCTTTCTCTTTGTAGAAAACATAAAAATCAGTGTCCCCATCTTGTACTGAGAGAATGAAAATTCAAATAATAACCTCTGATTCCACCTGGTGTATTCACAGAGTTATATACATAGAGGTCGCATAGGGGGGTCTGAGCTGATGCTACCGGAAGTGTCCCGGCGGCCATGTTACCGTGCTTGACCGTGCCATGCCAGTAGGCGGGAAGTAAGTATCTTCTGGAGTTTTCATTAATTTTCCTCCTGTTTTTACTTTTTATATGTCATTATCTGTGCTTTTTGTGGTCAAAATCTAATTGTTATTATTATGTGACCATAAGAGTATGAAAAAATAACCACAATATGATTTAGGAGAGAACATTCTGGCTAGCACAGTGGTAGAGTCTGCGGCTGCAATTCTATGGCCCAGCGTTTGATCCTTGCTCGGGACACGATAAAAATGCCACTGATGCCAGAGGTTACCACCCCTGTGAGCAGGGGGTGGGGGGTTTAAGTCGGCTATTTGAGGTCTTCCTGCTTACGCAGCCATAGCCGAAGCTGACTCGGGTCTCACGTGGGTAGAGAGGTCTCTGGGCCACTCATCATCCTTGTGATGTTGTGTTGTGCTATAGTTGTGTTTCATACACACAGTGTGTGATACACTCTGTCCCATTGACTGCCACTCATTGGCAGACCTTTAACAAATATGAGTGAAATAAGAACACAGACATGCCATAGGTTGGTTTAAGATTTGAGCTTCATTGTATTTTACTTTGACTTTGGGAATCAGCTAAAAACACTAAGACAGTATTTTATCCATGTAAAATAAGGGTTCTGGTCCAAGAACCATCTATATTAGTGCAAATTAACTTATCAGTACAAATTAAATCAATAATGAATCGATGAATGATGCATAGCCAATTATCACCATCATATTAGTAATATGTTCCCCTATAGTTTTTTCAGTCGCCATTTACTCATATTTTTTCCTCTTGTCACCCCTGAGCCCACAAAAAGTGTACTTTGAGTCTTTCAGTTGTAGCTCTACTGGGATTGTATGATGATACTATGCTTGCGACAGTGATGTAACGCACAAAGCATTATAGCCACTTTAAAAGTTTATCTTTAATTATTCCCTTCATTGTTCTTTTCCTTATGCTTCTCTTTCATAGATATGATTGATATCGTTAAATGAAATAGAAAACTAATGACAATAACAATAATATATATTGATGACTACATGTAATATGCATTGATACTCTCATTTCTTGTTATTTACAATCGGAATATATCGATATCTCGCATTCATTTGTTCATAATTGATAGCATGAAGCTTACACCTTCATAAATAATGTGTAAAGAGTAAGAAAAATGTGAAATAAATAAAAAAATAACGGCTACAGAGAAAAATTTGTGGTGCGCTACGTATATCCACCGTTATAAGGCCCTGAGTATATGGCATGGTAAGATGGCCGCAGTACCCAACGCGCTGGCATCAGCACACTAATGTAAACAAGATAGGGATGCGCGGTCTAGTGTATAGGTCTGTGGGAGTATTCACACACATCACACAATTATAGGTAAATTACTAAAATATGAGATCTTTTTACTGAACATATGAAAATTTCATGCATAAAACCAAAGAAAGTACTGCTGTACTGTACTGTACTTAAAATATCACACATACCGTACAATACAGTACAGTATTTCTATAAATTATTCAAGTTTAGTAATCATAAGCCCTTACTTCTAATTATATGTATGATACAGAGAGGTGGGCACAAATAAATCTATACTTCTCCTCTTCATTTATATTATCCACATCATGAAACATGAAGACATTTGAGCAAAGAAAATAAATTTTAATTTAATTACCTCTTGTTGATTGTTTCCACCCAAGTTAATCTCTTCCTTTTACATTTTTATTTTTTCCAGTTTTTCTTCAGCTTCTCCAACTTTCCTTCTAAAATCTTTCTCTCCATACATATTCCTCATTTTTTCATAAGTATATTGTCCATCCCCTACACCTCCATGTTATATTTTTCTTTCTTCATACTCCTTAGTTTATCTTGTACTTCTTTATTCTGATCCTCTACATTTCCATGTACTATTGGCCACAGGAATTCTTACACACGCTATTGTTTTCGAGGGTTTACAACATACAGAATATATAAGACTACGTAACTGCAACACGACATTATTATTAAATTTTTTGTTTTGCACATCACAGAGTCACTTGGTAGACCATTCATTGTAGCACTTCCAGAATAATAGCCTCTCTTTCCATATAGACTGTGTAAGAATTCATGGGGCCAACTGTACAGTATCAGTCTACCACTGACACATACTGAACAATGCTCTCTAAATTATCACTACTATACGACTGTAAGAGGAGAGGGTCTCCGTATTCCTCAAAATCCTCCTCTCCTCTTTCAGTCACTACTTCAGCCTCCATTTTTGCTTTCATCTTCTTCTCCTTTGATTCTTCCACTTTCATCATACGGTCAGCTGGTGTCCCATTCCCATCTACCTCAAGTAGTGATTTCCCTTTCCCTCTCATTACCTCTTCCTCTACTTCCTCCTCCTTTACCTCCATGTCCTCTGAATCCTCCTCACTAATTTCTTCATCTTCCATTTTTCCTTCCTCTGTGCTGTTATTAAAACCTTTATTCATTTCTTTATGATCCATCTCATGTATTTCTACTATTGTGTCTTCCACTGTTCCTCTTATTTGTTTTTGTTTGTTCTTTTCTTCACTGTTTTCTTCCCTTACATCATTAGTGGTAGCGCTCTCTTCTTCCCTTTTCTCCATTACAGTCTTATCTTCATCAGTCACTGTGGGGCTCAATGACAGTCTTCTATAATAGTGTTTTAGAAGTGTATCTTCCACCTTGTTGAAGAACTTCTCTACTTGGCACTTGACTACCTCCTCTTCCATGATTTCTTCCTCTTCTTGCATTGTGTCTAAATATCCTGCTTGTTTAATTATCATCACATCTCCCTTCTTGTCTATCTTCTCATCCCAATTCTTTTCAGTTCCATCTTCTTGTAACTGGCTTTGGTGTGGGAACCTGATAAACCATCCGTCCATCACGGGGTTAGCTTCCTCTTTCATTACCTTTTTTTCCATTTCTTCGACCATAACTCCTGCAGTGCTACGTCTGGTATCATCTTGTTCAATACATGCTCTTTTGTCAACATAATCCATCTTGACTTCTTTTCTTTCCTCTTTATCTTCTTCAATCGATTTATTTGTTATTTTCACTGGTTTCTCAACTTCTTTCAAGTTATCCTTCAGTATAGGGTGTTTCAGATCCTCTTCTCCAATTTTCCTCAACTCATCACTCATATTCGTAGATGTCACCTCTTTGTTGTTGCCAGCCAGCTTTTCATCTGTTTCTGATATTTTTGTTCTTTTCTCGTCTTCGAGTGTACTTTTCATCACTTCTCTATCTACTCCTATGTTGCGTACATCTTCCTTCAGTTCTATATGGGTGTTATTGTCCTCAACCACCCTGCGCCGCCTCCACCACTGCCCCCTTTTCCTGCCCCTTCTTCCGCTTCCTCCGAAACTTCTTTTCCGAGGGGCTCCTCTTCCCCTCTTCCTAAGTCGCACCTTCCGGATATTGCTGGGAGATACAGCTCCTTCTCTGTTCCTCTCTTTCCTTCTTTGTTTGGCAGGATTCTCTTCGTTCCTCTTGTGTTCTGTGATCTCTTCCTTCCTTTTCCTTAGCGTCATTCCTCCTTCAACATTCTTTGCAGTCTTATTTTTCCTCTTCCTCTTCCCAGTGTATTCTTTATTGTTATTTACATTCCCATCATCTTTTGTGGCATCCACCCCCACTTGTTCCTTACCTTCAAACTCCAGACTTGTTTTCATTTTCTTTTCTGTGCCTCTTTCCCTCTCTTCTTCTTTGCCATGTACTTTTTGTTTTTCTTCCACATCCCTCTCAATCCTCTCCTGTATCACTGTATTTGTCTTCTCTTGCTCATCCTTGGTACTCCTCTTCCTTTTGTTTTCTCTGATACCCTTAGTAACATCACCTGTACATTGCATACTATAGATATACTTCCAGCACTTTTGTATAGCATCTGACCAAGGACTGTAGTATTTCAGGGGAGCAAATTTGGTTACAAACTTTACCATTTCTTCCACCACCTCTTCCGTGGTCTGATGTCGATCCTTGCCTGCATAGAAATGTTTGGTCGCAAGTTTTCTGCGCATGTGGTAGTAGACAACGCCAACGGGATCCTGGGCCCATCTAAGGCAAGTGTGGTCACCAGAGTCATTATTTTCTGATAGGTTTTGAGTTTGGCTTCCCACTCTTCCTTGTCTACAGTTCCTATCCACCTCTGTTCTTGTGTCTCTGCTTTTAAGCACACTTTGTGTTTCTCCAATAACTTCACTTCTTTTGTCAGAGTTTTCTCCAACTTGTATACTAGTTCTTCCTTCACCCCTTCCTCTTCCTCCATAATGGATTTTGAATTTGATGCCTCCAGAATTCCTTTCTCTGGCTTCTTTCCTGGTACACAAGTCTTTCTTGTCTCTGATGGCATGACTGCCTCCAGCTTCTGCCACCTGTTTCCTAGTCTCTTCACATTTCTCAGAAGTTGGAGGCCTTCCTCTTTTCTGTGGCACTTTTACTGCCTTACATGACATGCCCAGTGCTTTCAGTGTTCTAAACTCAGCACAGGTGTTGATGGAGACATGGCAGGTGGCACATTCAATTTGACTGAAAAACAGGTGGTGCAGTGTATCAGATCCTGGAACCACCTGCCTACACTGCAAACAGGGTAACTCCAGAGAAGGTTCCAGGTAGGCTGAGAATCTGGCCTGCATACACTGGATGTAGGAAAACATGCCTTTGGGTCTCAGGGGTGGAAGGGAATCAACCATGGTTCTTTGAGGAGCTTTCCTTTCTTTTGCTACAGGGTCCTTTACACTTACACTGTGGTTAGTTCCTTGACTAGTCAATTCATTTTTATTTGCATTAGGTTCAGAGGTAACTTTTGAAACATTAGCAATGTACTCGAGAGTATCACTAGCATCACCCTTTGCCACACGTTCGTGACTTCGAACATTAGGGTCGCTGTCTACATAGCTGAGATCAGTTTCGTTATTTGACACACTAAGATCAAACCTTTTCTTTTCACAGTCCTCTGGTTTACTGGCCTCCTTCGGGGAAAGACTGGAGGGATTAGTGACAGGGAGAGTAGGGGAGGGGAACTGGGTGGGAAGGGATGGCGAGGGAATATTTGAAGAGAGAGGAGAAGAAATAGGATGGGAAGCAACAACAGTACATGACACACTTGGGGAAGGAGTGATGCGAGGAAGGGAAGTGGGTTGGTGCAAAGAAGTTCTGTGGTGACAGGGTGAAGGGAAATGGGTGATGAAAGGTGAGTCATAGGCAATGGTGAGGGGCGGTGTGTAGCTGACTGGAGTATTGGATGAGTGAGGGAGAGAGGGTGAGGAGTTTGGAAGAGTGGGAGACGGATGAGGCTGGGATGCAAGGGAAGATTGGGTATGAGTGGGAAAACTGGTGAGAAGGGGTGGAGAAGAATTAGAAGCATGGGAAAGGGGAAGAGTAGCATTGTGGACAGGGAGAGAGGTATTGGGAAGGAAGTGGGAGGAATTGGGAATGGAAGAGGAAGTATTAATAAGAGAGGAAGTCTTTTGAAGGGAAGGAGAGGCATCGAGAAGAGGGGAAGGAGAGGCATCGAGAAGAGGGGAAGCACCGTGGAGTGAGGGGTGGGAAATGACACCAGTAGAACATATGGTTGAGGTGGAAACCGTGTTGCCAATGAAAGGTGGAGAGGTTTTTTGGGTAGCAATTGTACTGATAGTCTCAGTGCGTCCTCCATCTACTGCAGAAACAGAAATAGCTGTGGGAATACTGGTTGTTGTGAAAACATCTGCAGGTCCAGTATCTCCAGGACTTCTACTTGTCACATCATGTAGTGACTTACAATACAATGCTGCAGATAGTTTGGCAGGAGTTGTGGAATTCCCATCTGGGTTTGCTGAGGGTTCAATGCATTTGTCAATTAAGGAGGATAAGTCAAGAAACTCCTCTAGCAAAGCAATGCTCTGGTCTAATTCTCTCTCTTGTAAGGTTATCTTGCTTATATTGTTTGAAAGTGTTGCAGTGGAGGAAGAGGAAGGCGTGTTGCAAAGAGGTGAGGAGGATAAGGGCAAGGATGCTGATGAACACACAGTAGACAATGTGGAAGAGGTGGCAGGGGCACTGTTTAATGAAGAAGACAAGGAGGCATCAACTGTATGTGTGGTTGGCAGGGATTGAGATAAAGTACATGGAGATGAAGAACTGTTTTGGTGAATGGAAGAGTTAACAAATGAAACAGAACTAAGAGGTGGAGGTAGATGAGCAGATAAATTAAGTGTCCCCAAAGATGCATGAATGTCCAAAGGAGAATCACAAGTCGCCTGTTTCTCTCTCAAAGAAACAGGTTCTGGAGTTGCAGAAACAGAATATGTGGAAGGAGGCACTCTTACTGTAGAAGGAGAGCCAGAAGTTGTAAATGGAGGGTGTTTAATATTAAGAGAATTATTTACTGAAGGAGACGTGGAACCAGGAAGCGATGAAGTGGCCGAGGGAGGCAAAGATTTGTTGGTGGATTCAGAAGACTTCCTACAGGAACTCCAAGGCTTACTAAATAGTTTAGGAAATTCCTCCCCTTCCAGCATCCTAGCAAATTTACCCAGTTGTCGTCGGAACCTTTTCTTCAAGAAGGTAGGATCGTCTGACAATCGGGTTAATTTCGGCATGGTCAAGTTTAATTTATCTTTGGTGAGGGGTGTCTTCTTTTCTAAGGTATTGGTAATAGTTGTGGAGGCACTAGAGGGGGTCATGGAAGTTGTAGAGGTACTAGTGGAGGTTATTGAGGTATTAGTAGTAATTGTGAAGGCACTGGTGGAGGTTGCTGAGGTATTAGTGGTGGTAGCTGTGGCAGAATTGATCAAAGTTGTGGAAGGGATAACAGCAGTAACTGAAGGAGTTGTACAAGGACTGGTGGTGGTGGCTGAGATGTCAGTGTTGGAGTAAGTGGTACTGGACTCCTGAAGGGCAGTTAATTGGACACTAATAATCGGCTCCTTGTGGACAGTTGGAAGGTGGATGTTGATAGCCGTTTCTTGTTGGACTGACTGATGGAAAACTGCGGTTGATTCCTGGTTAGGTGTCGAATGGATGATGTTTGTGGATGACAGCTGCTTGGACAATTGGAACTGCACATGAGATGACTGTTGTTTCCTAGGTGTGGACTGCTGTGACAACCTACTCTTCTCCTTATGAAGTGATGTCTGTTGACGTACTCTTTGCCGTTTAATAGGTTGTCCTGGAGGTGGCGGTCTTTCAAATAGGACCTGTACATCAGAGGATTGTGGATTTGGTAGGATTTTTACTTCAGGGGATGCAGGATCTCGCAATGGATATACTACTGTCTGTGGTTGTGAGGAAGGTGGTTGTGGTTGTACTTGACATGGGTGTGACTGCATGTGAGGAAGCTGAGGTTGTACATGGGAGGGATGTGGTTGTATGTGAGGTGGATGTGGTTGACCATGATGTGGTATTGATTGTACACAAGGTGATTGTGACTGAGGTGTCGACACTTGCTCTTCTGATGCTGATGAAGATGATGGTGCCTGCCATAAAGTGCTTGATTTGGAAGGTTGCTTGCTGCCAGACATATGCTGCCATACTGATGGAGATGGTGGCAGTCCAATCTTGCTTAACTTTGGTGGATGCTTTGGATGTTCTTGCTGTTGAAAGTGTCGCGGATCCTGTTTTTGCTGTAAATGCTGTTGCTGCTGTGAACATTTTTTTTGCAGTAATTGCAGTAATTGGTGTCGTGGGTTCTGATTGTGTTGTATATGGAACTGTTTCAGTAGATGTTGATTTTGCAGAGCATCTTGTTGTGTATGTTGATTCTGTTGGATATTTTGCAGTTGCTGTGTATGTTGATTTTGTTGTATATGTTGCTGTTGCTGTGTATGTTGATTTTGATTTATATGTTGCTGTTGCTGTGTATGTTGATTTTGATTTATATGTTGCTGTTGCTGTGTATGTTGATTCTGTTGGATATTTTGCAGTTGCTGTGCATGTTGATTTTGTTGTACATGTGGCAGTTGCTGTGTATGTTGATTCTGTTGGATATTTTGCAGTTGCTGTGCATGTTGATTTTGTTGTACATGTTGCTGTTGCTGTGTATGTTGATTCTGCTGGATATTATGCAGTTGCTGTGTATGTTGATTTTGTTGTATATGTTGCAGTTGCTGTGTATGTTGATTTTGTTGTATATGTTGATTTTGCTGTATATGTTGAAGTTGTTGTGTATGTTGATTTTGCAGAGCATGTTGCAGTTGTTGTGTATGTTGATTGTGCTGCATATGTTGCAGTTGCTGCGAATGTGGTATTTGGTGTAAATGGTGCTGTTGCTGTGTAGGTTGTTTTTGGTGCAATTGGTGTTTTGAAATTTGCTGTACATGGTACTGCTGCTGCGAATGATTTTGCTGTGAAAGGTTGTGATGCTGGAGTATATCAGAAACCAGTTGCTGGCTTCCAGAAATAGGAGATACAACAGGGCTCTGCTGAAACTGACTATGGGTTGAGGAAGATATTTCCTGATGTTCCCTGGAGGAAGAGGAGCTTCGACGATTTGCAACCTTCTGTAGTTCCGATGGAAAAGAAGATTTACTGGGGAACTGAGGACTAAATGAAGCCCTGCTTGATGCATCCTGCAATGGGGAAGAAGTGGAAGACAATCTACTTGGATTATTGTATACCTGAGAGGGATACAAATTAGTCTCATGTGAACAATCTTGCTGTTCCTGATGAGTTGAAGGATATGGTAAGGAAGAGGAAAAAGTTCCATCTGGTTCCTCTTTGACAGGAACATGCCATTGGTGTTGTTTATTTTCCTGGTTTGAAACTGCTCTGAAATCCTCCAAAATACCTCCAATACATTGTCCCTCGCCACCACCTCTAGATAATTCAGAGTAGCCCCTGTTGGCAGTGCGAGTCCAGCTGCCTGCCCCGCTGTTCATCTGATTAGGTCTATTAACATTCTGTATTATGGATGAAGAATTATGCCATGATAGTGCAGCTGTATTTTCAACACCCTGGTGCATTTCTACACTACATGAGTGAACATGAGCATCATGACCCCTAAATGGTAAAGGCATGTTACAATAACCTTCAGTATTGTTTGAAGAACCTGAATATCCATTGGATGATAAATCACTCTCAATTACATCAGGGTTCTCATGGAAATATCCATTATTACACTCATTCCACCCAACCCTATTGGAACACACAAGCTCTTTTCTTTGTACTGTTGTTCCCTCACAAACATTTGGTTGGTATCCACAACAGACACTAGCACTGGATGGACTTGGAAATCGTTGATGGTGTTGCCTGCCTGGATACTGGTTTTGATAGTGATGACTTATAGGAAACTGTTGGAGACCAGGAGGGTGCTGAAGATTTGCATAATGTTTCAATTGCGTCGAATAACTGTGAAGGTGGCCTGGCTGCCTCTGGTGTCTGGAAAAGGGGTGAGAAAACATGTGTTGCCCACCCGGGGGTCCCTGATGGGTTCCTTGCACCTGCTGATGTCCTGGTTCTGCCTGCTGGTGACCTCCCGAACTTAGTGCTTCAGACTGGCACTCCATCCTCAACATTCACAGAGTTATATTTATGTCAACCACAGACTAAAGTACCAGCCTTCTTCATTGGAATGCCAGAGCAAGTGAGAAACAGCATAACACCCACTGTAGAACTAAACATTAAAACTACTGTTACAGATGGGTTATCATTTCCACGCTGACCTATTACTTGTTGTAAGCAGAGTAGTACAAGGCATTGAGAACGCAGCTCCAACCCTTGTGACCTCAGTGCCAGGCAGCCTTTGTGATCGAGGTTCTAGGAATCCTTATCAGGTGTCCAGGAGCTGCAATGAAACATGTTTAGTGGTGAGTAATGAGGCAGAGCACTCATTGACGAGGAGGTCTAGTGAGTTAATTAGACAAAAAGTAGTTATGTTATGTTAGACGGGGAAAATGTGAAATGTTTATTGAAGAAGCTATGGAAGGGGAAGTTATTGAGGGTTAGCTGGGGAAGTTGTACAATGTTAGATGGGGAATGTAGCACATTAGTGTTAATTGGGAGGAAATAGGGGTAAATGTTTTACTATAAATATATCGTGAGTCATACTGAGCTTGAAAAATGAACTTGCTTAAACAGACACATAGGCTATCTACTAGACAAAAATAACAAGAAAATCTATCCTCTTAACCAGAGTATCTATTTATCTATCTATTCGACGCCTCGTTCCCTCCGGGAACTCCCGCCAAGGGTGTGGCCATGGCAGAAGAGTCTCCAGTTTTCCCTGTTTCAGCACTCCCTCCTCACTTGCTCCACCCCTCCTCCCCCCCCTCACACTTCTCTCTCTCACATACTCTTCCACTTTGCTCTGCCATCTAACTGGAGGTCTGCCTCTCACACCAGGTCCCACAACTTCACTATCGTACACCTTTGTTGTAACCTGCTACGGTTACAGGAAATACTTCCCGCAAACACAGAAGGTACAATAGAAACTCTCCAGAGGAGAAGGTACCAGGGATGAGTAACGGAAATAAAAACACCTGGTAGTAAATTAAACTAATATTTATTCCAGGCAATTCCTGAAAAATCTTATCTTGCTTCAAGGTAGTCTACACATAATATCAATAGTACATATAATCTTAACAACTTAACACTTCAAAATAGGCTCAGGCCAATGCACTACTTCATAAGGATAAATCACACAACTCTACTCACGGTATACCAATAGATGCCCATCGCTGACTTCATTTGGTCTGGCCCAAAAATTAACAAGCTCACACAACGAGCAGCTGAAACCTTCTGGGGGAGTCAGCTTGCTCCCCGCCTTATATTCCCTTAGGTTACATATTGACATGTATTAAGCTACATACAAACTTACATATAACTCACATATCAGGCCTTCTTGGGGCCGGCTTTGTTCTCCGTGATTAACTTTGAATAACTCTTCACTTTATTCACTTTCTTCACTTGTCATTCACTAATCATTCACTTACTTCATGACTAACCCTGTTTTTACAAAGCATTACTTCGTGACTAACCTTAGGTTATTACAAGGGGTATACAATTCAGAACTAGGGTACAATACCAACCCTCTTAATTCTCCTCTCGTGTCCCATCTCTCCTCTTCCTTGTTCGTTCACTACTTCTCCATACTTATTGCCTTTCTCCTCTGATTATCTCTAATTCCCTTTTATTCCAATTGTTTATCAATGTTCTAGTTCGTCGTCTGTCGCTGTAGTATCTTCCGGGGGTAGTCCCAACACCTTCTTTACAAACTCCACCTTGCATTCTCTCCACATGTCCAAACCACCTCAATGTATTACGCTTCACTCTCTCAACCACTCCACACTCAATACCAATTGTCTTCTCACTCAGAGTATAATTTCTCAATACTTTTCTCGATTGTAAAAGATTAGACACGTTATTAACTACCACCACCACCACCACTACTACTACTACTACTACTATTGTAAACCACTACACGTAGGGCTTCGGTCAACCAGACTCAGGACTGCTCAGCCAGACAGTCTGCCAGTCTGGGGAACTACAACAACAACCACTACCCATTGGAAATACATCCTAATAAGCAGAAGTGCTACTTTAGAATTCTTCGAAAGAGTAGGCTCATGGGATATTGTTGGACTAAAACACACTACTTAATCCTACTTTATCAATAAAATTATTACTCTACTCAAGAAGACTATTTATCCCGTTCAGGTCTTAACCATTCTGGTGCCCAAAGGGGTTCTAAATAGAATCCTTGTCCTAGCAAGAGTCAGTTGACTTTGTTTTATCAATGGCTGACTCACAAAGTCTATGCAAGTATTTAGTTCCTTCAATAAATTGAATAAAAACAAAGGCATTCATAACACATACAATAATGAGTAACAGATAACGAATTTATAAATATCCCAAAAATTCAGAGAATACAATTATCTAGTTTACTCGCTCTTACCTCTTGATTAAACAATTCACTATATTCTTATAGTTACTCAGTATCGCATAAACTCAGTTACATATACAGATTTAGTCACTTAGACCACACAGATTGAAAGTTACCTAGACCACACATAAATTAAGTCACTTAGACCACACATAATTTAAGTCACTTAGATTGATCGATTGATTGACTGATATTTGGTGCTGCAAGAGCGAGGTCATATAGCATCAGAAAAGTGTTAGAGAGGTGAGACAGCAAGCAGGAAGGAAATAGAAAGAAAAGAGAGACAGTTGAAGAACTGAAATTTATATTAAAGTGGCTGAGGTCGAAGGGGCGCCAAAACCCTAAAAGTATTGCCCACATCACTACAGGCAATTCCCCCCCTACAGGGAAATCACTTAGAGACCAGAGACCACACATATATTATAATACTTAAACCTGAGAAAATATCACTACCCAAAATGACTCACACTGACAGCTCAGACCAACGACACTATACCCTTATATTACAGTTTTATTTACGATTGACAGTCGTACTATGTTATGATGAGTTGGTTCTCTACGCAAAACTTAGACATTTTGTGTCACGAACTAGTGTCAGGATGTAGTGAGTCTCGGCCACTCCTTCCTAAGAGGTCTACACCCCTTGTCCACGTAACCAAGGCATGATTAGTGTGTAGGTAGAGTGTGATCAGTGTGCTCCTACTGGAATGGGCCGTCCGCGACTCGCCCTCGCTAATGATGGGGGTTTATTTGCTTATCAGTTCACAACACACCTTCGCTAATGAAAGGGGTCCATTTACTTATCAGCTACAAGAAACTAACACACATCAC
>JAWQEG010002242.1:5000-193718 GCA_033782935.1 Petrolisthes cinctipes | reverse complement strand
GAAGTGAATTGTGACATGAATAGTGAAGTGTGGGTGAGGTGTTGTAAGTGTGCTTTGTTGACATGAGTTGACAGAAGTGAACATCAATGAGTAAAGAAATTATTGGGGAAATGTGGGTGAGGTGTAAGTGTTGTTGACATGAGTATAGAGCAGTGTGAATGAGGTGTTGTTGACATGAGTATAGGGTAGTGTGAATGAGGTGTTGTAAGTGTTGTTGACATGAGTATAGGGCAGTGTGAATGAGGTATTGTAAGTGTTGTTGACATGAGTATAGGGCAGTGTGAATGAGGTGTTGTAAGTGTTGTTGACATGAGTATAGGGCAGTGTGAATGAGGTGTTGTAAGTGTTGTTGACATGAGTATAGGGCAGTGTGAATGAGGTGGTGTAAGTGTGGTTTGTTGACATGAGGATAGGGCAGTGTGAATGAGGTGTTGTAAGTATTGTTGACATGAGTATAGGGCAGTGTGAATGAGGTGTTGTAAGTATTGTTGACATGAGTATAGGGCAGTGTGAATGAGGTGTTGTAAGTGTTGTTGACATGAGTATAGGGCAGTGTGAATGAGGTGTTGTAAGTGTTGTTGACATGAGTATAGGGCAGTGTGAATGAGGTGGTGTAAGTGTTGTTTGTTGACATGAGGATAGGGCAGTGTGAATGAGGTGGTGTAAGTGTTGTTTGTTGACATGAGGATAGGGCAGTGTGAATGAGGTGTTGTAAGTATTGTTGACATGAGTATAGGGCAGTGTGAATGAGGTGTTGTAAGTATTGTTGACATGAGTATAGGGCAGTGTGAATGAGGTGTTGTAAGTGTTGTTGACATGAGTATAGGGCAGTGTGAATGAGGTGTTGTAAGTGTTGTTGACATGAGTATAGGGCAGTGTGAATGAGGTGTTGTAAGTGTTGTTGACATGAGTATAGGGTAGTGTGAATGAGGTGTTGTAAGTGTGGTTGACATGAGTATAGGGCAGTGTGAATGAGGTGTTGTAAGTGTGGTTTGTTGACATGAGTTGACAAAAGTGAATACAACGTCAAGGAGGTGCGTGAGTAGGGGACAGGATTGGGGTGGGTAGAAAGCCTGTCCCCTATTCCCGCACCCCCCAAGCCTGTCCCCTACTCCCGCACCCCCCATGCCTGTCCCCCCTACTCCCGCACCCCCCAAACCCCCCCAAGCCTGTTCCCCTACTCCCGCACCCCCCAAGCCTGCCCCTCTACTCCCGCACCCCCCAAACCTGCCCCCCTACTCCAGCACCCCCCTTAATGGGTAATGATATGTGTAATAAATTGTGTGGGTTTATATATAGTTACATTATTATACTCTTACAATTCGTTATGTGTATAGTGAAACACTTACACCTTCATTATACTGTTTCTTACAACGTATGGCTATTACGTATTCGTACTTACACTAATTTTTTTGTACTGTTGACCACAAGAATTCGTACACACACACACACACACACACACACACACACACACACTCTTGCTTTCAAGGGTAGAGAACATATAGAAAATAATTATAGGTTAATTGTTATTATTATTATGAGTATTGTTATTATTGTTATTACTATTGTTATTATTATTATTTTTATTATTGTCATTATTATTATTATTATTATTTTTATTATTGTTATTATTATTATTATTGTTATTATTATTATTATTATTGTTATTATTATTATTATTATTATTATTATTATTATTATAGTGTTAGTGCTACACAACTTTTTAAGGGGTTAGTAAAGTGTTGGTAAATCTGGAGTAACTGATTCATCCAAACAATTCGAAGCAACAGGCCACCATTATTTTTCTTAATGTGGTCCTGTTTCCTGACATACTTTGGAGGAATCAAGGATGTCCAGTATAATTATCAAAAGTGTATTGTCCCCTTAAATAACTTAGTTGTCTTGCAGTCTTCGGGTCCATTCCACAGTGGTTGGTATTGGTTTGTAAGCACGCAAACTAAAGAATGTTAGCCTTGTTAATGACTTCTGGGTGAATTATTTAATGAATTTGGTTGTAAGCACCCAAACGAAAGAATCTTAGCCTTGTAAATGACTTATGGGTGAATTATTTAATGAATTTGGTTTGTAAGCTCGCAAACGAAAGAATCTTAGCCTTGTTAATGTCTTATGGGTGAATTATTTAATGAATTTGGTTTGTAAGCACGCAAACGAAAGAATGTTCTTGTAAATGACTTATGGGTGAATTATTTAATGAATTTGGTGAGTAAACTATACAGTGATCATCATTATCTAACTGTTGGATAGATTTTGTTAATGTGGATACTCAGCTTTTGGAAAATAATGAAGCCTTACAAGTGTGGTTGGTTAGGAAGCTAACAAACCAATACCACTGTGGACTCGACTCATAAATAATGAAGCCTTACAAGTGTGGTTGGTTGGGAAGCTAACAAACCAATACCACTGTGGAATCAACCCATAAATAATGAAGCCTTACAAGTGTGGTTGGTTGGGAAGCTAACAAACCAATACCACTGTGGAATCAACCCATAAATAATGAAGCCTTACAAGTGTGGTTGGTTGGGAAGCTAACAAACCAATACCACTGTGGAATCAACCCATAAATAATGAAGCCTTACAAGTGTGGTTGGTTGGGAAGCTAACAAACCAATACCACTGTGGAATCAACCCATAAATAATGAAGCCTTACAAGTGTGGTTGGTTGGGAAGCTGACAAACCAATACCACTGTGGAATCAACCCATAAATAATGAAGCCTTACAAGTGTGGTTGGTTGGGAAGCTAACAAACCAATACCACTGTGGAATCAACCCATAAATAATGAAGCCTTACAAGTGTGGTTGGTTGGGAAGCTAACAAACCAATACCACTGTGGAATCAACCCATAAATAATGAAGCCTTACAAGTGTGGTTGGTTGGGAAGCTGACAAACCAATACCACTGTGGAATCAACCCATAAATAATGAAGCCTTACAAGTGTGGTTGGTTGGGAAGCTAACAAACCAATACCACTGTGGAATCAACCCATAAATAATGAAGCCTTACAAGTGTGGTTGGTTGGGAAGCTAACAAACCAATACCACTGTGGAATCAACACACAGAGTCACTTGATAGACCATTCTTTGCAGTAATTTCGTAATAATAACCTTTTTTTTTTCGAATAGCCTGTGTACGAAATCATTTTGCTAACTTTACTTTATGTTAATACAAAGTTTCGTAATGAATACTTGTTTCATATTATCTATACGTTCAAAATATAAGGAGAGATTCACTTTTTGGTAAATTGTAGGGCTAATGATTCTACTTAATTAATTGGGAAATTTTGTGTTTGTTGGTAAATCTGGAGTAACTGAATCCTCCAAACTATGCCAAGCAACAACACAACACCATTATTTTTGCTTTTCTGGTCATGTTGTTTCCTGGCAGCATACTTTGGAGGAATCAAGGCACTCCAATGTAACAAAAAAGAATTATATACCACCTTAACTAAACCACACACAACTCACTCCGCACCCCCCAAGCCTGTCCCCCTACTCCTCCCCCCCCCAAGCCTGCCCCCCTACTCCTCCCCCCCCCAAGCCTGCCCCCCTACTCCTCCCCCCCCAAGCCTGCCCCCCTACTCCTCCCCCCCCCAAGCCTGCCCCCCTACTCCTCCCCCCCCAAGCCTGCCCCCCTACTCCTCCCCCCCCAAGCCTGCCCCCCTACTCCCTCACCCCCCAAGCCTGCCCCCCTACTCCCTCACCCCCCAAGCCTGCCCCCCTACTCCCTCACCCCCCAAGCCTGCCCCCCTACTCCCGTACCCCCCAAGCCTGTCCCCCTACTCCCGTACCCCCCAAGCCTGTCCCCCTACTCCCGTACCCCCCAAGCCTGTCCCCCTACTCCCGTACCCCCCAAGCCTGTCCCCCTACTCCCGCACCCCCCAAGCCTGTCCCCCTACTCCCGCACCCCCCAAGCCTGTCCCCCTACCCCCCCACCCCCCAAGCCTGTCCCCTACTCCCGCACCCCCCAAAACCCCCCCAAGCCTGACCCCCTACCTTATTATAATCACTAATGCTTCTACTTGCTACAGGCGACCATTACCATACTGTATAGGATTTTTTTTTTTTTTTTTTTTTAACTATAGAACTGATCAGGGCAAATACTTGTCTGTGTTACATATGATATTTTATTTTCTCCCTCTGTATAATTAGTCTTCCACACTCTTATTATTATTATTATTATTATTATTATTATTATTATTATTATTATTTCCTTCGTTTTCAATTGCTCACTCACTCACTCACACAAACTATTCCAAGCAACAACAGACCACAATTATTTATGTAGATCTGGCCCTGTTTCCTGGCATACTTTGGAGGAATCAAGGCACTCCAATGTACGGTTGACCTCATGAATTCTTACACAGGCTATATGTAAAGAGAGGTCATTATTCTTACACAGGCTATATGTAAAGAGAGGTCATTATTCTTACACAGGCTATATGTAAAGAGAGGTCATTATTCTTACACAGGCTATATGTAAAGAGAGGTCATTATTCTTACACAGGCTATATGTAAAGAGAGGTCATTATTCTTACACAGGCTATATGTAAAGAGAGGTTATTATTCTTACACAGGCTATATGTAAAGATAGGTCATTATTCTTACACAGGCTATATGTAAAGAGAGGTTATTATTCTTACACAGGCTATATGTAAAGATAGGTCATTATTCTTACACAGGGTATATGTAAAGAGAGGTCATTATTCTTACACAGTCTATATGTAAAGAGAGTTCATTATTGTGGAAGTACTGCAATGAATGGTCTACCAAGTGACTCAGTTATTACCAATACAACAAACCTAATAATAATAATAATAATAATAATAATAATGTATTACAGTTACATAGTCTTACATTTTCAATATGTTATAAACCCTTGAAAACAACAGCGTGTGTGTGTGTACCAATTCTTGTGGACAGTAGTACCACAAGTGCATTACCCCCTTAAGGGACCCTGTGTGTTATGTAGTCAGAAATTTGGAGATAAACGAGTTCTTCAAATATTGCCACGAAACACACACACCTATAGGGAAGGAGGTTGTTTGGTGGCATTGTCAGGAGGAATTAGAAGCCTCCAATTCTCATACACGATCACAGGGTCCTTAATTAAAATGTTGGTCTCGACAACCTTGCCAACTTTATTGCAAACCACTAACATTTTCTTGACATAAATGCATAGATGGACCAATTTGCAGCTGGTTAGGTGAATCTGTTTGGGTACACACACACACACACACACACACACACACACACACACACACACACACACACACACACACACACACACACACACACACCCACACACATGCACTTTTGACCGAGTAAACAGTACCTAGAGTTGTGTGTGTGTTAGAATAGAGTTGTGTGTGTGTGTGTGTGTGTGTGTTAGAATAGAGTTGTGAGTTTGTGTGTGTGTGTGTGTGGTTGTATTTGTGTGTGTGTGTGTTAGAATAGAGTTGTGTGTGTGTTAGAATAGAGTTGTAAGTGTGTGTGTGTGTGTGTGTATCATGTTTGTAAACTGGCCTAGTAAACCAGCCATTATTCACACACCTGACACACACACACACACACACACACACACCTGGATATAACACTCTTTCCACACACACACACACACACACACACACACACACACACACACACACCAGAACGCATACTCATGTATACACATTATACTTGTGTGTGTTTATTCCATTTCTTTAGTTAGTTTATTTAATGTATTATAACAGAGCTGGAAAACCAGAAGCGTAGAGGTTGATATGACACTGCATGATGAGAGAGAGAGAGAGAGAGAGAGAGAGAGAGAGAGAGAGAGAGAGAGAGAGAGAGAGAATGTGTGTGTGGAAAGATTGTTACATCCAGGTGTGTGTGTGTGTGTGTGTGGAAAGAGTATTACATCCAGGTGTGTGTGTGTGTGGGAAGAGTATTACATCCAGGTGTGTGTGTGTGGGAAGAGTATTACATCCAGGTGTGTGTGTGTGTGTGTGTGTGTGGGAAGAATATTACATCCATGTGTGTGTGTGTGTGTGCTTGCGTGCTTGCCTAGACCGTGGGAGACACATTCACAACACAACAGGTGACTCTGACTACAATATTTACCAATTGGAGGTCATGTTGTGTTGTGTTGTGTTGGTAATTCTGGAGCAACTGAATCCTCCAAACTATTCCAAGCAACACAACAACACCATTATTTTTATTCATCTGGTTCTGTTTCCTTGCATACTTTGGAGGAATCAAGACACTCCAATGTACAAAAAAAAAAATTATATACCTCCTTAAGGAACCCTGTGTGTGATGTAGTCAGAAAATTGAGTGTAAATTAGTCCTTCAAACATTGCCACGAAACACACACACACACACACACACACACACACACACACACACACACACACACACACACCTATATGGAAGGAGCTTGTTTGTTTCGTGGCATAGGAAGGAGGAATCAAAAGCCTTCAATTCTCATACATGATCACAAGGTCCTTAAGGAGGAAGTACAGTATTTATAAATCTGGAGCAACTGAATCCTCCAAACTATTCCAAGCAACAGACCACCATTATATTTGTAATCTGGTCCTGTTTCCTGACATACTTTGGAGGAATCAAGGCACTCCAATATACCTAAAGTGTACTCTCCTCTTAAGGTAGTAATTCTTTTTTGGTACATTGGAGTGTCTTGATTCCTCCAAAGTATGCCAGGAAACAAGGCCAGATTACAAATATAATGGTGGTCTGTTGCTTGGAATAGTTTGGAGGATTCAGTTGCTCCAGATTTACCAACACAAAATTTCCCCCTTAATTAAACAAACTCCAGGAAATATGAGACAGGATATACTTATTATGTCTGGTGACTGTACGTTGTTGTGGGAAGGTATACACACATACATACATACATACGTTTCATAATTATTATATCTTATACAGTTGTCTCAAACTTGTAATGAACACAAGAGTCCAGTGTGTGGGTGTGTTTGGTGAAATGTGGCACCACTGTCTTTGTTTACTGGTAATAATAGTAAATGTGGCAACACTGTGTTTGTTTACTGGTAATAATAGTAAATGTGGCAGCACTGTGTTTGTTTACTGGTAATAGTAAATGTGGCAACACTGTGTTTGTTTACTGGTATTAATAGTAAATGTGGCACCACTGTGTTTGTTTACTGGTAATAATAGTAAATGTGGCAACACTGTGTTTGTTTACTGGTATTAATAGTAAATGTGGCACCACTGTGTTTGTTTACTGGTATTAATAGTAAATAAATGGACAGAACTCATCCCTACTAAAGTATCCACAATATGGAAACTATGTAAACAAACACAGTGGTGCCACATTTACCACCATAATGACGCTATGTAAACAAACACATTGGTGCCACATTTCATCAAACTCACCCACTCATGCACCGGTCGCTGGGCTTGTTACTAATGGATGCAACTGTACACGTCACCTCTTTCATATTAAGGGGGTGCGGGAGTAGGGGACAGGCTTAGGAGGGGGACTGGGGGGGTGCGGGAATAGGGGACAGGCTTAGGAGGGGGACTGGGGGGGTGCGGCAATAGGGGGACAGGCTTGGGGTGGGTAGAAAGCCTGTCCCCTATTCCCACACCCCACTAACCCCGCCCACCCCCCCCTAAAGCCTGTCCCCCTACTCCCACACCCCCATAAATCCCCCCCAAAGCCTGTCCCCCTACTCCCGCACCCCCCTAAATCCCCCCAAGCCTGCCCTCCTATTCCCGCACCCCACTAACCCCCCCCCAAAGCCTGTCCCCCTACTCCCGCACCCCCCTAAATCCCCCCAAGCCTGTCCCCCTACTCCCGCACCCCCCTAAATCCCCCCCAAGCCTGTCCCCCTAATTATTTACAGTCCAATATGGGAAGGATTTTCTGGTTACAACTTTCCCTAATTTCAGTAGTGATAGATGGCCTTGTAGTGATATATAAAAACTGTAAATGATCACCAATGTTTTGTTATTGTTATTATTGTTGTTGTTGTCGTTGTTTGGGAATAGTTGTGGTTTTATTTTGTTGTTGATACGTGTGTTCCCTTGCCTTCCTCCTTTTCTCTCTTCCTCCTCCTCTTTTCCCTTCTTCCCTTCTCCTCTTCCTTCTCCTCTTTTCCCTTCTTCCTTCCTCCTCTTCCTTCCGTTCCTTCCTCCTCTTCCTTTTACCTTCCTTCCTCATCTTCCTTTTACCTTCCTTCCTTTCCTTCCTTCCTCCTCCTTCTTTCCCTCTCTTCCTCCTCCTTCCTTCCTCCTTCCTTTGCTCTCTTCCTCCTCTTTCTTCCTTCCTCCTCCTTCTTTCCCTCTCTTCCTCCTCTCTCTTCCTTCCCTCTCTTCTTCCTCTCTCTTCCTTCCCTCTCTTCCTCCTCTCTCTTCCTTCCCTCTCTTCCTCCTCTCTCTTCCTTCCTTCCCTCTCTTCCTCCTCTCTCTTCCTTCCTCCCCTCTCTTCCTCCTCTCTTCCTTCCTCCCCTCTCTTCCTCTTATCTCTTCCTTCCTCCCCTCTCTTCCTTCCTCCCCTCTCTTCCTCCTCTCTCTTCCTTCCTCCTCCTCCTTTCCTCCTCCTCTTTCCTTCCCTCCTTCTCTTCCTCTCGTCAGTGGCGGAAAAGTGACAGGGTTACCTAGAGGAAAATATTGCGCCTTTCTCCCTCCCTTCCCCCTTCCCCCCTTCCTTCTTCTCTTCCCCCCTTGCTTCTTCTCTTCCCCCCTTGCTTCTTCTCTTCCCTCCTTCCTTCTTCTCTTCCCTCCTTCCTTCTTCTCTTCCCTCCTTCCCCCCTTCCTTCTTCTCTTCCCTCCTTCCCCCCTTCCTTCTTTTCTTCCCTCCCTCCTTCTATTCCCTCCTTCCCCCCTTCCCCCCTTCCTTCTTTTCTTCTCTTCCCCCCTTCCTTCTTCTCTTCCCTCTCTTCCTCCTCCCCCCTTCCTTCTTCTCTTCCCTCCTTCCTTCCTCCCTCCCTCCTTCCTTTCTCCCTCCCTCCTTCCTTTCTCCCTCCCTCCTTCCTTTCTCCCTTCACACCTCCCTTCCCTCCTTCCGCCTTCTCCCTTCTCTCCCTCTTTCTCTACATAACACTTAACAACATTCACTCACTCCCTTTCTGTCTCCAAAATATGCCGGGAAATAGAATCAGGTTAACCACAGTCCATAGAATAACAATATCAATATGAGGTTAAGGGGGTGCGGAAATAGGGGGTTAGGGGGGTGCGGGAGTAGGGGATAGGCTTGGGAGGGGGTTTGGGGGGTGAGGGAGTAGTGGGACAGGCTTAGGGGTGGGAGGTTAGGGGGTTGAGGGAATAAGGGACAGGCTTTCTACCCCCCCCCCCAAGCCTGTCCCCATATTCCCGCACCCCCCCCCCAAGCCTGTCCCCATATTCCCGCACCCCCCCCCCCAGCCTGTGCCCATACTCCCGCACCCCCCCCCCCCAAGCCTGTCCCCTACTCCCGCACCCCCTTAACAATATCAACGGTGGTGTGTTGCTTGGAATACGTTGGAGGAATCAGTTGCTCCAGATTTACTAAACCTGTGTTAAAAGGATTGTGTGTGTGTGTGTGTATGTGTATTTGTATGTGTGTGTATGTATGTGTGTGTGTGTATATGTGTGTATGAATCTATATCTGTGTGTGTGTGTGTATGTATATGTATGTGTGTGTGTGTGTTCCCAGGCTTCTGTGATGTAGTCAGAATATTGGAGATAAATAAGTCCTTTAAGGTGGTAATTCTATTTTTGGTACATTGGAGTGCCTTGATTCCTCCAAAGTATGCCAGGAAACAACAGGACCAGAAGAGCCAAAATAATGGTGTTCTGTTGCTTGGAAAAATAGCTTGGAGGATTCAGTTGCTCCAGATTTACCAACACAAAACTTCCCCCCTTTTAATTAAACATTGCCACGAAACACAAACTATATAGAAAGAGCTTTTTTTTTCGTGGCACAGTCTGGAGGAATCAGAAGCCACCAAGTCTCATACATGATCATATGGAGTAAATGATTCCTCCAAACTATTTTTTTTTTCCAAGCAACAGAACACCATTATTTTTGTTCATGTGGTCCTGTTGTTTCCTGGCAGCATACTTTGGAGGAATCAAGGCACTCCAATGTACCTAAAGTGAATTACCTCCTTAATTAAGAGAGATGAAGAGAGAAAATAAAAATTGTGTCATTGGTTCTCTCTTTGTGTGTGTGGGTGTGTGTATGTGTCTGTCTCTGTGTGTATGTATGTGTGTGTGTGTGTGTGTGTGTGTGTGTGTGTGTGTGTGTGTGTGTGTGTGTATGTGTCTGTCTCTGTGTATGTATGTATGTCTGTCTGTGTGTGTGTGTTTGAATCTATATCTGTCTGTCTGTGTGTGTGTGTATGTATATGTGTGTGTGTGTGTATGTGTGTGTGTGTGTGTGTATGTATGTCCTTGAAAGTCTGGTAGATGATTATCCGTGAAGAATTTCTCTCTGATTTGACCCATATGGTGTTGTTGTTGTTGTTGTTGTTGTTGTTGTTGTTGTTGTTCATTAGTGTTGTGGAATTGATTTTGGCTTGATGCGATAAGTAATATTCTTCCTCGGCCGCCATATGATATTGCTGTTTTTTGTTTGTTTTGTTTTTTATGTAATTATTCATCTTTTTTTTCATATGTTTATTTTTATTTTTTTTATTCATTTGTGTATTTATTTATTTATTCATTTTTTATTAAGTTATTTATTTATTCATTTATGTATTTATTAATTTTTTTTTTAGTTGTCTTTCTACAATTATATTATATTATTATTATTATTATTGTTATTATTATTGAATTACTAAAAAGCATATAACTAGTATTTTATAGTAGTAGGTTAGTTATAGTAGTAGTAGTAGTAGGTGAGTTATAGTAGTAGTAGTAATAGTAGTAGTAATTAATACAATTAAATAGACCTTTGTATTCCACCATAGTTCCTGTAGAAATCGAGGTTGTGTGTTTAGCAGGCAGGTGCTTGTGTGTGTGTGTTGTTGTTGTTGTTGTTGTTGTTGTTTGTTCATACACACACACACACACACACACACACACACACACAAGAGGAGAAAAGTGCCTGTGTCTGTGTGTGTGTATTGTTGTCAGTTCATGCACACACACACACACACACACACACACACACACACACACACACAAGGAGAAAAGTGTGTGTTGTTGTTGGTACACACACACACACACACAAGGAGAAAAGTGTGTGTTGTTGTTGGTATAACACACACACACACACACACGAGGAGAAAAGTGAGTAATACAGAATCATATTATCATCCAGCACCTGATATAGAAATTGGTTAATTCGTGATCATCATTCGTCAGTTGGTGGGTTGGTTGGTGGGTTGGATGGTTGTTGGTTGGTTGGTTGACTGATGGGTTGGATGGTTGTTGGTTGACTGATGGGTTGGTGAGTGGGTGGATTGGTTGGTTGTGTTGTTGGTAGGTGGATTGGTTGGGTTGTTGGTTGACTGGTGGGTTGGTTGGTTGGTGGGTCAGTTGGTTGTGTTGTTGGTTGGTTGTGTTGTTGGTTGGTTGGTTGGTGGGTGGGTTGGTGAGTGGGTTGGTTGGTTGGGTGGGTCAGTTGGTTGGTGAGTGGTTGGGTTGGTTTGTGGGTCAGTTGGTTGGTGAGTGGGTGGGTGGGGTTGTTGGGTGGGCTGGGTTTGCTGAGAATCACCTCCAAATACTAACTTCATGCATTAACTTCAAGGGGTCAATTCTCATGTTGATAAATTGGAAGGCTACTGATTCCTCCAAACCATGAAACAGACGACCGTATGGTGGACCCTGTGAACGTGTATGAAAATTGGAGGCTTCTGATTCCTCCAAACTATGCCACAAAAAAACAGATAGAGGGCCACAGTGGGTATAAAAAAAACATTAGTATTAAGAGATGTGTTCGAGAGAGAGAGAGAGTGTTGTTGTTGTTGTTGTTGTTGTTGTTGTTGTTGTTGTTGTTGTTGTTTATTTTGGAGTATTCAGCACACACCAACGAAACAAATAGACTCTTAATGAAATGGTGTTTAGTCTGATAAATTTGTGTATTATTATTATTATTATTTTTATGGTATTATTTTATTATTATTATTTTTATTATTATTATTATTATTATTATTATTATCATTATTATTATTATCATTATTATTATTATCATTATTATTATGTTTATTTTTATTATCATTGTCATTATTATTATTATGTTTATTTTTATTATTATTATTGCTGTTATTATTACTATTATTATCATTATTATTATTGCTGTTATTATTACTATTATTATCATTATTATTATTGCTGTTATTATTACTATTATTATCATTATTATTATTGTTATTATTATTATTGTGGATGTTGTTATGGGCCACAGTGAGGGTACTTATAGAACTAATTTTAATTTATCTACTTCCGTCATTTCGTCACTAGAGCATTTATAATTAATTGTATGAATTAGTCGGTCGACTGGTTAATTAACCTACATTTACATTCCATTCTGTGTGTGTGTATATATGTGTGTGTGTGTGTGTGTGTGTACTTACTGATATATTCTTGTTTTTTTATTTTGTGTATATATATATGTGTGTGTGTGTGTGTGTGTGCTTATTGATATATTTTTGTGTTTTTATTGTTTTGTTGTGTGTGTGTGTCAGTCATTGTACACATAAATATAGCTGCATATATTATTTACTTTCATCATTATTTTTGTGTTTGTACTTAACTTATTTATACCCCCTGTGAGTGAAGGCGGCCTGAGATAGTAATAGTAATAGTAGTAGTAGTAGTAGTAGTAGTAGTCATAGTAGTGGTTGGGAGTGTGTGTGAGGTGGGAGAGGAGAGCCACACACACACACACACACACACACACAGAAAGACAGACAGTATGGGCGCAATGGAAGGACTAACCAGTGTAAGTTTCAGTCTTATAATATACTTAATACTAATAGTATACTTAATACTTATAAAATACTTAATACTTATAAAACACTTAATATTTATAATATACTTAACACCTTGTAATTCACCTTATCTACACACACACACACAACACAACACAACACAACACAACACACACACACAACACACACACACACAACACACACACACACACACACACACACACACACACACACACACACACACACACACACACACACACACACACACACACACACACACACACACACAACACACACACACAACACACACACACACGATGTTCTTTTCAAGGGTTTACAACATATAGATAATGTAAGACTATGTAACTGCAATACAACATTATTATTATTATTATTATTAGGTTTGTTGTTTTGTAATATAGGAGGACTATGTAACTAATATAACATTATTATTAGGTTTGTTGTTTTGGTAATCACTGAGTCACTTGGTAGACCATTCATTGCAGTACTTCCACAATAATGAATGACCTCTCTTTACATATAGCCTGTGTAAGAATAATGACCTCTCTTTACATATAGCCTGTGTAAGAATAATGACATCTCTTTACATATAGCCTGTGTAAGAATAATGACCTCTCTTTACATATAGCCTGTGTAAGAATAATGACCTCTCTTTACATATAGCCTGTGTAAGAATAATGACCTCTCTTTACATATAGCCTGTGTAAGAATAATGACCTCTCTTTACATATAGCCTGTGTAAGAATAATGACCTCTCTTTACATATAGCCTGTGTAAGAATAATGACCTCTCTTTACATATAGCCTGTGTAAGAATAATGACCTCTCTTTACATATAGCCTGTGTAAGAATTCATGAGGTCAACCATATCAAAAGTATGCTGTCACCTGAAGGGGGTGCGGGAGTAGGGGACAGGATTGGGGGGGGGCTGGGGTGTGTGGGAATAGGGGACAAGCTGGAGGGGGGGGGGGGGCTGTGGGAATAGGGGGACAGGCTTGGGGTTGGTAGAAAGCCTGTCCCCTATTCCCACACACCCCTAACCAACCCCCCAAGCCTGTCCCCCTACTCCTGCACCCCCAAACCCGCACCCCTCCTAAACCCCCCCTACTCCCACACCCCCAAAACCCCCCGCACCCCCTTAAACCTCCCCCAAGCCTGTCCCCTACTCTCGCACCCCTCAAACCCCCCCAAAAAAACTGCACCCCCCTAAACCCCCAAGTCTCTCCCCTTATTCCCGCACCCCCAAACCCCCCCAATCCTGTCCCCTACTGCCGCACCCCCCAAGCCTGTCCCCCTATTCCTGCACCCCCCTAACCCCCCCTCAAGCCTGTCCCCTACTGCCGCACCCCCCAAGCTTGTCCCCCTATTCCTGCACCCCCCTAACTTCCCATACTCCCGCACCTCCTTAATTCCTACGTACCCATCTCTCCACAGTCTGGCAGTAAGGATGGTGAGGCCAAGCCAAGATTCTTAGCAGTAACAGCCCTGGAGGACGTACAAGCTGTCAGATGTGCTGAGTTTCATCCCTCGGGCCGCTTCTATGGGGTCGGATCCAATTCCAAAACACTCAGGATCTGTGCATACCCCAAACTCTCCGATCTCAGGTGGGAATCGGATGTCAGGTAGGAAGGAAGGAAAGAAGGCTGGTGGATAGGTTAAAATAGATTTGTGTGGGATAATCGGTTGAAATAGATTTGGAATTATCTAGGGAGGGAATGGTTGTGGTAGTTTTGGTAGTGGTGGTGGTGGTGGTGGAGGAGAGGGAATGGTAGTGGTGGTGGTAGAGGTGGTTGTGGTGAAGGAGAGGGAATGGTAGTGGTAGTGGTGGTTGTGGAGAGGAAATGGTTGTGGTGGTAGTGGTGGTTGTGGTGAAGGAGAGGGAATGGCAGTGGTTGTGGTGGTGGTGGTGGAGAGGGAATTGTGGTAGTAGTGGTGGTAGTGGAGAGGGAATGGTTGTGGTAGTAGTAGTAGTAGTGGTGGAGAGGGAATGGTAGTGGTGGTGGTGGAGAGGGAATGGTAGTGGTGGTAGTGGTGGTGGAGAGGGAATGGTGGTGGTAGTAGAAGTGGTGGAGAGGGAATGGTTGTGGTAGTAGTGGTGGTAGTGGTGGAGAGGGAATGGTTGTGGTAGTAGTAGTGGTGGAGAGGGAATGGTTGTGGTAGTAGTAGTGGTGGTAGTGGAGAGGGAATGGTTGTGGTAGTAGTAGTGGTGGTAGTGGAGAGGGAATGGTTGTGGTAGTGGTAGAGAGGGAATGGTTGTGGTGGTGGAGAGGGAATGGTTGTGGTAGTGGTGGTTGTGGTAGTGGAGAGGGAATGGTAGCAACACAACACCATTATTTTCACTCTTCTGGTCCTGTTTCCTAGCATACTTTGGAGGAATCAAGGCACTCCAATGTAACAAAAAAGAATTACCACCTTAAGTAATGTTACATTCTCTGTATATTGTAAACCCCGAGGAAAGTAATGACCTAAAATTTTGTGGTAAGGGTGGAAGGTCGAGGTCATTGTGGGTGTAATTATGCACGAACCACCCTCACTAACCCGTCCTTGAACACAACAACCTGTATACGAATTGATGTAGCTAACTGTACATGTGTCTTACAGAGAGGAACACACAACATACCAACCCAGTGTGGTGTACAAACGCACAAAACACCACAAAGGATCCATCTACTGCCTGGCCTGGAGTCCACTCGGTGACCTGTTGGCTACCGGCTCAAACGACAAGACAGTCAAGCTTATGAGATTCAACCCAGATGCCTGTACAATGGATGGTAAGTTGATCAGTACTGTATCTGTTTATGTTTACTTAAGGGGGGGGGTGCAGGAGTAGGGGACAGGCTTGGGGGGGGGGGGGGACTGGGGGGGTGCGGGAATAGGGGGACAGGCTTGTGGTGTGGGACTGGGGGGGTGCGGGAATAAGGGGACAGGCTTGTGGTGTGGGACTGGGGGGGTGCGGGAATAGGGGGACAGTCTTGGGGTGGGTAGAAAGCCTGTCCCCTATTCACGCACCCTCTTACCCCCCCCCCCTCCCTCCAAGCCTGTCCCCCAACTCCCGCACCACACCAAAAACCCCCAAAAAAAACCCTGCACCCCCCTAAACCCCCCCAACCCTGTCCCCCTACTCCCGCACCCCCCTAAACCCCCCCCAACCCTGTCCCCCTACTCCCGCACCCCCCCAAAACCCCCTGCACCCCCCTAAACCCCCCCCAAGCCTGTCCCCTTATTCCTGCACCCCCTTAAGTCAAACTACTGTATTTATCACTTGTCATACAGTCGGTGTCAATAATAATCATCCACATATGGGTATCTCAAACAATTTACTGTCTAATGTTTTCACGCTCACATATGATGTTATTGTTTTAAGTAGTGCATAGCTGCTTGTAGTAAATTAATAGATGGTAGTTAATCTATTTATTGTTTTAAGTAGTGCATAGCTGCTTGTAGTAAATTAATAGATGGTAGTTAACCTATGTATTGGAAAGTTTATCATCTAAGGAACAGAAGAGGGAAGCTGTCAAAATTTTACGCGAGTTACTCCTATATGGATGATTATTTTTGACCGCGACTGTACATAGCATATTATAATTCCTTTTTTTATGTCACGTCTAAAAGGGGCTTTCACTTCTCCAACTGTCCCTTTATTTTCATCAGTCATCTATTGTGCTTCCTCGGGCGCCATATGACCTCACTGTTGCGGCGCCTATTATCAATCATTCAATCACATTGTAGAAAATATTGGAATGCAAAGTTCATCCAAAGATCTAGGTAAGACAAGTCTTTGAAAATCTACCAAACTATTTTTTATTATTATTATTATTATTATTATTATTATTATTATGTATGGATTGCTTATAGAGGTGAATTGTACAGTAGTTTAGGGTGTAAAAATCTACCAAACATTTATTTATTTATTATTATTATTATTATTATTATTATTATTATTAGTAGTAGTAGTAGTAGAGGTGAATTGTACAGCAGCTTAGAGTATAAAAATATATACGTCCAAGTTGTACTAACCCCCCCCCCAACCCCCGACCCCCCCCCCTCCCCCCCATGCCCCAGACAAAGAGGAGGAACAGGTAGAGGAAAGTAAGGCCCCTCTCGACACCCATTATTTTCCCCCCTCCCCAACTTCTCACACTCTCTTCTCTCTCCCCCCTCTCTCTTCTCTCTCTCCACCCTCTCTCTTCTCCCTCTCCCCCAACTCTCACACTCTCTTCTCCCTCTCCACCCTCTCTCTTCTCTCTCTCCCCAAATCTCACACTTTCCCTCTCTTTTTGACTTGTATTCAAGAGAAGTGCTTCCATGTATCTGATGAAATAGATTTAAATTGTCTCCAAGGAATTGACTATAATACTTGAGTTTCATTTGTTTAAGGGGGTGCAGGAGTAGGGGACAGGATTGGGGGGGGGGTGTGGGGGGTGCAGGAGTAGGGGGACAGGCTTGGGAGGTACGGGAATAAAGGAACAGGCTTGGGGGGGTTTTGAGGGGTGAAGGGAATAGGGGGACAGGCTTGGGGTGGGTAGAAAGCCTGTCCCCTATTCCTGCACCCCCCTAACTTCCCCCCCCAAGCCTGTCCCCCTACTCCTGCACCCCCCAAGACCCCTCCAAGCCTGTCCCCCTACTCCTGCACCCCCCAAGACCCCCCCAAGCCTGTCCCCCTAAACCCCCCCCAAGCCTGTCCCCTACTCCCACACCCCCCAAACCCCCCCCAAGCCTGTCCCCCTATTCCCACACCACTTTAAGGGACCCTGTGTGTGATGTAGTCAGAAATTTGGAGATAAATGAGTCCTTCAAGTATTGCCACCAAACACACACACCTATATGGAAGGCGTTTGTTTGGTGGCATGGTCAGGAGGAATTAGAAGCCTCCAATTTTCACACACAATCACAGGGTCCTTAAGGTGGAGATTCCTTTGTTGGTGAAGTGAGTGGAAGGTGTTTGTTGATTCCTCCAAACTGTGCCATCAAACAAACAAATCCCCTTTTAATGTACTACCATTAAGGGGGTGTGGGAATAGGGGACAGGCTTGGGGGGGTTTTGGGGGTGCGGGAGTAGGGGACAGGCTTGGGGGGGTTTTGGGGGTGCGGGAGTAGGGGACAGGCTTGGGAGGTACAGGAATAGAGGGACAGGCTTGGGGGGGTTTTGGGGGGTGCGGGAATAGGGGGACAGGCTTGGGGGGGTTTTGGGGGTGCGGGAGTAGGGGGACAGGCTTGGTGGGGTTTTGGGGATGTGGGAGTAGGGGGACAGGCTTGGTGGAGGGGGGGGTTAGGGAGGTGCCGGAATAGGGGACAGGCTTTGTACCCACCCCAAGCCTGTCCCCCTATTCCCGCACCCCCCAAGCCTGTCCTCCTATTCCCCCAACCCCCTAAGGGCTTCTGTCTGTTTTCTGACATACTTAGGAGGACTCAGTAGCCTTCCAATTCACCAACAAGAGTATATCCCATTAATATTCTGTAAGAGAAATAACGCAGTACGTTATTTTCGGCTTTATTGCCATGCTTATGACTTTGAAACATATACGAATGGAAGAATTTAACTTTCCACACATTATTTTTATCTAAAACATCAGTTACATGATTACACTTTTCTTGAATATCACTCCACTTCTCTCCTCCATCCCAATATCGGACATTTTTTTTTCACTCTGGGTCTTAGGTTAGTTGCAGGAGCTTGGCATGTGGTGGGATGTGAAGTTAGTGTGTGACTGAAACACCATTTTTGTGGCCCACATGTAGCTGTCATATTTGTAGAAGAAAGAATAGAAAAACATTTTATATTTAGCTAAAGCATACAGTATATGATTATGCAGTAGGATTGAGAATTACAGCAGATTCAAATGTTGCACGCCTATTTGGGCGGCAGAAACGCTCACGTAAAGAGAAATCGCATATTATGAATACATCTTTGTATGGGAAAAATTTGGGGTTCGTCGTCCAATAGGTGAATCGCACATTGAGAACACACTCAATGAGCAAACCTACTGTACACAGTAAATTTTTTAAAGGTACTTACCATTTTATGAGGTCTCTTGAAAACCATAATTGTGGTTGTTACTCCAAAACTAGCCTACATGTACAGCCACACTCAAATATCCACCAATACTTTCCTTCCATCATAGTAAATATCTTGGTAATAAAGAACAACATGTGAATGATTTTGCAGCCCCTCATAATAATAATTGAGGGGGTTGAGTTGACGTAAGGTGTTGTATGATTATATTTTGATATGATACTGATTTATTTGCACGATGGAAGGAAAGTGTCGGTGGTTATTTGATTGTGGCTGTACAGTACAGTTAAAAATAATCTGAAATTCTAGACAACATGCTATATGACTGATACCCAATCCTACTGTATAATTATGTACAGTATAATGTTTATGAAAATATTTAGTCCACAGAGCAAGTGAAGGTAAAAGAATTCCAAGCTTACATTTTGAAAAATCTACATAAGTTTGGATCTCTGTGTTCATTTCACTTTTCTTGTGGGTTAATTATGTTGAATTTAGCCCACCATATTACCATTGTGGATTAACAGCATTATTATTATTATTATTATTATGTATTGTATATGTATAAACTTTTGATTAGGTAGGTTGACAAGTCCATATTACCATTGTGGATTAACAGCATTATTATTATTATTATTATTATGTATTGTCTGTGTATAAAATTTTGATTAGGTATGTTAACAAGTCCGTCCTTTCATTAGATGTAGCAATGATGTTGGTGTGGAGTTGTTGTTGTAGGAGGTAGAGTGTGCTAATATTAAACTTACACTTTTCCCTATACAGTAATTCATTTTTTGCTTTAATTTTATATTTTAATTCTATAATATGAACATTAATGTATAATTAGTATAGGTGTAGATAATTTTCAGTATATGAGTTATAATTTTGGTTTAATAACAAAATACTGTAAATAGTGTAATTATCTTCCCAGAACTGTGCAGTACTGTATATAGGGTTAATAAATATTAGTATGCAGTAGTGTGTGTGTGTGTGTGTGTGTGTTTATTAATTATTAGTATGCAGTAGTGTGTATGTGTGTATTTATGAATTATTAATATACAGTAGTGTGTGTGTGTGGGTTTATAAATTATTAATATACAGTAATGTGTGTGTGTGTGTGTGTGTGTTTATAAATTATCATCTTTCATCAGTGTTATAATAGCCTTGTAATTAATCTTCCTCCACACAACACCAACAGGCCAAGAGGTTGAGTTGACAATGCATGATGGAACAGTACGTGATATGTGTTTCATTGAGGATTCCACCAATAAGTCATCCCTCCTCATCTCTGGTGGTGCTGGTGACTGTAAGATCTATGTCACTGACTGCGCTACTGGCACGCCCTTCCAAGCTCTCTCAGGCCATACAGGTCAGGATAAAATCAGTCTTGCAATCATCACCGACGGTCGATTCCACTGTGGTTGGTACTGTAGTGGTTTGTAAGCACGCAAACAAAAGAATATTACCCTTGTTAATGACTTATGGCTGAATTATTTAATTAATTTGGTGAATAAACTATGCAGTGATCATCATTATCTAACTGTTTTAATAGATTTTGTGAATGTGGATACTCAGCTTTTGGAAAATAATGAAGCCTTACAAGTGTGGTTGGTTGGGAAGCTAACAAACAAATACCACTTTGGAATCGACCCCATGACTTCATTTCCTTCCTTCACCTTTATATTATCTTCTTTTCCTCTATTATCCTTAAAGATAGTGCAAATAAACAGCACATATGTTTTCTTTGTAATATTAATTGCCAATATTTTTTTTTTTTTTCGTCATTCTCCAGTCATGATGAAAAATCAGTTTAAAAATGATGAATATGCAGTTGTGTGTGTGTGTTTATAAATTATTAGTATGCAGTAGTGTGTGTGTGTGTTTATAAATTATGAATATGCAGTTGTGTGTGTGTTTATAAATTATGAATATGCAGTTGTGTGTGTGTTTATAAATTATGAATATGCAGTTGTGTGTGTGTTTATAAATTATGAATATGCAGTTGTGTGTGTGTTTATAAATTATGAATATGCAGTTGTGTGTGTGTTTATAAATTATGAATATGCAGTTGTGTGTGTGTGTTTATAAATCATTAGTATGCAGTAGTGTGTGTGTGTGTGTGTGTGTGTTTAAAAATTATTAGTATGCAGTAGTGTGTGTGTGTGTGTTTATAAATTTTTAGTATGCAGTAATGTGTGTGTGTGTTTAAAAATTATTAGTATGCAGTAGTGTGTGTGTGTGTTTAAAAATTATTAGTATGCAGTAGTGTGTGTGTGTGTGTGTGTGTGTTTAAAAATTATTAGTACAGTATGTAGTTGTGTGTGTGTGTGTGTTTAAAAATTATTAGTATGCAGTAGTGTGTGTGTTTATAAATTATTAGTATGCAGTTGTGTGTGTGTGTTTATAAATCATTAGTATGCAGTAGTGTGTGTGTGTGTGTTTAAAAATTATTAGTATGCAGTAGTGTGTGTGTGTGTATTTAAAAGTCATCAGTATGTATGTGTGTGCTAATCAGTAGGTTATTGTATATTCCACATGGATTTACTTTACTAATATTCTCTCCCCACCACCACACACACACCCACACCCCCCTTGTACTTACCTTCTCTACACACACACACACACCTTGTACTTACCTTATCTACACACACACACACACACACACACACACACACACAACACTTCGTACTTACCTTATCTACACAGGGATTTACTTTACTAATATTCTCTCCCCCCCCACCACCACCAGGCCACATCCTTGCCCTACACACGTGGGGAGGTGCCATGTTTGTGTCAGGATCTCAGGACCGGACAGTGAGGTTCTGGGACCTACGGACTCGAGGCTGTGTCAACGTTATCACACCTGCCTCCACACCCACCAAACCTGTATGTCTTAATTAAGGGGGTGCTGGAATAGGGGGACAGGCTTGGGGGGGAGTTTTGGGTGGTGCGGGAGTAGGGGGACAGGCTTGGGGGGAGTTTTGGGTGGTGCGGGAGTAGGGGGACAGGCTTGGGGGGGTTTAGGGAGGTGCAGGAGTAGGGGACAGGCTTTGGGGTGTTCTGGAGGGTGCGGGAGTACGGGGACAGGCTTGGGGGGGTAGGGGGTGCGGGAATAGGGGACAGGCTTTCTACCCACCCCAAGCCTGTCCCCCTTTTCCTGCACCCCCCAAACCCCCCCCCTCCCAAGCCTGTCCCCTACTCCTGCACCCCCTTAAGTGGAAAATCTCTTGTTGGTAAATTAGAAGGCCTCCGTGATTCCTCCAAACTATACCATAAAACAGATTCCCTCAGTGTTACTTATGGGGAATCTGTTTCATGGCATATGTTGTGATGATTTGTATTGATATGTTTTTTATAATAATATGTATGTAGTTGAATAGTCTCCACAAATTAAGATAGGTACAGCCACAATCCTATATCCACCAACACTTTCCTTCCATCGTGCAAATAAATCAGTATCATATCAAAATATAATCATACAACAACACCTTACATCAACTCAACCCCTTCAATTATACTTATGAGGTGCTGCAAAATCATACACGTGTTGTTCTTTATTACCAAGATATTTACTACGATGGAAGGAAAGTGTCGCTGGATATTTAATTGTGGCTGTACAGTATAATGATTAGTAATAGTCAGACAGGTTCTACCAACTGAATTTGAGTGCCTTGTATATTAAGATTTCCTTTTAAGATATGTCTTATTATCACTCATGTTACACTGGTATTATATATGTGTAATGAATGTATGTATGTACTGTAAAAAACAAAAAAACAAAAAATGTAAACGCTTATTGTACACTACATTACACACCCTCAATACCAATGTACTGTTCAATGAGGATTTTCTGTACACAGTTTCATTACATACACTATGTTTCACACCCAAAATACTAGTGTGTGTGTGTTTTTTTTTTTTATATCTCGACCTCAGGACTGTAGGGTGTCAGTAGCCCGTGACTCTTGCAAGGCCCCGAGATTATTGGGTGTTGCACCAGATGAGACAGTGGAGCTTGGTGGTGATGTTGGTTCAGTAGTTTCTCTTCTGTCCCACTAGATGACCACACCTTATTTATACACACACCAGATGAGACAGTGGAGCTTGGTGGTGATATTGGTACTGAAGTTTCTCTTCTGTCCCACTAGATGACCACACCTTATTTATACACACACCAGATGAGACAGTGGAGCTTGGTGGTGATATTGGTACTGTAGCTTCTCTTCTGACCCACTAGATGACCACACCTTATTTATACACATCACTATCAGGAGACATGAGGAGTTACACACACACACACACACACACACACACACACTAGATGAGACAGTGGAGCTTGGTGGTGATGTTGGTACCGTAGTTTCTCTTCTGTCCCACTAGATGACCCACACCTTATTTATACACATTACTATCACTAATGAGAGAGTTCACTGTAATAACTATGTGTGTGTTGTTGTTGACTAGGGTGCACCAGTAGCTTCACTGTGTGTGGACCCAAGTGGTCGTCTTCTGGTGACCGGCCATGAGGACTCGGTTTGCTGCTTGTATGATGTGAGGGGAGCCAGGATTATACAGGCCTTCAGACCCCACTCATCAGATGTACGCTCCATTCGCTTCTCACCCTCTGCCTACTACCTCCTCACAGCTGGATATGACAATAAGCTGGTCCTCACTGACTTACAAGGTGGGTTGTGAAGGGAGGAAGGGAATATAAGTCTCACAGGGAGGCAGGAATAATATGGATGGCCTCAGGAATTATTACACTGTCTATATGTAAAGAGAGGTCATTGATCGTCTTCAATTCGTTACAATTATGTCTTCCTTATGTAAAAAGTATGGAAAAAATTCAGTCCGTTAGCAGAGAACTTGATGTAAACATAGCCTTCAAAATATACTTCTAGTATCAAAACTATTCTTGTAAGAAATAATGCCACTGTTCAGCCCCAAGCAGGAGTATACAAAATTTCTTGCAAAGACTGTGACTTAGTTTATATAGATGAAACTGGGAGATCTTTAGATGTTAGAATGAAAGAACATAAACGTGATATGACGAATTGTAACACAAATAATGCTAACTTTGTCCATGCATATGACAACAACCACTGTATTGATTGGAATTCTGGTAAAATGATAATTAAGTGCAACAATTTCAAGAAATGTAGAATATTAGAATCAGTATGTATACAGCACTATAAAAACTTTAACTTAAATGAAGGTATGTTCAAACTAGATCCATTAATGAGAGCACTATAGTCTTGCTCGCTTAAATTTACGGCTGTGGTGTGTCCCGCTATTTTGTACAGCGGCGCCACGTTTCCCCAACTTGCGTATTGAAACGGAAGCTATTTATGTACAAGGCATCACAAATATAATAAATTCAGATATATACAACATCCATTTGTGTATTTAAATGGATTAATCAACAGTAATCTTATTATGCATAAAACATTTATACAGTTACACAGAAACATGGCATAAATATTGTACAGTGTTGCTAAAAGAAATTGTAGTAACTTTTAATGGAATTTAGAATAGTTTTCGGATGGGTAATATTATCACAGTTATAGATATAATATAATAAGCTTGAAAAAGAAGAAATATGCCATTATCCAAAGTAAAAGAAATAATCAATATAATTTTTTTGAGTGTCGGCAATACTGACATAGCCAGACCCACACCTACACCCAGACCCCACAGGTGTTGCTATAATTGTAGAATAAAATTATCACATTTACTGGCTTTTACCGTAATTTCAAGGGTGAGGAATAATCACATTCATAATATGTAAGCTATTATGTGGAACAAAATAATAGTCATTTGCCAATACCAAAGTAAAAGAAAAAAAAATCACTCGAGAGCGGCAACACTTCCACACCCAGTTGGTGGCCTTGACACAGGATAGCTTCCTGGCGGGGACCTCTTTTCAATTTTCACTTTCTTTATGCCCTTTGCACAGACAGCATGGCAAAAAGTTCAACTCATTCCTCACATCTACACAGCCAGGCTAAAGAAATTGTCTTCAAATTAACAAATGAAAGCACAGTTATAAATAAAAGAAAAGAGAGAGAGAGAGAGAGAGAGAGAGAGAGAGAGAGAACGGTACTGAAAATTTGGCGGCAACACTGTAATGAGGTGAAAGCCACACCACAGCCGTAAATTTAGGCGAGTTTGACTATAGTGGTCAAATCCCTCCCAGATGTGGGGTCGGGTCCCTGAGGAGAGGCCAGGTCAGGCCGGTTGGGTGAGGTGAGGTGAGGTGTGGTCTGTCTGTCATCAGAACACACCTTGTCCCTCCCTCCCCCTGTCAGCTACTTATTTTCCTTTCATGTTTCATTCAACTCTGTACTGCTGAAGAGGGAGGTAGTTGCCTCCGAAACGTTCATATTAAATACTTTCTGTCTATGAAAAGTGGGTTTTTCTTAGCATGCTGCTCTTCACGTCATTGTGAATTACCACTCCACTTTTGGTACATTGGAGTGCCTTGATTCCTCCAAAGTATGCCAGGAAACAGGACCAGAAGAGCAAAAATAATGGTGTTCTGTTGCTTGGAATAGTTTTTTTGGAGGATTCAGTTGCTCCAGATTTACCAACACAAAACTTCCCCCTTAATTAACTCTCTCTTGACTCTCCCTCCAAAACTTCCCCGTTAATTAACTCTCTCTTGACTCTCCCTCCAAAACTTCTCCCTTAATTAACTCTCCCTTGACCCTCTTTCCAGGTGACCTAACGCTACCTCTGCCGAGTGTAGTGGTAGCCGAACATCAGGATAAGGTGATATCTGGGAGGTGGCATCCCTCAGACTTCTCCTTCATCTCCACGTCAGCAGATAAGATGTGTACACTGTGGGCACTTCCACCTGTTTAATTAATGCACCAGAGAACAGGCAAGTGAATGGCACACAGCAGGTAGAAGGAAGAGATATGAGAAGTGGAATTAGAGTTGTAAAGATTGAAATGGGAGTAATAATGTTAATGATAATAGATTTTAATAAGAGGAGATTGACGTAGCAAAGATTGAAATGGGAGTAATATTGGTAATGGTAATAGATTTTAATAAGAGGAGATTGACGTAGCAAAGATTGAAATGGAACTAATATTGGTAATGATAATAGATTTTAATAAGAGGAGATTGACGTAGCAAAGATTGAAATGGGAGTAATATTGGTAATGATAATAGATTTTAATAAGAGGAGATTGACGTAGCAAAGATTGAGAGAGGAAAAGTAATGGTAATGATAATAGGAGGAATGTGTGTAAATGGAGAACTGTAGTGGCAATGGAGGAAGGTAAATTGAAGATGATTTTGAGTAAAAAAATAGTTGAGGTATATAGTGAACAATGAAGGAAATGGAGGCTGGAAAAAGATACAAAAATGTAAAAAGAAAAAGTGATAATGTGAGGGAGAATGTTAGGATAGAAAGTATAATAATAATAATATGCAAATGAGAGAAAGAATATGAAGGCAGAATGAAAACCAGAAGATGCTACAGTACTGCTATTCTATGTATATTTTGAATCTCTATAAAGCCCAGTAGAATGTAAGACCTTTTGCCAACCATTTAGAATCCTTGTTGTCTGTTGTATATGATCATGTATTTATACCAGGTGTAATGTACTCATGTTTGTTTAAGGGGGGTGCGGGAATAGGGGGACAGGCTTGGGGGGGGGGACTGGGAGGGTGCGGGAATAGGGGGACAGGCTTGGGGGGGGGACTGGGGGGGTGCGGGAATAGGGGGACAGGCTTGAGGTGGGTAGAAAGCCTGTCCCATATTCCCGCACCCCTCTAACCCCCCCCAAGCCTGTCCCCCAACTCCCGCACCCCCTGAACCCCCCCCCCCCCCCCAAGCCTGTCCCCCTATTCCCGCACCCCCTTAAGACTCGTGTTATTTATACTATCAATTGTTTGTTTAAGACTCGTGTCATTTATACCATGTACAGTCGGTGTCAAATATAATCATCCATATAGGGGTAACTCATGTAAGAGTTTGACAGCTTCCCTCTGTTCCTTAGATGATAAACTTTCCAATAAATAGGTTAACTATCATCTTTTAATTTACTACAAGCAGCTACACACTACTTAAAACAACAACATCATGTATGAAGGTGAAAACATTACACAGTAAATTGTTTGAGATACCCATTTGTGGATGATTATTATTGACACCGACTGTACAATTGTTTTTATTATTTGACTGCTCTAAAGTTGCTCATAAAAAAAAAAGCATGCTAAGAAAATAGTCCATGGTGCAAACTATGCATGGTACCGGTACGACGGCTCCTTAGCAAAACACCACAAAGCCTTCATCAACACCATGGATATTCTTACATACATACAGACATACATACGGCACAGTTGTTTTCTGACATACGATGCATTTGAACATTGCTCCAAGATACATACTCTAATAGAAGATAGTTTATTTATTTATTTTTATTTTTTTCAATTGCTACACTATTGGACTTTACTCTTTAGATCTGTTTTTTAAGCAACACACACACGTAATTATATTCCTTGGTACTCTGAATTATAAATCCATTGTCCCAAAAGGTGCAAAACTCTAGCCATTGGTCTGTATAATATTATTGGTTAAGGGGGTGTGGGAATAGGGGGATAGGCTTGGGGGGGACTGGAGGGGTGCGGGAATAGGGGGACAGGCTTGGGGTGGGTAGAAGGCCTGTCCCCTATTCCCACACACCCCTAACCCCCTTCCCCAAGCCTGTCCCCCTACTCCCGCACCCCCCAAAAACCCCCCTCATCCCCCTAAACCCACCCCAAGCCTGTTCCCCTATTCCCGCGCCCCATTTAAAGGTTGGCAGCTTGAGAATAACATCTGATATGTGGACTGGGCAGCCACAAGTAAATATAACCATGTGGTAAGTTTGCTCTGCAGTGGAATATTTTTGGTTTACATGCATGGTACAATACTACAAATATTGGAATTCCTTTGGTTTGGTGAAGTATGGCTGTGTTCATTTGGTAATGTAAGGTGCAGAAATCTCAATGTGTTTGTAGATGTGCAGTCTATGATTTGTGTCAAGGAAAAATCATGTGTGGGAATTTCAGCTTAATAATGTGATGTTTGTATGGAAATGATAGGGACAAATACTCTGCTCTGGTAAATGTGTGAGTGTGTTTGTTTGTAAGGAAGTGAGTGGAATGTCAGTGTTTTGACAATTGTGTAGTTGAAGATGGGATTGACTGAGGCTATACAGGATTTTATCAAGATCTGAATGTTATAACTTCTTTGTTTTATTCTGACTGTGTAACTTAAGTCACTAAAGAATGGATGAACATACAGAATTTTTATAAAAGTTTGTGGTTATGTTCATTAAATGACTGGCTCCAAGCCAATATATATATATATGGGGAAACTTACCTTAATTAAAACTTACTCATTACCATCACAGTAAAGGTGAAAAGGGTTAACATTTTTAATACATTTAATTTCAGTTGTCAACATGCCATTAAAAGTTAGCATTAATTCTTTTATGTTATGTGATTTCAGTTCATACTGACCTTAGCCTTAGTTTTAGATTAGCAGATAAAAATTATTAATACTGTTACGTAGTAGTAATATTTATTCAGAAGTGCAGTCGATCAAAGAAATTTGTGAATAGTTTGTGCTTAATGTAAATATGGGAAAAAAATAATTGAGGTGTTTGGATAATACTGTAATAACTTATCCTTTAGGAAATAACCTAAAAATTATAATATTGTTACTTCCCACATCTATAAACCGCCTCTATAAGAAGACTTAGTTGAATAATTATACAGTAGTATTGTAATGTACATGAAAATCATTATATTATCAAAAAAAGGAAGCTTATACAATGTACAGAATTGTATGATGAATAATAGAATAGATACTTTGAGACATTGCACTTAGTACTTAACTGTCTTTGCAAGTTAAATTCCTGAGAGGGATTTACTGTAGGTGGGGAAACATAGCAGCTCAATCGGTGCTCAAGGTGGGATCTGGGCGAGAGAGTCATGGAACAGGTAGGTGTGTGGAGAGGCCGCCAAGGGTAAGGTAAAAAAGAGATTAAGAATGAGGAAAGGAAGGGAAGGAAGGAAAGGATGGGAAAGAGAATATAACTGAGTGAGGAAAACAAGAGAGTGAGAGGGTGTGAGTATGACTGACTAGAAAACAAATGCTAGTGAGAATGGAAAGTGTGGACTGGTTGTACGGAAGAGAAAATGGAAGCTAAAAATGGATTGTAAAGTTGGCAAAGAAAAGTATTGGAACCACCCTTACATTGAGATGAAATAAATCCACGAGAGAATTCCAATCCTTTTTTCGCCGACTGTACATAATGTAGTAAATTAAATGAAGATGAATTATTGTGATATGAGCAAGATGATGTGACACACACAAATAATACAGAAGGACTTGGAAAAACAACGTGGAACATGATGGAAATAATAATGAAGTAGGGATAAGTTAAGCCATATGAGAGAGGAATGGTACTATTAAATGTACAGCCACAATCAAATAACCACAAACACTTTCCTTCCATCGTGCAAATAAATAAGTATCATATCAAAATATAATCATACAACAATACCTTAACCCCCTCAATTATTATTATGAGGTGCTGCAAAACCATACACGTGTTGTTCTTTATTACCAAGATATTTACTATGATGGAAGGAAAGTGTCGCTGGATATTTGATTGTGGTTGTACAGTACTACTAAATGTACACTAACCTTGCCATGCTTTGATGATGCTTACTTACACTGTGTTGTTGTGTTTGAGGGAAGAGTGAGTGAGGGAAGCAGGATCAAGGTCCATTATTTACTCAAACATGAGGAGAAGGAAAATTGTAAACGGGTTCTCAGCATTTACTGATTAATTAAGGGGAGAGTATACTTTTGATACATTGGAGTGCCTTGATTCCTCCAAAGTATGCCATGAAACAGGACCACATGAACAAACAAAAATTATGATGTTCTGTTGCTTGGAATAGTTTGGAGGAATCAGATGCTCCAGATATACCAACACTGTACTTCCCCCTTAAAGCACAATAGGAGAGTCACAAAAATCTTAATATATATCTATGATAATTATAAAGTAACTTTCCCAATAACTCCTGCTCTGTTAGAAATGTGTTATATTTGTGGTAATTACTGCCACTAACACATTCTTTGAGGGGACATGTACTCTTTTGATATATTAGAGGGCTACTCCTTCCTCCAAACAGTGCCACGAAACACATTCTGATAGTGATGTGTATAAATAACGTGTGGGTCATCTAGTGGGACAGAAGAGAAGCTATGGTACCAACATCACCACCAAGCTCCACTGTCTCATCTGGTGTGTGTGTATAAATAAGGTGTGGGTCATCTAGTGGGACAGAAGAGAAGCTACGGTACCAACATCACCACCAAGCTCCACTGTCTCATCTGGTGCAACACCCAATAATCTCGGGGCCTCACAAGAGTCACAGGCTACTGACACCCTAAAGTCCCGAGGTTGAGGTATAGAAAAAAAAAAAAAAAAATCCCCATTGAAATAACTTTGAAGTGATCTGTTTGTTTCGTGGCATAGTTTGGATGAATCAGGAGCACACCAATTTACCATCAAAGAGTTTTTCCCCATAATGTTGTGGTTATAAATACAATGGTTTGTCTTTCTGTGTCATCAGTGCAGTATTGCCAAGAAGAGAAGCAGTGATGGCATTAAACAAGGCAATTCTTATAAACTACTACAGTATTTTCTCTTTCCATCTCATTATAACTGTAGAGGAGACAGCAGTCATTGTTCTTATGTGGTGTTTATATACAGTCGCGGTCAAATATAATCATCCATATAGGGGTAACTCACGTAAGAGTTTGCCAGCTTCCCTCTGTTCCTTAGATGATAAACTTTCCAATAAACAGGTTAACTACCATCTTTTAATTTAATACAAGCAGCTACACACTACTTAAAACAATAACATCATATTATGTGAACGTGAAAACATTAGACAGTAAATTGTTTGAGATACCCATATATGGATGATAATTATTGACCACGACTGTACAAAACATACAGTATATATAACTATGTGTACTTCTGTTTATACAACATCTCCCGCTCTAACTCAAGTCAACCTTCTGTTGTTATGAGTTGAGTGGTGTGATAATATAACTTCCATTTTTAGCTTCCTGACACATAATGTATATAGAGGGAAGTGCTGTGTACTGTACTCCTACATAATAATCCAAGCCTCATGTTATTTTATGGGGAAGCAAGTTTAAGGGTCAATTCCACAGTGGTATTTGTATGTAAGCTTCCTAACCAACCACACTTGTAAGGCTTCATTATTTATGGTTCGATTCCACAGTGGGATTTGTATGTAAGCTTCCTAACCAACCACACTTGTAAGGCTTCATTATTTATGGTTCGATTCCACAGTGGGATTTGTATGTAAGCTTCCTAACCAACCACACTTGTAAAGCTTCATTATGTATGGGGTGATTCCACAGTGGTATTTGTATGTAAGCTTCCTAACCAACCACACTTGTAAGGCTTCATTATTTTCCAAAAGGTGAGTATCCACATTCACAAAATTTATCCAACAGTTAGATAATGATCATCACTCACCAAATTCATTAAATAATTCACCCATAAGTCATTTAAATGGCTAACATTCTTTCATTTGCATGTTTACAAACCAATACCAACCACTGTGGAATGGACCCTAAGAATGTTGGCCCAGTTCCTGTGATTGGTACCCTTGGCAATGATCACTTGGTTAAGGAGAGAAGAATATACTTTTTAAAGATTGGAGTGTCTTGATTCCTCCAAAGTATGCCAGGAAACAGACCCAAAGGAAGAAAAATAATGGTAGCCTGTTGCCTGGAATAGTTTGGAAAAATTGGTTGCTCCAGATTTACCAATGCTGTATATCCTCCTTAAAAGGGGGTATATAGCATTTATTTGTTTTGGGTGATAAATCTGGAGCAAATGATTCCTCCAAATTATTCCAGGCAACAGGATATATACCATTATTTTTCTTCATTTGGGTCTGTTTCCTGGCATACTTTGGAGGAATCAAGGCACTCCAATCTTTAAAAAGTATACCATCCCCGTACTATCTTCCCAGCCAAGTAGGCAATATGTTGATCCTCAATTTATACCCAGGATAGATGCAGTGGAGTAAATATAAACTGTCCTATTTTACCAATATCATTCTGTACATTCATGATACGTAATCCCTGACCAGAGACGAACGGCAGGCACCACACACACATACCCAGCATTCGAACTCAGCCTCTATAGGTGTACTGGGTGGGGAAATGAGCAATACCAGGCGATTCGAAGCTTTCTTTTCCTCACACTCTGGTCAGAAATTATGTATCACAAGTGTACATATATATGAAACAAAGTGAAGATATCCATTCTATGTATGCTACCATTGTATGAGGTGCCTGAAGGTAAAGACATAACATCACACTTCCCGTATATTGGTGATGTTACCCTCTGAACTTGTGAGTATTTCATATAAACATCTTAGTAAACCAATGAACAAAAATGAAATATGTTGCATCAACTCAACTCCATCCATCCTTGGGGAACTAGAAATAGTGACTTGCGTCTCTACAGCCACAATCAAATATCCACCAACACTCCTTCCATCGTGCAAATAAATCAGTATCATATCAAACTATAATCGTACAACACCTTACGTCAACTCAACCCCCTCAATTATTATTATGAGGTGCTGCAAAATCCTACACGTGTTGTTCTTTATTACCAAGCTATTTACTACGATGGAAGGAAAGTGTTGGTGGATATTTGATTGTGGCTGTACCTTCACTGACTGTATTCAGAGTCAGTGAACTCATATAACATGTCACCTAATATTTCTTCCCATATTCATATTTAGCACCAGATTATCTTTGTCATTGGTGCTCTATGTGTGTTGACACATATCGATATATTGTAACAGTAGTCTCTGTGTCCTAAATTTGTATCCAGGGGTCGATTCCACAGTGGTATTGGTTTGTTAGTTTCCCAACCAACCACACTTGTAAGGCTTCATTATTTTCTAAAAGCTGAGTATCCACATTCACAAAATCTATCCAACAGTTAGATAATGATGATCATTGTATAGCAGTGTTATTCACTAATTTTTTCACGAGAGCCAAAAGTTCAGGACATATTCAGAGTGAGAGCCGCATAAGCCATAAACCACATGGATAAGCAGAAAAAAATATATATAGGAACTAACTTATATATTATTGTGGGTTTCCATAACCACAGATTTATAGAACAAGACAATATATTATTAATAAATTATACTGAAATTCTTGACTTTAATAATACAAAAAAAAAAAAAAACTTCATTTAATGTTGATTATGAAAAGTAAAGAATTGCCAGGGCCACTAGGCCTATTCCCATTAGCAATTTTATTAAATGATACATCTGATACGGCATAGTGATGCAATTTATATCTAATACTTTGGACTTTTTCTCTGATCACTGATGATTTTAGTTTTTTTTCTCTCTCTCTCTCTTCTGTCTTCTCTCTCTCTCTCGGGAGCCGCCAATCAGGTCATTGCGAGCCGCCACTGGCTCGCGAGCCGCACAATGAAGACCCCTGCTGTATAGTTTACTTACCAAATTCATTAAATAATTCACCTATAAGTCATTTAAACGGCTAGCATTCTTCCGTTTGCGTGCTTACAAACCAATACCAACCACTGTGGAATCGACTCCAGGTCTTGTTGAGTTTCCACACAACAAAAAAACTACCTCCACCTTCATTCCTGATGTGGTTGTTGTGAGTAACTCAGTCTGTGTCCCACAAAATGAATACTGTACTTCCACGGTATCCCTGCTTGTCTTAAAAGGCTACTAAAAGGAGCTTGCATTTCTCCAACGGTCTCTTTTTTTTTTTTTCTCATCTGTTACCTATTATGTTTTTACTGTCCCACCTCTTAATCACCTTCTTCTTCGGGCGCCATATGACCTCGCTGTTGCGTTGCTGCGCCTAGTATCAATCAATCAATCAATCGACCGACAAAATAAAACCTCAGAAGACCTGTTGGATACAAATATTTGGGAATTGTGAGTTAAGAGGAGAGTATACTTTTGGTACATTGGAGTGCCTCGATTCCTCCAAAGTATGCCAGGAAACAGAACCAGGTTAACAAAACAATGGTGTTCAGTTGCTTGGAATAGTTTGCAGGATTCATTATCTACAAAAGTGCCAAAACTATACCCACCCTTTAAGCAATCTTTTTGATGAGCACACAGCAGCCAACTTATGAACTTTTAGCTCAATGTATTCATAAATATTCTTACTTTATAATGATAGTGTATATGTATTGATTAAATGTGTCAGAGCTACCCAGACAAAAATATGACAAATTGGTGCAAACAGGAAATATCAGAAGTGTTTTAAGGTACAGTTGCAGAGGCGGATTGCATAAAAACCCTATTCCTGCACCCCCCAAACCCCCCCCAAGCCTGTCCCCTACTTCTGCACCCCCTTAAATTAAATATATTTTCTTTTCATAACTAATTTAAAGTACTGTATCTGTATAATATATGCCTGAGCTGCAGTGTCAACATAGGTACACTAAAGCACAGATATTTTATGTACGCCTAAAACAAGCCACAATGCAAATTCAAAATACAAAATCGCTTGCACTTAACGGCACTTGAAGATGTGTTGACAAATAATTAGATACTGAATTACCAAAACATTTCCTCAAGACTCGATAATTATGCTTGCCTGGTGTGATGACAACAACACACATTGACTGACATAACATTTGACACACCAGATGGCTGTTTCAGTACAAGGGGTTTGGAGGTCCAAGTGACATATAGTTGGTACAGCCCAGGTGTAAGATACTTGTCCCATTTGAGTAACCAGTGTCTATTATCAGGTACTTGCTTTTTATTACCATCCTCATTACTGACTTCTGCCCCTGATGTCTCCTATTTGGGACTAAGGAACTTGATATTGGGAGAAATTGACCATCTTTCACCTGGGCTGTACCACCCATTTATGTGTCCAACTGTACATCCACCTCAGTTTCATGGCACAGTGTACAGTAGTGTGTTATTTACATTTTCGCCTCGCATCCATGTGGTTATAAAGTCGAGGCCATCTATTGCCAATAATATCAACAGTGGAAGAGCTTGTGAATTCATGTCTATTTTTTCTTATTTTTTCTTTTAACTTAACCTTTATTATACAGTACTACATTGTGCATTTCACTCTTAATAATGTAATAGGATTGGCCCTAAACTATTTGTAGTCCAGTGTCTAGCAATGAAAACAAGGTGAGAGAGTAGAAACATTGGGATATATTTATTTCAGTACATATAAGTTTGCTGAGGATTAGAAGTTAAATATTTGAGTTTTCATTCCTTGTGATGAAGCAGTCCACATCCCCAGTAGTGTTGTAGACCTGTGTTGTACACTCACAATCCAAAATTTGTATCCAGGTCTTGTTGAAGTTTGGAATCATTTGACATACTAGTGAACCAATTACATCACTTATCCTGTTTTAGATTTGCTTGAGCTCGCTTTATACTCCATCAGGCTAATCGAAGCAAGCCTGGATACTTATTATGGATTGCGAGTGTACAGTTGGGGAACAAAGTATCTGGACACCGTTGACGGCTTCTGGTAACAATGTCAGTGATAAACACTTTAGTAATAGACAAAATGTATTCATTACTACATAACGATAACTGATATTGGGTGACGTCGACCAACAACTACAGACACTGAAATAAAAGTTATCCTTCAATTCATAAATACTTTCTCTCATTGATGTGTTTACTTTTGGGGATGTTGTCAGAAGCCACCAACAGTGTTCACATACATTATTCACCAACTGTACCTTTTAAATCATTCCTTATTCTTATTCGGATAGATGTAGTAGAGAAACCTCCCCAGAATATTTTTTAACTAACTAAAAAGATGTATGGATTACATATATATATAGAGAGAGAATGGTAGAGTTATATATAACAAGTGTAAGCTTTTGTAAAAACTGTAGTCGGATAACAAGAGAACCTATCCTAACAATGTCCAACTATTTTTACCTACCCATTGTAGAAGAATATTTGAGATTCCATTTTAGTGCAATTCTAGATTTTCATAACCTACTCCGAATCCACAAATATATATACAAATATAAATACTGTATTGTCATGTGTAAATATAACCAGTGTGTGTGTGTGTGTCAGCCAGCATATACTCCTTCTGTTTCAATGGCAGTGTCCTTGTACAGTTCCCACACAAAGTTCCTTCCCTCTTTATAGTTTTCATTCAGTGACACATAAAACCGCACGTCTATTTTCCATTTGTAAGAGAAACGTGTAAATTTGTATTTATCCTTACGTTCTTCCCTACAAATGTGTATCATATAATTATAATGGTGTGAGTTATTGAATGGTGGGAGGAAAGACAGAAAGAAAATTTGGAGGAAGTTATAAAGTTGGCCACATGAATTCTTACACAGGCTATATGTAAAGAGAGGTCATTATTCTTACACAGGCTATATGTAAAGAGAGGTCATTCATTATTGTGGAAGTACTGCAATGAATGGTCTACCAAGTAACTCAGTGATTTGCCAAACAACTAACCTAATAATAATAATAATGTTGTATTGCAGTTACATAGTCTTACATTACAAAACAACAAACCTAATAATAGTAATAATAATAATGTTGTATTGCAGTTACATAGTCTTACATTACAAAACAACAAACCTAATAATAGTAATAATAATAATGTTGTATTGCAGTTACATAGTCTTACATTACAAAACAACAAACCTAATAATAATAATGATGTTATATTGCAGTTACATAGTCTTACATTACAAAACAACAAACCTAATAATAATAATAATAATAACAATAATAATAATGTTGTATTGCAGTTACATAGTCTTACATTACAAAACAACAAACTTAATAATAGTAATAATAATAATAATGTTGTATTGCAGTTACATAGTCTTACATTACAAAACAACAAACCTAATAATAATAATGTTATATTGCAGTTACATAGTCTTACATTATCTGTATGTAGTAAACCATTGAAAAGAACAGCGTGTGTGTGTGTACCAATTCTTGTGGCCAATAGTACTTATCTTCATTTCTCCCATCAATATCATTATTATATATTGTCATGTACAGTCACAGCCAATAGTACTGCAACACTTTCGAATAAAACGGGAGACCACAGCTATTGGTAGTTAAGGTGGTAATTCCTTTTTGTTACAATGGAGTGCCTTGATTCCTCCAAAGTATGCCAGGAGACAGGACCAGATAAACAAAAATAATGGTGTTCTGTTACTTGGAATAGTTTGGAGGATTCAGTTGCTCCAGATTTACCAACACAAAATTTCCCTCTTAATATTCAGTTTTATGGTTTGCGGGACTTTTGACTGTGACTGTACGTTAATATTCCCTTAATCCTGGTTAATATTCCCTTCCTGATGTTGGTGTTCAATTCTTTGTGTAAAATATAAGTTTAGAACACAGCAAAACTACCTATGCAAAGTCATTGTAAAGAGAACTGATTTTTTTTGTGACATTGGGTCATATTCAAGGGGTTGATTCCACAGTGGTATTTGTTTGTTAGCTTCCCAACCAACCACACTTGTAAGGCTTCATTATTTATGGGTTGATTCCACAGTGGTATTGGTTTGTGAATGAAACATATTGAAATCAAGACCTAATATAATGTGTCCATCCATACTTTAAGGGACCCAGTGTTGTAGTCAGAAAATTGGAGGTTAGCGAGTCCTTCAAACATTGCCACGAAACACCATCCGTATTGAAGGAGTGTGTTTGTTGGCACAGACAGGAGGAATCAGAAGCCACCAAGTCTGATTATTGACAACAAGGTCCTTAATGACTTTCTGTGCTGTGATTAATTTGCCTGGCAACTTGCATAACCTGAGAACTTACTCACACTTGCAATTCTTCATGACAACCTTTTATATTATTTTTCTTGTTACCATGATTGATAACTGGTTCTGTATGCAAGAACATTCATAGTACATACGATGGTGTGGTAATGGTACGACGGCCCTATTGGTTTTCTATGGGACCATGGCACAGGTACCTCACCATCCATGAATGTTATTGAATATGGTTCCTGATCTCACCCAGCTTGCTCTTGTATTGTGTTGATTAGGTTGACTAACTAGAGTATGGGCTATATTCAACACTATGCCAAGTAATATATGAAGCACTGGAAAAACAGTGACTGTGTTCTTGAATATGGTGCTGCTTGTGAGTACGGCTGGTTAAGGGGCAAGTTTTGTGTTGGTAATTCTGGAGCAACTGAATCCTCCAAACTATTCCAAGCAACAGAACACCATTATTTTTCCTATTCTGGTCTTGTTTCCTAGCATACTTTGGAGGAATCAAGGCACTCCAATGTACCAAAAAAGAATTACCACCTTAAGGACCCTGTGATCGTGTATGAGACCTGCTGGTGGCTTCTGTTTCCTCCTGACTATGCCACGAAACACCCTTCTTCCCTATTGGTGCTGTTTCGTGGCAACATTTGAAGGACTCATTTTCCTCCAATTTTCTGACTACATCACAGGATCCCTTAATTCAGGTGACAGTTATTGGCAATTAATTAACTCCATGACCACTCGTTGACAAAGCCTGGATGAGTTTGTCAAAGATAATTTTCATGTATAAGCTTTACTACTTGCCTTAAGTCATGTATATTAAGTAGAATTAATACTCACATTTGTCACACATAAGGACTCTGTGTATTTTTTTTTTTAGTAAAGGTAAGGTAAATTAATATTGTGTACAGATTATGTTCAGTGGTTCATTGCACCATCTCTATTTAATGGTTCATTTTGTCACATGCGACACATTAATTTTAGTACTCTTTTAATTGTTATTCTCTGTTACTTAATTGACCCTCCTTGTTGAAGTGGCTCATTTCATCTTTTCCATTTAGTTTCTCTTTTGACTTTGATGCATTCCATAATACGTATATATATTTTTTTTAGCTTTCCAAAGACCCTGTGTTTAAATATGCTACTTTAACTTGTTTTTACTCAGAGCTTGTTCTTACTGCTTCATGTTGAACTAAAATGCTAACGGCTGGATACAGATGCAAAAACAACACCTTATATACTTTATGTGTGTGTGTGTGTGTGTGTGTGTGTGACCTGAATAGTTAGATATGGTAATACAATACATACAATATATTCAGTTTTTTTTCTGAGTTTTGCATCCTCCTCCAAAGAATCTACATCAAATGAAATTATAAATGAATTAGAATCAATGTCTGTGACCTGATAATTATGTAATTGTTATGACAGTGTTGTAGTCTTTCCATAAACCCTGTACCCTGTAGCTTGGTAATTTAACCAGTAAGACCCCCACCCTTATAGCTAACCTGACCCATAGGCTTCACTCTTGTGGTGGTAGGCGATTGGTTACTTAGGGGGGTGCGGGAATAGGGGGACAGGCTTGGGGTGGGTAGAAAGCCTGTCTCCTATTCCCGCACCCCCCTAACCTCCCCCCCCAAGCCTGTCTTCCTACTCCTGCACCCCCCAAAACCCCCCCAAGCCTGTCCCCTACTCCCACACACCCCTAAACCCCCCCCAAGCCTGTCCCCCTATTCCCGCACCCCCTTACACAAAAATACATACATACATACATATACGAGGCCTTCCTCTCCACGCTGGAGGTAGCTCGTCACGTCACACACCCTCCCAAACAAAATGCCCAAACATAGAACTCCCCTCCCCCCTCCTCCCCACACACACACACACACACTTCACATCTCAATCCCTCAATCCCTGTCAAGAATACTAACACAAAATAAGTACTGGGTTTACAGGCCAAGTTTGCTCCGAGGTCTGGAAATTGAATGGTGGGGGGGGGGAAGGCATTGAGTCAATTTCTTTGTGAAAGGGGTACAGTATATTGTTAGTCACCCGTCCTTCAGTTTAATATTAGGACTACAGTAGCCTTTGGACCTTATACCTTCAGATAATATGACCCTGGTAAATGTTTTAATATGCAGCCACACCAAACTATTACTATGAATTACTGTATATATTAAAAAATCAATGTGGACAAGAACTGGTGTTATGTATCATGTTTATATGTACTTGAACATTGTTATTACTGTAATGTAGTCATCAACTAACATACAAATAATGAATTATATACAGTACAATGAAGTCAACTTTAATTGTGTACACTTGACTCAGAAGAACAATGTTGATATAGTACACACACACATCATCACACATATTCCACAGTGGTATTTGTTTGTTAGCTTCCCAACCAACCACACTTGTAATGCTTCATTATTTATGGGTTGATTCCACAGTGGTATTGGTTTGTTTGCTTCCCAACCAACCACACTTGTAATAAGGCTTCATTATTTTCCAAAAGCTGAGTATCCACATTCACAAAATCTATCCAACAGTTAGATAATGATGATCACTGCAGAGTAACTCACCAAATTCATTAAATAATTCACCCAGAAGTCATTTACAAGGCTAAGATTCTTTCGTTTGTGTGCTTACAACCAAATTCATTTAATAATTCACCCATAAGTCATTTATTTACAAGGCTAAGATTCTTTCATTTGCATGCTTATGGTGGAATCGACCCACCATAGTGTTTGTGTTTGGTGGGGCTGTGTGTGTAGGGTTGTTATTGCCCGTGTCCAGTCGTGAGCAGTGAGTGATGCAGGGAAAGGTGAGGCTCTGCTGACCACACCCTAATAACTGCTACAGGTGTCTTGGTGGACGGTGTCGTACGTGGCTCTTCATTATAACTCACGTACCATATTGAATAAATGTATGACCTCATGAATGGATTTTATTTTATTAACCACCTTCCTACAGATGATTGATTGATTGATTGATGGATATTAGGCGCCGCAACAGCGAGGTCCTATAGCGCCAGAAAAAGGTGATAAGAGAGGTGTGACAGCAAGCAGGAAGGATACGGTGAATAAAAACCACTCTTGTTGACGGAAAGACTATATTTATCCAAACAGTTTCGAGTTCCTGGCTGGTGTTTAGGTTTTGGTTTTATTTTGAAACAAGACATATTACAGGGTCAAACATAGGTTATTATTTATATTTAAAGTGGAATAAAATAAAAAATAATCCACTGGTCAAATTTCTTTATAAATCCTCCTGAAATTTGACATGGAGAAATTTTTATTGGACTTTTTCTTAATAGAGTACTATTGTTATTATTATTATTATTTTTTTTTTTTTTTTTTTTTTTTTTTTCATGCTTTACTTCTTGCAGCTGCCCATGGGGTGAACTGTAAACTCACTTCTAATCTCCGGGTGATAACAGCTGGAGTACAAGTCCTCCTCAGATTCACTGATAATAAATACCTTTATCTTTGTCACTTATTTCTTCCATAAAAAAAATGTGGCCTATCAGTCTTTTTTTTATTCACCCTTTATAAACAACCAAAAGCAAACATTAGCGAGGGTGGTATACAAATTCTGAAGTTGGGTGAATTTGTGTGACTAATTAGGGTCATTCCACAGTGGTATTAGTTTGTTAGCTTCCCAACCAACCACACTAGTAAGGCTTCATTATTTATGGGTTGATTCCACAGTGGTATTGGTTTGTTAGCTTCCTAACCAACCACACTTGTAAGGCTTCATTATTTTCCAAAAGCTGAGTATCCACATTCACAAAATCTATGAAATAATAATGATGATCACTGCATAGTTTATTCACCAAATTCATTAAATAATTCATCCATAATTATGGGGTGACTTAAGTCATTTACACATCTAAGATTCTTTTGTTTGCGTGCTTACAATACCAACCACTGTGGAATCGACCCTAATTAAGAATTTGATGTGGCATTCCTGATGTCCCTTGCCACAGCTGCAGGCATGAGGCACCACAACAACACACACACGGACATTACACCTGCCAGTACACACATACTTACTGCATAACTTTCCGTCATGTCTCGTACCATACCTGTACAGGAACAAAAGAGCAAAAGAGAGGATAAGAAATGGGTTTTGAAAACTCTAATGGCATAACTAAAGAGAAAAGAGAGGATAAGATATGGGTTTTGAAAACTCTAATGGCAAAAGTAACTAAGGGCCATAATCAAGAATATTTGTGATGCATACGTCAGCATGATGGTACCAACACGATGGAACAATAGAGCCGTCGTACCGGAACATAAATAAACATAATAGTACTTTGGTGGAACATGGTAATTTGGAAACATAGTAATTTGGTGGAACATGGTAATTTGGAAACATAGTAATTTGGAAACATAGTAATTTGGAACATAGTAATTTGGAACATAGTAATTTGGAAACATGGTAATTTGGAAACATAGTAATTTGGAAACATAGTAATTTGGAAACATAGTAATTTGGAAACATAGTAATTTGGAAACATGGTAATTTGGAAACATAGTAATTTGGAAACATAGTAATTTGGAACATAGTAATTTGGAAACATAGTAATTTGGAACATAGTAATTTGGAACATAGTAATTTGGAAACATAGTAATTTGGAACATAGTAATTTGGAACATAGTAATTTGGAAACATAGTAATTTGGAACATAGTAATTTGGAAACATAGTAATTTGGTGGAACATAGTAATTTGGAACATAAACATGGTAAAGAATATACAGTAGGCCTACAAGTAATTAATACTGAAAGTGAAGTGCACCAATCATCAAATGGTGATATGCAAGAGAGGTTTCGATCTGAGTAGAGAAAGATCAAATGCGGTGAACAAGAATTAAACAGCCTTATATCTCAGCAGTTAGAGAAAATGCTTCATTATTTAATTTGGAGATCCAGAGTAAATACTTGTTATTTACCCTCTCACGCACGGTGACGCGATTAGCGTCATAAATAAATCGTCCGCCACACAGCCATTGACGCGAATCGCGTCAAACTACTTTATTGATTCTCCAAAAATAGAGTTTCTCAGATAACTGCGTCAAAATCGGGTGGAGTCAAGTGTCTGTATGAGACCTATCAAATAAACTAATTGGCAACTCTCTGTAGGGATTATATTTTGAAAGCGAATTAAAAATTTCTCAGTGTTTTCTCATGAGCCAGTGTTGGCGGCGAGTCTCGCGGGATTTAATTAAATTGTGTTTTACCCACACCCACGGAGTACCAGGCAAGGCCGTCTCAATGTACAGGCCGCAGTGTGGACCAAATCAGCTGATGGTAAGGTGACAGGTGGCGGCATAACACACCGAGGCAGGACCGTCAGGACGAGTAGGATATTCACTATTCAGACAGTGTCCATTATACTACCCAGTTGGTGGTTGTAGTGTTCGTGTAGGCTACAATGTGTTTCAGGTATAATATACACACTTTTCACTGTATACTCATAATGAATCTTAACTCATTCACCTTTTGGACAATTAGAAGCAATTTGCGTTCTTAATTCTTATGTGTATTTAAGTAGAAATAGCGAAAACAGGCCCCAAAGAGAAAAATTCCAATACGGTAAGGTATAATACTGGCAGTTGAGTGTATCTGTAAAAACGTGTGTATTCTTAAGAAATTATCTAGTTTATTCTTTTCGTTTCTGTGGCCTTCACAGCGAGACAAATGAGTGTCAACCTGGAAAATAAAGTGAAATTTTTCTCTTGTGCGTGAGAGGGTTTATTAAGAGATAAAATTAATGACTAGAAAAATAACTTAAGGATCCTGTGATTGTGCATGAGAGTTGATGGCTTCTGATTCCTCCTGACTATGCCATGAAACTAGCTCCTTCAATGTCAAGTGGTGTTTCATGACAATGTTTAAAGGACTCGCTAACCTTCAATTTTCTGACTACATCACAGGGATCCTTCAGGGGGGAATACACTGCTGGGAAATCTGGAGCAACTGATTCTTCCAAACTATTCCAAGCATCAGCAGGACACCATTCATTATATTTGTCCATCTCTGGTTTTGTTTCCTGGCATACTATGGAGGAATCAAGGCACTTCATTGTAACAAAAGTATAATATCTCCTTTAGGTGGTAATTCCCTTTTGGTACATTGGAGTGCCTTGATTCCTCCAAAGTATGCCAGGAAACAGGCCCAAGTTAACAAAAATAATGGTGTTCTGTTGCTTGGAATAGTTTGGAGGATTCAGTTGCTCCAGATTTACTAACACAAAACTTCCCCCTTAATTAAACAAGACAATACTGACCGACAAGTGGACCAATGATGATAAAGCCAAGCCCCACCATGACGTTGTTGACTGCATACATGGCCTTGATATTGGCCACACCTACAATGTGAACCATGGCCAGGTTGTGGAGACCCATTACTATACCCACACCACACCCAAACATTGCCATCACCACCATACCTGGCCATGTCTCCTTCATCAGGAACGTCCACCCTGTAAGGAATAAATACAGTGTGTAACTATGGGCCATATTACTTCTATCAGTTGGGAGATCGATTGCTCTTCCGATTTGAATTTCAGGCACTAACTATAAGGCCGCCGAACGTCGTAAAACACCCTCACTGGTACCATAACAGCTGCAGTATTTGGGAATTACCCTCACTTCCCTCCCTCTGTGGCTGGGTACCAGTTCGGAAGTCGTGACGTGTGTGTGTGTGTGTGTGAGTGGCAGTTGACCTGGGCCACAGTAACGGGCTTGATTAAGACTATGTCCAGTGATGGGAACATATATATATATATAAAATAAGTTCAAGAACATTTGTGGTGCACACAATGGCGTGGTACCGGTACGACAGCTCCATAGACAAACAACTCGTGACTATCATCATGTGTAATTCTTACCTATAATGGAGAGAGTGATGGTGATGATTCCAAAAACGTAAACAGCACGCAGTGGGAACCTCGGGTGATCAGCCATGATAGACACCAGAATACGGGAAAGTGTATTAGTGAGAGCTGTTGCCGACAACACCCAGGCAGCCCAGGACAAGGAGTGACCTGCATCTTGCAATGCAAAGGGCACCATGACTATGAAGTTGAAGTGTGAGTTGAGAGAGAATGCTCCAATGAGTGCTATCAACAATGCCCGTCGTTGCTTCAAGATCTGTAGGTCCCTGATGGTGCCAGTCACTATTCTACCCAATGTATTAAACAGACCCCCACTATGTTTGAAGTCTGTCCTTGTGGTGGTTACTGGGTTCAACTCATTAGGATCAATTTCATTCATGGGTACTGGTTTGAGATGCCACTGGACTGGTTGGAATAATGCCGCCCCAACACAGGTGTGAAGTATAATGGCTCCTACAATTAGTATTGCTCCAAAGTTACCATACTCCTCCTGAAGGTATCGGATTAAAGGTGCATTGACCAATTGTCCTATACTGATCCCAGCCATCAGGAAGGCATTGGCCAGCCCACGTCTTTTGTTGAAGTATATGGCCAAGGTCGGGAAGCAGCTCCCCATAGCAAGGCTGCTTCCAAAACCTGTAAAACAACAATAATATTTCACACACCTACACAGTTATGTTGTACTGTATTGTACTGTTGGCCACAACAATTGGTACACACACTCTGTTGTTTTCGAGGGTTTGCAACATATATATAGATATTGTATAATAAGACTAACTGCAACACAACATTATTATTATTATTAGGTTTGTTGTTTTGTAATGTAAGACTATGTAACTGTAATACATTATTATTATTATTATTATTATCATTATTATTAGGTTTGTTGTTTTGTAATGTAAGACTATGTAACTGTAATACATTATTATTATTATTATTATTATTAGGTTTGTTGTTTTGTAATGTAAGACTATGTAACTGTAATACATTATTATTATTATTATTATCATTATTATTAGGTTTGTTGTTTTGTAATGTAAGACTATGTAACTACAATACAACATTATTATAATTATTATTAGGTTTGTTGTTTTGTATTCATTGAGTCACTTGCTTGGTAGACACACACACACACACACATACATACATTCATTGCATTACTTTCACACATCATCTCACCGGCCACTACCGAGAAGCACAAGAGGAGACTGATGACTGAGTTAGCGAAGGCCGTCAACATAATTGCCAACGCTGATATAAGACCTCCCAGGATGGCCACCATGCGTACCCCGACCTCCTTGCCAATGGGTGATGTAAATATCGTCGTTAATTTCCACATCACCATGAATAAGTTGAAGATCCAGGCCACTGATAATGACGAGGCTCCAAGATCAATCAGAAGCTCCGAGTATAGGATTCCAAAGCACGGCCCAAGCATAGGTAACAACATCTGAAAAAATAATAAAAATAATAATAATAATAATATAGGATCCCAAAGCACGGGTCAAGTATAGGTAACAGCTTCTGAAAAAAATATATATATATATTTATATAAAATAATAATCATAATAATATAAATAAATACACGTGGCATACTTTGAAGGAATCAAGGCACTCCATACATCACCACAGCACATGGCAAGACTTCAATGCAACACTTCAAGGCGTTGGAGGACGTGCAGGTCAAAGGGCCGCCGCCCGTCAGCCTTGCGCCATATGCAGCAGCTGAACTCGGCTGCCGGGACACCCCTACCTGACTATATCATCAGGGTGCACCACACCAGACTCTTGTTACTCCAGGTGTAACTCCAGCTCCTGGCCCAGCCTAACCTCTCCCTACAGGAGTACGGGGAGCTAGCAGACACACTTGGATCATGTGGGTTCCTGGCCTGCACCACCCACCTCCGCTCCATTAGCGCTCCAGCACCCCACCAACAACACATCAACAGCACCACAACCCACACACACGCCAGCCATCAACGCCGCCAACATCTCACGCCAACTCGAGGCCCTATCTAAGAAGGTAGAGCAGCTACAGGTGTTTCTCAGGCAGCAGCAGCAAGAATGGTCCCACCTTGATGGCAACTACCACCCTCTCAATGTCTCCTGCCTCCCCCTCCATGGCAGCAACAGTGGCTGGACACTCAAATATGCGCCACCCATCAACGTTTTAGCCGACAGGCATGTAACTGCCGCCCTCCATGCCAGTGGGGCGCCTCAATCCTATCCTCAAGCAACAGGACGAATCAGGGAAATGAGTAGGGCGGTGGCAACATGGCGCCCTCCCTGCTACCGCCTGCACCTCACACCCCATCAATCTAGCGCCACCCACCAAGCCACACCACACGTCGCTCTTGCTCTTGCTGTTACAGGTACCCCGGGTGTTTATTCCAGGGTTGGCCTTTGTATCGGCAGCTCCTGTAAATAGAAATCGGAAAAAAAACAATACCACGCATATCTATTCACTTTCTACATCTTGCATACCACATTTTCTCCAAGAATTCTTTCACAGCACCAATCATTTCATCTGTGGTCTGCTCACACAGACCTAACAGTAATATAATCCATTCTCTCCCTGTTAATTCCATTCCATCATATTCCATTTCAGTCAGGATGATCTGCATCATCTCTGTTCTGTCTCTCTCATACTTTTCACATCCCAGCATCACATGTTCTACCGTTTCATCCTCTCCTGTGTCACACATCTGGCATACCTTGCTTCGGGATTTAGACCATCTATAACTTCTTGCATTCACCTCCATACATTGTGCTCTGGCTCGAAAGAGTAGATCACCACCCAGACTTCCCTCATACCACTTCACATACTCTGGGCATTCTTTCTCCTTATACCATACAAGAGTTTCCTTTTATTCCATATCATTTTTCCACTTTCTTAACCCCAGGCATTTCACTTCTTTGTCAATCTCACTTTTCCACTTTCTTGCATCCCAGTCTAGCCCCTCTCTATTCCTGCTCATTATTTTCCACTCATGCATAATTCCTCTAACTACCATACCATTCATATATACCATTCTCTCACACTTCTTTCCCCATTTACCGTTTCTAATGTTCCACATATAAACCTTTCTTGCCAGTCTTGTATCCTCCATTCGTTCCAGTCTTACTTTGTATCTAAGGGTTGCTTTCACCAGTCTTTCTCTGAATGTACTCCATCCCATATCACCTCTCAAAGCTGCTATCGCTGCATACCTTGGTGCATTCAGTGCCATTCTCGCTACTCGGTTCTGTCCCACCTCTAACTTGTCTATCTCACTCTCCTTCCATGCCATACATAATGCTCGGGACAGCCACACTCTTCCATACTTCTCTCACCACATCATACTTGCTTGCTGTCAGCCTCGCTGCACTTGCCAGTCGTCCAACCCATTGGTTCGTCATGCTAATCTTTTCATTCTTGGTCTTTTCACTTCCACTTGGACTCAGCCATACCCCTAAGTACTTATATTCATCAGTCTGTTTCAGAACATTCTCTCCCACTCTCCATGTGTGTTCTCTCTCATCATCTGTTCTATTCACAATCATTACTTGGCTTTTCTCATTACTAAATTTCACACCAAAATCTCTCCCATACCCACCTACAACATCCCAAATCCTTTGAAGTTCCTCTGCTGTTTCACTCATAACTATCACATCATCTGCATACAGTAACATACATATCTTGTCATCTCCAACCCTTACTCCTGCATTCATTCCTCTTGTTCTCATGGCTAGTTCTTCTGTGTATAAGCTAAATAGGGTTGGAGAAAGTATACATCCTTGCCTAACTCCTCTCTCACTTCTTACCCATTCTGTTTCTAGATCTCCCAGTCTGTACATTGCTCTTGTGTTCTCATACATACTTCTCACAATATTTACTAATTTATCACTCACACCTATCTTTTCTAAGCCTCTACATAGCATCTTCCTATCAACCCTGTCATAAGCTTTCTCTATATCTAAGAAACATAGGTATAGCTTACATCCATCCTTTTTCTTTCTTTTAATCAGTTCATTCACCACAAACATATTATCTTCTGCTCTCCTATCTTTACGGAAGCCATTTTGCTCTTCACCCAGCACACTGAATCTCTCAATCCATCTGCACAATCTTTCATTCAACACTGCACTGAAAATCTTTCCCAGTGTGTTCAGTGTGTGGCCTGTAGTTTCTAAGCTCATTCTTACTCTTACAGCCTCCCTTATGCAGCAACGTCACTCTACATTCATTCCATCTCTTGGGTACTCTCTCTTCTTCCCACACTTTATTAAACAACTCAGTCATCTTTTCAACCATAACCTCACCACCATTCTTGTACATTTCATACGGAATATCATCTGGTCCTGCGGCCTTACAATTTTTCTGCCTTTTCACACATCTTTCAACTTCTTCTCTGCTAATTCTTACATTCAGTTCCTCTGCATCCTTCCATTCCAGTGTTACATTCTCTCTTCTTACATCAGTCACCTCACCTACACCTCCAATATTCTCCCAGAACTCTTTTATGGCCTTCCTCATTTCTTCTTTGTCATTTATACATACACCATTTACCTTGAGACTGTCTACACTTTCAGTACTAGACATTCCCTCCCCTCTCATAAATCTGTACCATTCACGCCCACCTTCCAACCCCTTTTCTTTTAGGTTCTGAATCACTCTCCTTTCACATTTTACCTTTTCATCTCTAATCTTGTGCTTAACAACTCTCTGCTGCTTAACATATGCTGTCCATGCATTCAGGTACTCATTCTCAGCTTCGTCACTTTCATGCCTTTTCTTTCTCAGCTGCCTACATGTTTTATTTAGTCTTTTTCGTTCTTTCCTTGCATTCTTAATCTCTTCATTCCACCATGGCTTACGTTCTCTCTTTCTTCCATTTACTTTTACAAAATCTATCTGGCTAACTGCTGCATTTTTCACATTTTCTACAAATTTTTCATTCACCTCGTTCACATCATGTAGACTTCCATTGCTCCAACTTCTTTCACTCAGGTCAACCTGGAAATCTTCCCAATTTACATCCCTCAACTTCCATTTTCTTTTTCTCTCCTTCACTCTTTTTTCCTTTCTCCCCTGCAACATACATTCTACCACCAGCATATTATGATCAGACACAACATCTATCATCCTGTCTTCATCTATCCACATGCGAGTTACAATTTCTCTCATTCTACCATTTGCTAACATATAGTCAATTGCAGATTCTTGGTTCCTTGCACTCCACGTCACACGTCCCTCTGATAGGGTTTCATTCAGGTTCTCCATATCCATGTCATTTACAAACTCAACAAGCATTTCACCATTCCTGTTCATTTGTTCTCCTAATAAACCAATATGTCCATTCATGTCTCCCATAACAATCACTCTTTCATTTGCATACTCTCTTACAATCTTCTTCAATATACTGTACTTTTCACCATTCTCTCTCCTTGCTCTCTCACCTTCCACAGTCATGTATACTACTACCATTATAACTCTTTCAGGCCTTCGCTGATTATTCATGCATTCAACTCTTACAGCTAACACGTCCTCACTACTTCCACTGCTTCCAACTTCTAGTTCTTCAACTTTCAGATTCCTTTCTTTCCTGTGGAGGAAGGCTACGCCTCCTCCTAGTTTTTCTTGCTTTTTCCGTCCTTTTCCAATCATCACATACTCATTTCCCTCCATTCGTACCTCATCTCTCAAGTGTGTCTCAGTCAGGCCCACAACATCAAAATTCCACTCATTCAGTTCTTTGCATATATCCTCATATTTTCCAATTCCCCATCCTCTAACATTCATACATCCAATTTTCATGCATTTACTCGCCTGGTTGGTGTCTACTCCTCTCCTTTCTACATCTATGCATCTAGGTCGTCAAGCATTCGTGATCGGGGACAGCGACCTCGCCCTCACCCACTCACACAGCCGTCGTCCCATCCTTTCACTCCCTGCCTCGTTCAGGTGTACTCCATCCGTCGCAAACAGTCTGTCCTCTCGTAACACTCCATCCAAGTCAATGAAGCTGACGTTACCATTCTTCTCCTGCCTCGACACCCACCACCACATCAACCACGAGACCACAGCCTGCCGTGCGTGTACAACCCGTCACACGCCAGCCTCACCGCCCACCAACCTCACTACACATTCCCAAATACAGCACTGCCCGCACTCTCCTGTGGGTGGAAGACCTTGGATCTGAGGAACAGGGTTAGAAGTAAGTGTGGTCCCACCATCCACTCGAGAAAAGGATACCCAGGCATCAACGGCGTACGACCTGCTGGCGGCGAATATGTCACCTATCGCCACCTTCGGCACCAGAAGCAGGGGCATTATAAGCTCATTCAGGAGGAGTGGTTCGTGTGGCCTTTCATCGTGGCTGAGGTACTGTACAGCCCATCCATAGGGTTGATTTCCTCACAGCCCACAAACTACTCATCGACCCTAAGGGCAGGCGGCTCATCCACCAACCATCAGGAGCCACTATCTCTACGAGGCCCTGTTGCCATACCACTCCAACCATCACCCACGTCCTGCGAGCAAGCCCCTATGACTCTCTCCTACAGGAGTTTCTATCACTACTCTCGGCCTCCTCCAGCGGCCACGTCAAGGACCCCAGTGTCAGGCAAACCATTACAACCACCAAGCCTCACCGTATGCCTCCCGAACGGCTGGAGGCAGCGAAACGGGAGTTCGACCTCATGATCCAGCAAGGAATAGCCCCACCTTCCGACAGCGCCTGGGCCTCGCCTCTACACATGGTGCCCAAGCAACAGGAAGGCGAGTGGAGGGCATGCGGCGACTACAGAGCATTGAACGCTGCCACCACGCCTGACAGGTACCCAATACCGCACGTCCTGGACTTCCACTCCAAGCTCCAGGGATGTGCGGTATTCTCCAAGATTGACCTGGTAAGTGCCTTCCATCAAATTCCTGTTGCTGAGGATGACATCAAAAAAGCGGCAATTACCACGCCCTTCGGCCTCTTTGAGTTCCCTGTCATGAACTTCGGGCTCCGCAACACCACACAGACAGGGTACTGCAAGGACTAGACTGGTTGGTGGTATATACATAGATGACATCTTGGTGGCTTCATAGTCCCACGACCAGCACCAGCAGCACGTAAGGGAGTTATTCAGCCGCCTCCAGTGATACGACCTGAAAGTCCACCCATCTAAGTGCATCCTGGGCGTCGACAACCTGGACTTATTGGGGCATTGTGTCACACCCGACAGCATCACACCACTTTCTCAGAAGGTAGAAGACATCAGGGAATTCCTGCTGCCAGGAACTGAGAGAATTCCTGGGTGTGGTTAACTACTACCACCGCTTCGTACCCCATGTAGCTGCAGCCCAAACACCACTCCATCACCTACTCAAAGGACTAAAAAAAGGGTCGCAAAAGAAGTGGGCGTGGACAGCAGCCGCCGAAGAGTCGTTCGAGGATATCAAAGCCAAGTTGGCTGACACTACACTCCTCGCCCACCCTACACCCCATGCACCAACATCTATCTACACCAATGCCTCTGCGGATGCCATCGGAGCGATCTGGTAAAAAAATGCAATGGAAGGAAGAAGAAACAGCTATGGAGAAGTCATCAAAGACCTACCACAAGATCAGAAGACTATCCTACGCAACAAGGAGAACCTGCTTAGGAAAATACACAGTGCCAACCATGCCATCACTTTCAATGAAACATGTATAAGAGAGAATCTCCTGCCTACTTATACCCTTAATATATATATATATATATATATATATATATATATATATATATATATATATATATATATATATATATATATATGCTTCAGACCAGTTTCATGAAAATATTGGACTACTGAGTGAAAGAGAAAAAGAATGAAACATATTTAGTTTTAGCATAACACACACACACATGCCAACCATTCTCAAGACTGGTACCGGAGTGGAATACAGTTGGTGAATTTATGGTGTTGGGGGGCCTTTGCTGAAAGGCATTGAGGCTTTTTATGTAGATGCAAAAGCATGTGTACGGGTAGAGGGTGATCTAAGTGAGAGTTTTAATATTAGTGTAGGGCTGAGACAGGGGTGTGTTATGTCACCATGGTTGTTCAATATATATATGGATGGTTGTATGAGAGAGGTGAAAGCCAAAGTGAATGGTCTGGGGGTGAAGTTGAGGCTGAATGAAGCAAACTGGTCCCTGGTGGCAAGTTTGTTTGTGGATGACACTGTGCTGATGGCTGAGAATGAAAGGAATTTACAGAGAGTGGTGGACGAATTTCAGTCTGTGTGTAAACGAATGAAACTGAAGGTGAATGTGGGTAAAAGTAAAGTGATGGTATTTGAAAGAGCAGAAACTGAAGTGATTGACTTTGCTACACCTTACAGAGTGGCTGTACCAACTGGGACGAAGTGTGAGATAACTCTGAGGGGTGAGAGGTTGGAGGAAGTGAAGGAGTTTAAGTACCTGGGTACAGTTATGTGTAAACATGGAAGTATGGAAGGAGAAATTAGGGAGAGAGCAGTGAAGGGTAGACAGGTCATAGGATCACTGGGGAGGATTATGAAGGGTAGAAGTGTGAGTATGGAAGTGAAAAGGGGACTACGAAATAGTATAATCCTGCCAACACTGACATATGCGTCGGAGACATGGACATGGAGTAGGGCGCATCAGTCTAGAATAGGTGCTGTGGAAATGAGTTACTTGAGAGGAGCATGTGGACTTACTAGATGAGATGGAGAAAGTAATGAGAGTGTATATGAGAGATGTGGTATGAGTGAGGAGGCAATTGGTATTGAGTGTGGAGTGGTTGAGAGAGTGAAACGTGATACATTGAGATGGTTTGGACATGTGGAGAGAATGCAAGGCGAGGAATTTGTAAAGAAGGTGTATGGAAGTGAAGTTGTGGGACCTGGTGTGAGAGGCAGACCTCCGGTCAGATGGCAGAACAGAGTGGAAGAGTATGTAAAGGAGAGAAACGCGAGGGGCAGAGTAGGGCTTGAACAAGTAAGGAGGGAGTGTCGGACCAGGGAGAACTGGAGACACTTCTGCCGTGGCCACCCCCTTGGGGGGAGTTCTCGGAGGGAACGAGGCGTCGGAGCTATAGATAGATAGATAGATAGAATATGTTTCCCAGCATATATACTTTGGAGTAGAAATGAGGGTGTTCTAAGTCCTACCCTTAGTAGGTAATAAATGGTAAAAATTAACAACAACAAAGTTTCAACCAAACATAAAGAAGCTTGTCTATGAATCACAGTGTCAAAAATCACATTAAGAAAACTGTGTCATGTATGTCAGGTAAGGATTAATCATAGTCTTATATTATAACAACAAGAGAACACTTGCATTACTACTCGGAGTGAACAGACTCAATTATACACGGTAACAATTTAGTGGTAAGTACAGGGTTCTACATTTTTGCTTAACATAAATCTTGCGGCCTTCAGTGAGTTTTAAGTTTGATCCTGATCGACCGCTAGCCCAAAAGGTTGTGCATCCCTGTTCTAAGGTGTACACTCGTGATACGTAATCCCTGACCAGAGACGAACGGCAGGCACCACACATAGGCTACCCTGCATTCGAACTCAGCCTCTATATGTGTACTGTGGTAGGAAATGAGCAATACCAGGCGATTCGAAGCTTTCTGTTCCTCACACTCTGGTCAGAAATTATGTATCACGAGTGTACAGTACCAAAAGGATATATAAGCTACTACCCCTCTTAATTAACTACGATATACTTACAGATATCATGAAGCATCCTACAGTCACCATCCAACCCCATCCCCCATCAGGTGCCACCAACACTATTACTACGTTATTATCACCATTACAATTATCTTTAGTGTTATCAAGGTCAGTCTGGTGTATGGTTTGAATGTTGATATCATGGTTAGTGTCACTTTGAAATATTAACTTGTCTCTCTCATCTACGTTGGCATTTCCTGAAGTATCATTTTCAACCAGTCCGGGATTATTTTCAACCAGTTTGAGATTATTTTCAACAAGTCCGGGATTATTTTCAGCAAGTCTGGGATTATTTTCAACAAGTCTGGGATTATTTTCAACAAGTCTGGGATTATTTTCAACTTTGTGACCTTTTTCATTGAGCTTTTCTGTTTCATCACTCTCAATTATTATCACTTCGTCTATTCCTTCACCATGATTACAGTCCCCGACAATTTTCCTTTCAACATGCATAATAATAAGTTCAATCTCAGTCGCCTTTTAACAGAGTAGGCTATAACGTCTAGAGGTCGTTAGGCTACTACTGGAATGTGTATAGTCGACTCGAATACTAGGCACAGTGTGGGCACATTTTACTAAATAGGAAGACAAGAAAGTATACTGAGTAGTCCCGAGTACCAACAGAATAGAGCCTTCCCCGTCTGTCTGCCTGGAGGTGTGTGTTACAACTGTTACTTGAAGTGGGACTTGTTAATGTCTTGGTAGAGTCTGGGTATAGCGTGGGGGCCTTGCGTGGTGCGACAAGGCGAGTATCTAGCTGCAGGAGATGGGAGAGGCAAGTGTCGCTGCTGGCTGGTCCAGAAGCTAAGTGACCGCTCTAGCCTATGTAAGGGAATGTGAGCGTCTAGCCTAGTAGGTGTACATGGAAAATGGGATATCTTGGTGCTGGCTGGGGTCACTACAAATATAACTCGAACAATTATATGCTTTTATTTAAGGACAGTATATATATATATAGGTACTTTATGGAGCAGTCATAATACTGTACACACACACACACACACACACAATAATTAAGACACATGCGTTGCCTCTATCAGAACGCAGCTATATAAATTTAACCTTGACCAAGGATTCTAGTATTGGGAGAAGGATAGGCCACTCAGTGTTATTATGGTGTGTTGGCTGTGGCTGGCTCTACTGGGCTGGCTGTGAAGGTGGCTCCTCTAGCGGCCAACAGGAATCAACACTCCAACTCCCGTCTGCTTCACTTTACTATGATTAATTTTTTTAAGTCTGATTTTCTTTATTTGTAACGTACATGACCTTTGATGCTAAGTATTTGGCTATAGAATGAATAATTAATATTCATTGTTCTAATTATTTGGCTATAGAATGAATAATTGATATTAATTGTCGTCATATAACATATTAAATTACTATAATTTCGTCGACAAAGCCCTAAAAATATTGCTAAAAACCCATACTTACAATTTACATACAGTAACCTCTCTCACTCACAGCCTCATCCTCTCTCTCTCTCTCTCTCTCTCTCTCTGCCACTACACCCCCTCAACCCCTCCCTCTCCCTTCCTCTCTCACTATATTATTCCAATGTGAGATTTTTATATGTTTATGACCTCTACAATTATGTATCTCAACAATATTTTGATGTAAATGTACAAAAAATAAGACATACATATAATTTATTCTTAAAACTTTAGAGCAATGAGCTATAAATATACTGTACAGTCGGCGGCAAATGTCCTGTCGCCACATCTGCCAAGTCATGAAGTAAGTATGGAAATATAAGCTTCATGGACTCGTCAACTGAAAAACAAAGAAGTATGTTAATCTAACCTCTGGATATCGTATTTCTGTTTGGTTAAGGGGGTGCGGGAGTAGGGGACAGGCTTGAGGGGGTGCGGGAATAGGGGGACAGGCTTGGGGTGGGTAGAAAGCCTGTCCCCTATTCCCGCACCCCCCCAAGCCTGTCCCCCTATTCCCGCACCCCCTTAAACCCCCCCCCCCCAAGCCTGTCCCCCTATTCCCGCACCCTCTTAACCCCCCCCCCCAAGCCTGTCCCCCTATTCCCGCACCCCCTTAATTCGATGATTAACCTCTATGTAATCTCTTAAGAAATGCTGAGTGAGACAACACAACTTTTGCCGCCGACCGTACAACACTGTTACCCCTGTTTGGTGGAGGCAGTGGCAGAGTGGATACACCGACGGACTGGGAATGTCATGGACCCAGGTTCGAGTCCAAGAGAAATGTCTGGGGGTTTTCCGAGGTGATCTGCTGGATGGTTCTTGCTGTCTGTTAGGTATCCAGGTTACGCCGACACGTCAAGAAAATATTATCCCCTACATCGTCGTCAACTCACAACATAGAAGATGCCCGACCATATTCCAAGATGCTGTGAGTGACGGTGTATCTGCTCTCTCCTGATAGTGACGTGTATAAATAAAGTGTCGTCATCTAGCGCGGCAGAAGAGAAGCTACCAACAACATGAAGCTCATATAGAAAAAAAAAACAAAATAACACCACTATGTGAGAACATTGTTGCTTCCTATATTCTTAGTTGCTGTAAGAACAAGACACTTAGTTATCTATACATGTGCTTAAGAATTTAAAAAAAAAAACTTGCTTGGTGTATGTATGTACGTACGTATTAAGGGGATAATTCACTTTTGTTACATTGGAGTGCCATGATTCCTCAAACTATGCCAGGAAACAGGACCAGATGAACAAAAATAATGGTGTCCTGTTGCTTGATGACACTACAGTATCGTATTATCATAGGCCTACCAATACATGAAACCATTATAATCTTACTATGAGCAGTGATTACATGTGTTTTAGAAGCAATTATTTCCTGCTTTTTTTTTTCTTAGCTTGAGAGGTTCATTATGTCTTGTCTGCAAGCCTGAAGCCATATTTTCAGTCTTAATTTCAAACTTAAATTACCAAGTTATGTAAAAACTCTCGTTTCGGGATATTTTGAAGAGCGAAAAATTAATATGTCCTTATTGCATTTAGAGTTGTTGGAATAGTTTATTGTTGAGCACCCAGTAATCCCCATTTCAGTCACAAAATCAACTTCAGCAAACCAAAACAAATGAAAAAGCTACCACCGCTCTTGTGTAAGTAAAGGCGCCAGCTGTTAGTGATTCCTATTAGCCGGTAGATGGCTCTGCTGTACCACCACCACCAAAACTACCATAAGAGTGACCTATCCTTCTGCTTTGACATGCATTGATGACATTACAATCGCCAAAATCTTCCCATACTGATAGCTTCCATTTGTACACCTTTCTACTCATCTAAAAATAGTTTAAAACTGATTTACGTATTCACCATGTCATCAAAAGTGTCGCCAAAGAATAGTAGGCCAACAACTATACCATAAAAGTTTAATTGTAAGTACCCAGAGTATAACGACTATTTATATTTTAATATATAGCATAATTTCAGATGTGTAATGTTGGGCTGTTGGCAATAAACTATCTATCTCGATCTCTATCTACCACCAACACTGGGTGGACTTATATTGTGGTTAAAGAAAGTCAGCACAAATCACACACAGCTATAGTTAACCTGCCAACCTTATGCAGACACACACATTCCTTCTCAGATTCCACTTCCGTTGCTAACAGTTAATGTATAATTCCTTTGTATTCCTCTCCTGTTGCTCTTATATTATAATATAACCTGTTTATTAATAATCTGCGTATTAGTATATATTAGCACAGTACAATAATAGTACCATAACTGATGTGCACAGCGTACCATAATCTCGAGGAAAGCACCATAATTTCGGCAGTAGTGTACTGTACAATAATTTGAGGAGGTCGGCAGCGCAACCCTGCTGAGGAACTTCGAAGGTCATACAGAACCTGCAAGAATGCTCATAAGTAGTATCATCCATAATGATGCATATTGTAGCACTCAGCCAACAGATGTGTTTTCAATCTTTTCTTTAAAAATGGTGCAATTTCCACTACTTAAATAAAGGCACTGTCTTTTGTTCACCATCGTAGTGGGATAGACTATTGATTATATATTATCATCCTTTGGATATTAGACAGCTATCCCTGTACTCCTTTTATCCCTCGTGCTTGTCCCGTAGGGGGGTATTGCCTGTAATGATGTGGGCAATACTTTAAGGGTTTTGGCACCCCTTCGGCCCCAGCCACTAGCTTACATTTCTTCAACTATCTCTCTTTTCTTTCTATTTCCTTCCTGCTTGTTGTCTCACCTCTCTATCACCGTTTTCTGGAGCTATATGACCTCGCTGTTGCCGCGCCTAATATCAATCAATCAATCAACCTCTACATATTGAGAACCAAAATGCGATCAACAACATAATCTCGGCCGTAGATTTTCGAATCATATTATTGGACTATAAGTGATAAGGGAGAAAGGCCTATATATGTCATTAAAACTTTTTAAGAGCGAATGAGAAGGTTAAAAATATGAGAAAGAAAAGATAAACGGTAAGAAAGGAGGGATAAGACAGTAGGGAGGATGTGTAAGGTTGCCAGTTACTTGAGAGATACTGTAATATATATAGCCTATGCATAAAATTAGACCAACAAGTTTATTGAAAACGCAATATAGCGGCGCCTATTTAAGTTTAACATCGATTATTTTTAAGGAAATGCATATTTCGAAGAAAAAATTCAGGTAAATAGCTTAATGAATTTATTGACAAATATAATTATTAAAAAAGTTAGAAAATTAAACCGTCTTTTGCCGAAAAAAAAAAAAATAGCTGGGCTTGGGAGGTGATAAATAGGGTGGACTACTAGCACAGGGGATTTTATTGATATTAGGTGGCGCAACAGCGAGGTCATATAGCACCAGGAAAAGGTGATAGAGAGGTGTGACAGCAAGCAAGGAGGAAGGGACAGTTGAAGAAATGTAAGCTAGTGGCTGGGGCCGAAGGGGCGCCAAAACCCTTAAAGTATTGCCCACATCATTACAGGCAATACCCCCCTACGGGACAAGCACGAGGGATAAAAGGAGTACAGGGATAGCTTTCTAATATCCAAAGGATGATATATAATCAGTAGTCTATCCCACTACGATGGTGAACAAAAGACAGTGCCTTTATTTAAAGGATATAATGTAACAGATATTCTAATTATATTTGTTTGTTATTACTTTTCAACTAATCACCTTCATTTTTCTTACCCTCTTCCTCTTCACCCTTGCCTCAAATCATCACATTTCTTCTCTCCTATATCCACCTACGTTAATGCAGTATGCACTTCTTTAAACCCGGGTTCTTCAAATTACGGGTCCCGAATTCCTCCAAACTGGGTCGCAGGCTCACAAACATAAATACATGAATAAAATAGAATAATAATGTTCGTGACAATAAAATGAATATGAAGTTCATACATGAATCCACCTAACATATTTTTATAATCGAATATTCATATATTTAATTATCAATAAAACAAAATCATTGCACAAATATTAGCCTTCTTGAGAGAGAATGAGAGAGAGATGGAGGGGGGTAGGTGAGGTCGTGTTTATAATTCTGGTTAGAATGCCTTTTAATCATAATTATTGCGTTTCAGTTTCTGGCCTTGTATTTTCTTAGGTTGATAATTCTGGTCATTTGTAAAAGATATTTCTGTATGGGTCGCGAGAATGTTGTCATAGTAAAAACTGGGTCACGATTGAAAAAGTTTGAAGAACCCTGCTTTATACTATTGACGATTCGATACCGTTCACAGTGTATGCTTCATTCATTCCTCCTGACACACGTCTTCTCTACATTACCTCCTATATAGCCCTCCACATTTCTCTCCCACTAACATCCCCCCTCCCTCCACCTGCAACTGTTACCAGATCCGACGAGGCCCAAACCAAGTCGCTGGTGGATGGGGTGTGGACCCTTGATCTGTCCGGAGCTGTACCTGGGCTCATCACTGACTAAATAGTTTGTTTGCTATGATAGGAATATTCCAGAAATGACACATAATGTAAGTTTTAAATTTTATCAACAGTATATACATATGGACAAGTATAGTACCGCTATCTCTTATCCCTGTGAGGTAAGTAAATAAAATGTAGACATTGATAGAAAAAGGGATACAACAATAATTCAGAATGGAAAGAAATATTTATGTACAAACTCTGAAAAAAAAAAAGTAATGAATACAAGCAAAGTTATACATGAGTGGGCAGTTAATAAAGAAAAAGGTTAAAGTAAAATAAATGTGGATACAGAAAACTACACTGAATGAACACTGCTACCAAAGTTCACCATAACAAATCCTTATTACATTTTTACTTTGGTAGTGTACTGTCTAAATTCACCTGACATCCTTGTGGTATTCCAGCCTGTTTGTTTATTGGTGGTAGAGGTATTAGCACAGGCTTAAGGGTGATATTATTAAAAGTGGAAAAGGCGCTTCATCACTCGATTTGTATTATTTTGTAATACAAATTAAGCGATGAAGATCCTTTTCCTTGCTTAATAATACCAACCTAATTGCTCTCACCTCTCCTCTTCTTTTCTCACCTACTGACATGTATGGATACTATGGAGTTACCAGGTTCTTTGTGAATATTTTGATTTGGTTGTACAATACTGAATCTCCCTATCACTTCACCTTTAAGTCAAATTATCACACAACATACTCCTTAATGTACTACTTGCATTGTTAATAATACTGTACACCATTTTACAAATCCCATAAAAGCTATACTAACTCTTTTTTTAAATATGATACTCACAGTGATGAGGGTGACATAAACATGAATAATTCTACAAAAGAAAAGCATCTAGAGACTGTAAATCTCCACCAATGATGGGCATCCCAAGTAGAGTGTACGTTTGTGAAAGGGCTTTGATCATCAGAGCCATTACCAACCTTCATTTGTTACAATAAATCTTAAAGTTCATGTAGAAACAATTCCTGGATCCCGGTCTAGATCCTACTACAGCAGGTCACTCCAACTCTGATCTTAAATCATCACTGACTCACCATATCATATGAAAGAGAGCTGTTCATTTTTTACTGAACAAAGAAACATATTTAAAAAATAATGAGGTGTCTTGTGTGCTTGCCAACACAAAAAAGATCTGAGAACAACTTGTACAATACATGTATGCAAGTGGACAGTATGCCAAGTGTCTCTCATCATGTTGAGTATCATTTATGCAATCATTTTATCCATAAATTTTACAAATAATATTACAATTTCTATACACAACATTGGTACCTAAGGAGAGGCTGCAGTCACCACCACTTTTCATAGAATATCTGGTCTTGTGTGAGGCCTGACTGAAGCAGCAGTTGGTTGATGCTCTCTATCATGGGTGGGGGACCACATATGAAGCTCTTTAGTTTGCTGGTATTCAGGGAGTTAACTGCTTTCTGCAACACCTCCTGGCTAATGTGACCATCTGTAAACACACATACCACAAGTTATAAGCTTATAGACAGAAGAAAGGTGATAAAAGAGATTTATGATAGACAGTCATGGTAAAACTAAAAGGCCAAAAGGAGTGAAAGCACAACCTTCCCCAAACTCCATTGCAATATTTTTAAGAAACCACTAAACCTTATTATTATACAGTATGTGGTCAGCTACATAAAATCAAAACCAGACTCTGACTAGCATGAGAGTAAATGAGACTAACAGGTTGCAAGGGTGGGATCAGGTGGAGGCTCCCTGGTGGTGAAGTATTGCACCTCAACTCCTGGTGTACTGGCTGCAGTATCATTCATCTGGTTCTGGAAGGTTAAAAGAAACATGTCTTGATCATGTTTAATGACTTTCCATTACTTCTTATCAGGTACAGTCTTTGGTGGAAAACAAACTTACTGGTAACATCATGAATAAGTACTGTAGGCTACTCCTAAACAGTTCTAAGTAATACAAGTAAATAACAATAGTAAATAACAAAGTTGCTGATGAAACATGTGCAAGGACTCTAATAAGACTCTCCAGTTATACATGCTTAGTAAATGATAAACAATAAGCACCTTTTATAAGCAAAAATAATCCCAAACAAACCTTGTATAAGAGTTCCTGGTAAGTTCTGGCCGAGTATAGGAGTAAAATTCTCCCTGGCTTGTACTCCTCCTCACACTCCTGGTGCTGGAGATACAAGGAGGTAGCATGTAGGAACATGGAGGTTAGAGGGTTCACTCCCACACCTCCACCAATCAGCAGCAGATCATAGGGGTCATCTCCAGCCTCCGGAGCATAGTGAAAATCTCCTCCAGCACGCAGGGACACCATATTTCCAATTCGACACTGGGGAAGGCAACACTGTAGTCAGTCTTATATAATCGTTTGACACAAAGGGATCAACAATTTAGGTACTTAAGTTTGATATGACTTTACAATAGCTTCAAAAACACTCCACCAACAGTACAGTGTTATTATTATCATACAATATTGAAGAGTGATATAGAATATTTAAGTAGTGAAGGATAGGAAAGACTAACAGAGAAAATACAGCAAGAAAATATAATGTGAAATGGAATATTAAAATGCATTTACAGTACAGTACCTGATCATGTACCCAGAAGGCAGGAGGCCAACGAGAGAACTTTATGCCCAGGTCAATGGTGCCATCCTGTGCCAACTGGTCAGGCGGTGAAAACATGGAAAACCCACCTACTATCTCCATGCCCGGAATGAACATATCCACCCTTAAAGAGATACCAAATACAGTACAGTATTAATATTATAATGTAAATGAAACATTGATAGCTAATCTGCTATCAACAAATGAGCATGAACATTACAGTAGTTATTCTGCACTCCCCTACAAGATCTAAACTTTTCAAACTGGGAAAGACTGCTTGGACATCATTACCCTTGCTGGTTTAAGCTTGATACTATCTGGGTTGTGAATATTGAGGTTATCATGAAAAGAATTCATTAGAAATATTCACAATAAATTTTCTAAACTGTACCAGATCTCTCCAGAGAATTAAAATATTAGGTTAGTTACTTTACTGCATTGATGAATGTACCAGTATGTACTGTGTATGTATGAGTAACAAATTAAACAAAATATCATCACAAAATAGCCTGAACGAGGTATGGGGAAGCTAAAGAGAATACAATCAGGTTTTTCAAAATAAAAAACATATATATACACAAAGTTTCATTCTCTCTCTCTCATTTGCATACACACTCACCATTGTCCAGCCTTAAAACTAAAAGCTGGGTTGTGAAGTTTGAGTGTGATACATCTGACTGTGGGTGACTCCTGCCTTGCCCTTATTACCTCTGCCTGGGACACAACAGGTAGGCGGGTGCTGCTAGCTGTTACTTTCAGGTGCTTGTCCACTGGCACACCAATTGCCGTCTCAGGAGTCACTGTGGTCGACAACCTGAGGAAAATTTTTCAGGCATTAAATATCAACATTTGGTAATAAGAGAGTGAGGTAATGATTTTTTGTGGCTAAACAAATTAACCTGGACTAAAGCTATCTACGGAACTACCCATAACTATATTATATTATATGGAAATAGTGACAATACCATACATTTGTGCAACATTACATAACAATAGATAAAAGGGTATTATTACAGAAGTACTGCATTCTTGGCTAGGGCTGCGCAGTGTTACCACATCTGGCTAGGTCCCGGGAATTTGCCCCGGTCACTTTATGATTGTTTACACCGGTTATATCCCGGTAGTTTGCCCAGGTTAGGTCATGGTAGTTTGCCCAGGATAGGTCCCGGTAGTCTGCTGTGGTCTAGGTTAGGTTAGGTCAGGTTAGGTCAGGTCAGGTCAGACTAATTTCCAAACGGGGCATCTCCGAGAGAAACACAATAGATGAAAAGTGTGTTAGAATGGTCCAAAATAGTGGGTACCGAATGAAGTACTTCTGTAAATTTACCGATATAAGTGTATGAGAAATCCTATTTGATGACGCAATCAATATAAGGTACGTTGATAGTAGTATTCTTATTCATATTTGCCAACATTTGATATACAATTAAAATAAAACCCATTATTTAATTACATACCGAGACATATGTGACCATCGAAGACCCAGTGGTCGAGTCAACACCCTCACACCCATAGACATGATTCACTTAATCTATAAATATGTGATAACAATAATGAGTGAAAGTTATACAATATTTGTGTGTCGTCTGCCCCGAGTCACATGTAAACAATAATAATGGGAGAATTCAAATATATTACCATTTCGTTTCTGCTAGTTGGCCTTTTATTAATAGAAATCATACTAGCTTTACTAAGAATTGGGGCTAAAAATGATCTTATATTTATTATAGTAACACTTTTTTTATTTAGTGATTCTTTTTTTGAGGAGAGCAAATTATTTGAAAAGAGTGGACAAAAGTATATAATTTATCTATCTAAAATCTTAAATTAGAAAGTAATATTATGTTTATTTTACTTATTATAGGTTGTTTGTAACTTCAGTAAAAGTGCTTTAATTAATTACTATGCAATAATGAAAGTAAACTGCGACTTGTCTCAGTGCTCAAAATATCTCAATACGATAAAATAAATACATAGAGTTGATTAAACATACAGAACATCACTTAGAATTATAATTAGTGTCAGAAAATATCGACACAGCAAATATAGTATAAAATTATGATGAAAAACACACAAAATAAAAGTGACAGGTGGCTTGGAAAGTCCGAACACAATAAAGTGACGTGTGAAACAGTGTTCCCAGTTAGGAAACGAAAGTATCATTTTGATACATTTTGAAGATGCTGTACTTTCCTACGCCTTTCCCTGATTTTCAGCAAAATAATACAAAATGGAATTGTGTGGATACGTTTGATACTTTTTTTATACTTTCCAATTTTAGATGTGAGTTCTCTCTTAGGAGGGCTCACATCTTTTACATGATACAGTCCATCCACGGTTCACCTTATCTTGCATGCCCTCAATCTAGGATAATGGACTATAGTCTATCATCCTTGCCCACAATAGTGAAATTCCTTTTCTGTCTTTTTTTTTTTTTTTTTTTTACTGTCCTCTTAACCTTAACAATCCTCGTGACTCTGGTGGTGATTCTTTGCTCTCTGCGCTTGGCCTTCTTGTGGTCCCTCATGGCTGGCTGGTCCTTCCCATAGTACAAGAGGAAGTCTTTGTAGTAATAATTGAACTGCTCTGAAGTCTCTATGTCCTCTAACCTCTCAATGTCTTCCTCTGTGAGCATATCGTGGACTAACTCCTCATCATCTTCACTCTCTTCCAACCCAACCTGGGGGTCTGGCAAGCCAGCCTTGCTCTCAGCCGGTCACAAGTCCGGATAAATGGGGAGTGTTGGCGTCAGGAAGGTTATCCGGCCATAAACAAAACTTCTAAAACCATGATGAGTACAAGCCAAAGAATACCGATACAAGCCAGGTTGTACCCCGAATGTGACGCACAGAGGCCTCACCTGTACCTCTGCGACAGTGTAATAAGGGTTACCGCGTTGTGAGCCAACCCAGCTAAACAAGTGAGCTTTAGAAGGCCTAAGGGCGGCTACGATGAACGTGGGCACAATATTGAATAAATGAAGGGGTGAGGAAGAGAAGTGGTGGAACTGATGAAGACGAGGAGAGTTATAGTACTATATACTTTTTGGTCCGAAATTATACGTTTTTGACAATTTGGGGATACATTCAGTAGTTTTACCAACGGGTGTCTGGTAACACTGGTGTGAAAGGAAAACATCATAAAAAGTGAGGCTGCAATCGTCGTGGTCTGTACAATTATTAACACATTTATTGACCAGTCGACTGAAATTAACTGTAAGTATCCTTGTATATTATAGCATAAGTGTCCATAGAGGTCATAGTGAACGTAATAGAGTGTTAATGAACGTATGTATGTGTATATATATGTGTGTGCCTGAGGGTGTGTGAGTATTGCGTCAACTTTTAGACAGATGAATAATTACAAGGACAGGCAGGTATGTAGGCGTAAATATTATTACTAATATCTCCCTAGTATATACATCTTGACCTATACCGAATTACTGGTGCTCTCTTTACCTACGTGGCCTTCTGGCTTGGGGAAAAAAAAATAGGTATTATATTATTTTAACTATATATACGTATGGTGGTAAATATGTAGTTATATATTTTTTAGGTACAGGATTTACACTCCATGACCCCAACTCATGTGGAACGGTCTGTATTCTAATTTTCTAAAACATCCTTGGCCTTTACCACAGAGATATGCAAGAACTCGTCAAACCATGGTTAATTAAGGAAAATACCCAATAAGGAAATGACATACATGTATTTAGAAGTATATTTGACATTAAAAAAATAATGGGAGTGATTATGGACAAATGCTTGACTAATACCTAATTAAGGAGGTAGTACAATATTGTTGGTGGTATATCTGGAGTAACTGATACTTCAAAATTAGTTTAGACTATTCCAAGAAACAGGCCACCATTATTTTTGTTTATCTGGTACTGTTTCCTGGCATACTTTAGTGGAATCAAAGTGTAGCCAAAGTATATAATATTATTATCTCCTTAATCTGTGCCTATTCTGGTTCAGGTTAAGTCAAGTTGTCTTTACCCTGGTGTATCTTTGTGTTCTCAAGGGCTGTGGTAAGCAATTTCTGGTATTTATTGAAAGAATTACCGTTTTGTAGCAATGTTGCCAGATCCGGCTAGGTCCCAGTATTTTGCCCCGGTCATTTCCCGTACTTTACCACGGTTATTTCCCGGTAGTTTGCCCAGGTTAGGTCCCGGTAGTCTGATGCGGTCTAGGTTAGGTTAGGTAAGGTCAGGCTAATTTCAAAATGCTCCATTTGAATATGCCCTATCTTAGAAATGGGGCATTTGCGGAGGAAATGCCATAGAAGAAAATAGTCTTAGAATGGTCTAAATAATTGGGTAATGAAGGTAGAAAAAATGTACACAATAACGGTAATTCTTTCAATATTTACCCAATTTCTTCTGAGTGGCTCTGGCTCAATACCATATTATCATCATTAAATATACCGGTATATATTTTAGGTATTTATCTAGAATATTGCCGTTTTGTAGCAGTGTTGCCAGATCCGGCTAGGTCCCAGTATTTTGCCATGGTCATTTCCTGGTACTTTACCATGGTTATTTCCCGGTAGTCTGCCCAGGTTAGGTCCCGGTAGTCTGATGCGGTCTAGGTTAGGTCAGGTAAGGTCAGGCTAATTTCAAAATACCCCATTTGGTTATGCCCTATCTTGGAAATTGGGCATTTCTGAAGAAAATGCCATAGAAGAAAAGTGTCTTAGTATGTTATAAATTAGTGGGTAAAGAAGGTAAAAAGCATTGTAATATCAACCGGCAATAGAGTAGATATATACCATATTTTTTTCTTCTTTTCACCTTCTGTGTATTACTAACGTCTCCTTATGTTCCATCTCTTCTCTCCACTTCATTTCATCTTTCTCCTTTCTCCATTGCTTACCATGAAATTCCTGGATTAGTTTAAAATATGTGTACAGTAGAGTACACCTTCCAGTCCAGGGGTAAAACTTTGCAATTAGACAATACAAATCCCAAGGTGACCAGTATATTTTATTGGTGTGAAATGTGTTGAAGAGAAAAAGAAAGCATACAGAAAGTGGTTGGGTAGTAGAGGAAATGAAGAGTTAGAGGGAGAAAAAGAGAATGGTGAGTGAGAGTAAAATAAGAGTAGATGAGGAATTTGGAAAGAACTTTTAGCCATGATTTTATACAGTGGCAAGTTCAAACATTAAGTCCTGGACTAATTTTCAGCCCCAGTTTTCTCCAGGTGGTGGGATGGGCATTCAATACTGGACAAAAGTCTATCTGTCAATAGATGGATAAGTTAGAAAATAATAAACAAATATGTATTATTGGGCTATTTATACATCATATTTTAACCAGAATCCAAGAGGATAGTTGTGTACTAATTTTCACACATGTAAAGATGGTAGTATGGTACAGCACCAACCTTTACCACTAGTAACATGAATAGATGAACCACACCTGTGTACATAGGTATAATTAACAAGTGTACTGTACAGATATACTCTCCATTGGCCTCCACCACCCACACATCCAAGATTTGCTCATTTTACAGCCTCATGTTAAAATAAACTGCACTCTACTTTATACATTTCAGTTTACTAAAAAAAAAAAAAAAAAAAAAAAAAAAATGTGAGAGAAAAATTACAAAAAACTTCAGTAGTAACCAGCGGACCAAAGATTTGTTATTAGTTGGACACTGAGACATTATCAACCAATTTTCTATTTCATTTCTATATTGATGAGCTATATAAATTCTTCCAAGTAAGTAACATCTACTTTCTACTAGCTAACCACTTAAATTATTTAATTATTTACAATGCATACTGGAACAGTTCTACAAAGGATGGAAATATTGTACAGGATATACCAGTAGTCCTGGTAACCCCTTTGCCTTACACATAGGGTATTTTAATAGTATAATATATGGGAGTTTTTGTTGGTAAGCTTCTTTACTGTATACTGAGTCAGAAAAGGGGAAATTGGAAGAGTAAACTGGTACATGTATTGGGTTGTGTGGATACTGATGTACACACACCTGTGTTGCTTTACTTGTTGTGAAGCACAGGTGTATATCAAAGATAGGCAGCATAATTTTGTGTACTTAATGTTGGATTTTGGTTAGAGGATTGTTAGAAAAAAAAGGAAAGAATAGAAGAGATGGGGAGAGCAAAGAAAGATGGGAATAGAGAGAGATAAAAAGAGAAAACCTTGATGAGTAAGGAGAGGAAGAGAAGGAATTGTGAGGAGGAAACAGGAAAAAGAGGAAGGGTGAAGAGAAAGAAGAGAGGTGGAAACTCTGCATAAAATGAGAGTGTGGGAGAGTGGAGAAAATGTGTGTGTGTGTGTGTGTGGGCTCAACCTATCAGTTTGAGTCTGTCAGAGACCTCAACTGGTTGTTATGTCCCAACTCTGAACCATTGCATAACCTGGATTGAAAAATAAGGTGCTCAATCATTCCCTTGCCTTTTATTGTACTTGTAAGTATGGATCCTATAACTACACTTGATATTTTATTATATACAGTATTGGAAACCATCTGTACTGTATAATATATAATTTTAGCATGTGTTACATTTACAAGAAACCACTATAGCTAGCAGTATTATTTACCAAAACCACACAACATTCAACAGCAAATAACTAACATAATTTTTCTACTGTACAGTATTATATTGTAATAACTAGAGAATATTTACAATGTTATGCTGCAGGATGTCTCTCTACTGTACCTTTTTGATATGTTATGCCTGGTAGTGCTTCATATCAGCCATTTTTAAATTTGACACTTGGTACGTTGCATGTGAGAGTGCTTCCCTAAATTATATATTATTCCTACACAGGTGTTCTGTCACTTGTACATCAGAGGGTGCTGAACAGTAGTGCAAAAAAAGAAGATACTAGAACTGTGCAATTGAGCTGGCCTGGGTTAATTTTGTAGTAAATCTAATGCAGCACAATATACTATTTCTTGTTACACTTATTTCAGATACAATACTTATGGAAATCTATATATATACTGTTAGTACAGCTGGATGTCAAAGGAACATTTTCTTTGTATGTTTTCAGATGTGTTCATAAGTATTAAACAGTGTTATGTGCTGTATATATATATTTGCTAAATAGGCATGCAAAAACTCACCCAGCTGATGTTAATGAGATATTATTAATCACTGTTGTTAGTGTATCAAAATAATATCTTATTTACTCCATCTATTCGCCAGGTGGTGATGCATTATTGTCATAATTACCTTTGCCATTTGTCAGGTGTTAGATAAGTTAGAATTACAGTGTTTTTTATATTCCAACCATTTATCAAGTGTTTAAATGAGTCATGTATATTTGATGAGTCAAAATATGTTGCCTCGCTCTCTTTGTGGAGACACTGTACGGTACTTTTATTTTGTTTAGGCATCATACTCAAAAGTTACCTGTAGACTTAGCTGTTCTCAGTCAATTTAGTAAATCTATATGCATAGTAACTAGAATACACAAAATTAAACATTCTACTTCAGTTCATCTCTTCTCCTCTTACAATCTTCAGACTTTCATTTATGGTGTATTTTGGCATTTCACACAATTTAGTCCAGGATTTTGAAATTTTCCATTTCTTTTGGAGTTGACACTGCATGTAGGTAGGTATTGTAAAGGATGATCATCTTTGTATAAAAAAAGGCCTCAACTTACTCCCTCTTACAGAAAAAGTGTTCAAAGTTATTCCTTCTTGCAGAAAAAGCAGACGGGTAAAACCACAAGTATACAGGAAAGTTTAGAGCTAAGATGTGTCAAGATACTGTTATCATTATGATATATTTATCAGTACACTATTGATGGCATGTAAATATTTCCTGATAGTGTCCATCAGCCAAGTGAATTCAGACCTAGACAAGGAATGGTCTGTGCCATAAATTGGGAGACTATTAATATGTGGCTGTGTTTTAACTTCCATACATTGTAATATCATTGGATCAGATACAGTAATATAGGTAAGTGGGATGGAGTAAGGGTAAAGAAATGCAGGTTCATGTATAAGACATCATTATGCTTTATAGTATATGACTTGTTTCTCTGTCTCCTGCAGATACTGTAGTGTTAGTAAGTGGAGTGTAACTACAGATGTGAGGGAAAGGGTGAGGCTGGTGTCCATCGCGTCAGTGTGGTGGTGCTGGTGTATGTGTGTGTAGCAACATGGCCGGCAACATGAAGCATGTTATCAATATGGCCAACTCCATTGTTGGTGTCTCCATCCTTTCCATGCCCTTCTGTTTCAGGGAGGTTAGTTTTATCACACTTCAACTCTTAAAGATTTCAGTTTCTGTGGAAATATTGATTTTACTACTGTATGTAATTATTAGGTGTGTGTTATTTGGTTAAATTTTCATCTCACTTACCACCTCCCTCACTAGAAAGGAATATCCAAGCTAAGGTCAAAGTAGAGTGAACCCACCCAACATCAATAATTATAGTAGTACATTATGGAAAATAATCATTTATGTTGGATGGACCCAAAGGTTGAAAAAAAATTTAAGTCCAATTTTTTATTTTATTTTTTCTTCAAAATCACTGAAAATTGGGATTTGTGTTCTGAGGCACTCTGATTCTGAATCTGCAATATATATATATATATATATTTTTTTTTTTTTTTTTTTTTTAAATGCCAAGAATAATGTCCATTTGATAATAATATTTATACAACATGACTTACTGGTTCATAATCAGCAGTAAAAAAAACAAAACATGTAAAAATAATTTTCCCAAAGTTTTCTTTTTACACATAATGCAAATCCAACTACTGTACAGTAATTTTAAAACATTACATCTTAGTTATTTGTATAAAGTACATTATACTATTCTGACTTAGGCTGGACTATTGCTGGGTGTTGTGGTGGTATTATTGAGTGCTGCCATCACCAAGAGGACGTGTATGTTCCTCATCCGCTCCGCCATCATGGCTCGTAGACGCAGCTATGAGTTCCTTGGTATGTCAGTCTGCATCACTGTGTCTTACTTTGGTCCAAATATATTGTTCATGACTTCAGTGATAGTATATATGTAAAATGAACATCAAAAGTGCTCACATCCATCAAAATATTTGTCTGGAATTGGTCAGGGGAAAGCAAAAGTTGTCAACCAGTTTAAGGGATTAACTCTTTAACAAATCAGTTGGTCTTATTGAGGACATACTGTACTACAATATGTTTTGGATATGACAATGATACTAATTCTAACTCCTGTTCTCTGTTGTGTCCATGTAGCCTTCCATGTGTTTGGAGTGAGTGGGAAGCTGTTTGTTGAGCTGTGTATGATCCTCTTCCTCATTGGGATCTCCATCAGCTTCCATGTGGTGATGGGGGACTTAGCACCGGCTATTGTGGCACGGGCTATGAACCTTGACAATTCTCCCTCCCTTCGTTGTACAATGCTCGTTGGTGAGTGTTGTCTGCTTTTCCTATTGATCTACAGAAAGAGTGCTGTACAGTAATCAATTTAATACTAGAACATTTTAATACATATAATACTAAAAGAGGTTTTGTAATATGGGCAGGTATTGGACTGTTGGTGGTGTTGCCGCTGTGTCTGCTTCGGAAATTGGACAGTCTGGCTTCTATGTCTGCCTGTTCCATCATCTTCTACTTCTTCCTGGTCACAGTGGTAAGCATTTCCCTCTGAATCCACCAATGCTGCTCCCATACCCAAACATCTGTTACTGTTCTTACCCATACCTCCACATCTGCCTTAGTCTCGTCTCCTTCCCACATCTGCTCTTGTACTAGTCTTAAACCTATTCCTGTATATGCCCATGTCCCAACTCACATGTATGTCCCTCCATTAAATCATTATATAACCCTCCTTTTGCTTCTACATCTGCCATTACTCGTTGCCTCTACCGCTAATGCTAGTGCCACCTCTATCCCTATCAAAATTTGTTAACTTCACTTTAACTTTATTTTCTTACTAAGTCCTGAAACCTTCTACTTACAGAAAGTTCAAAAGAGTTAAAAAGGATATGAGATGTAGTATTATTTGGTGAAATAATACAGTGCATGTTATAGATTCATAGAGGAAACATTACACTGAGTTTGAGCCTTAACTGAGTGTGGTGACCATCAACAGATCATTTGGCATGCCTTCCCAAAACTGATGGATGGGTCATGGTACCAGATGGCTGAGTTGTGGCGTCCGGCTGGGGCTCTCCAAGTCCTGCCTATCTGTATGTTGGGCTTGTCCTGTCAAAGGTGAGCTCACATAATTAACTCCTTGAGATAACCATTTTGGGTGTGATTTAAAATGTAGTAGATGGATTATTGCTGGCCTGTTATCACTGTTACTAAGAAACCCTTTCACCCAAAGGTTGATGTATATAATATTATCATGTGTTGATCAACTACTTTAAAATAACCCAACTTTTTTACTTCTCATAATGGGGAAGTGCAAGAGCAAATCTACATGGGATTTTACTTAAACAATAGGTTTTATTAATGTACAAAGGGAATATTATGAGATGCCAGAAACAATTCTTCCATTACTACCTGACCCTAACTGGCCTCCCTCCTCCTGGGCAGCAATGTCTTTGAGATCTATGACTCCGTGCCTGATCCAGATGTGCCCAAGATGCGATCAGTGGTGAACCAGGCACTCAACCTCTGCTCTGCACTCTACATTTCTGTTGGCTTCTTTGGGTACATTGCCTTTGTTGACCAGGATATGTCGGGTGAGTAGCTGTGCATACCCAAGCATAAGAAGTTATAATAGAATATTTACTTGATCAAATGGATGTAGAAAATGTGTTGATTGAATTAAGAAGAAAGTGTATCAGAAGACTGAAACATGGGTATGAAATAATATAGTTCCCCTGAAGCATTAAAATAGATGATAGTGGAGATTGTTATGAGGAACATCATGAGTTGGTTTGGTGGTATCAAGCAAAGGACAAGTGAAAAAATGACTCAGATGATGTATGCGAGTTATGTGGTTGGTAAAAGGATGAAATTGAGAGATGTATGGAAGAAAGTGGTATGAATTGGAATGAAGGACATTGGCAGACAACAAATTATTGTGGACACAGTTGAATTGTTTCATTCCCATTAGGGGTTAATGTGTCTGGCATCCTGAGACTTGGATAATATATTTGGACAAATGCCAGAAGATTTTAAAGTATCTCAAACAAACCCCTCTTGTCTCAGGGTTGTTAGACTTTGTGAAACATAACAGTAGTAATCCAGTTTCCACTCTGTCTCTCCCCCACAGGTAACCTTATTCTCAACTTCCCAGCATCTGAGCTGACAGAGGGGATCAAGATTTTTTTCACAGTGTCTTTGGCCATCAGCTTCCCCCTCATGATCTTCCCCTGCCGCACATCCATCAACTCTCTCCTTTACCGCAGAGTACGTACTTCAGTCCACCTTGATGTGTCTTTCTACTTTTCTTCCCTCATTTTGTGTTTTCTTCTCATTGTTTTTCAGTCCACCTTGATGTGTCTTTCTACTTTTCTTCCCTCACTTTGTGTTTACATCTACCATAAAATATCTTGTCCCCCAAACTTAAATCATGACCTTTCACACTTCCTTCCTAACTTGCTTTTACTCTTGGCTGCCACTCTGTTATGACTTGCCTTTCACATTTTATCTCCCAAACTTTCCATCTTGCATAATCTACCTCACACTAATCTTCAGATCTCTTACACCATTCATCACACATTTCTCATGCACTCTTCAGATCTCCTGACATCAATAAAACAAACCTTTCACCTTTCATACTTTTATTGTCACATTCTCCATCTCACACACTTGCCTCCTCAAATTCCTGACTTTCATAATTTGACCCACTTACACTCCCCACCCATAATTATGCTCTCCTCCACAGTTGAACACACCCCTCCTCATAATTATACTCTTTTCAAGTCACACACTCATTCCACCTCACACCTCCTCAACTTCATACACACTTACTCCGCCTCAAGATTATATTCCATCGCATCTCATTCTCCCCTCACTGTCCTTCAACTTAGTCTTCTCCTCGCTGCCAGTGAAGTTAATTTTCTTATTGTATATTTTCTTATTGTATATGTGTTGTTTGTGATTGATAGTAATTGTTATGTATTGTTGCATTGGTAGTGAAATCATGCCTTAGTCATAAAGTACACTCTCCAAAAAAACTTTGGAACCACCCCTACATTGAATATGAGGTTTGACACACAATAGAATTGGTACTTGTGCTATGGATATAAGACTGTGATTGAAGATTATATCTCTGACCAAATAGGTAAGTAATGATGTGTGTCTTGATGTGTCAGTTGCCCTTGGGCTTTCAATACGAGTGACGTGTGTGACACTCTTCCACAGTTCTATTCTTATGTTGTGGCTGCCCAAATCACACTTTTCTTTTAAAGACATTCTGCTGTAAGTTTTAAAACTGTGTAGGAAGAGATCAACACAATTTCATTATCATCATGGCAATGAAGATACAGTGTACTCACCTTACTGTTCACTCACCCATCGTATAGAAATGCCACATAAAAGGAGAATTATATTTTCTGTTTTCCATAATTCATCTTACAAGCATTTTTGTTTTGCATATGACATTTATATATACTGTACGGTAATATGAAAATAATTTTATTGTGTCTGAGTTGGGATTAATATCATTATACAATATATTGAATATAAAATTAACACACTACTAAATAGACAAATTGTCAACATTATCATGTCATTAGGTACAGGAATACCAACTCTTTCTTCAACTATAATATAGAATGGGGTGGTTCCAAAATATTTTTGGCCTACTGTACATAGCTGTGTTTGATGGTACATGTATTTATGCAGTAATTTTGAATTTATTCTTTTTGCTTGAGATTAATTTAGTCTTGTAAAATAGTGTCAAGTTATACACTCCCCCTTTAGGAGTATTGTTCACCTCTCTTGATGTACCCTTGTACAAGTGGAATTATCCTCTAGCTTTTCAGTGACTGTAATTTGAGTCATTCAGAGTACTGTAGTAGAATAGAATTATACTGGTAGTTTAGTTATTAATTGGGATTCATTAAGCACCTTTAGTGAAGTGAAGGATATATTTTAAGGGAAATAAAATTGGTTTAAATCGAGCTAAAATAACATATGCAATAATAATAAGAATTAGTTAACCCAAATACCCTGACCACACCACACTCCTGGTATTCTTTAATGGAAAATTTTTACTTCTCTCCTACTCTGTATAAGGAAGATTGTTTCCAGTGATTTTATATTTGTATTTATACTGTATATGTATATGGATTCATAAAATGTCATACATATTGTGCCCATAGACCCAGAGCACTGTTGGACACATAGTAATGTGTCATAATTGCCAAACAAAATTCATATTTATGCCTGGTTGGACATTTGAGTCAGATTATAAGACTAATAAGATGCCTTTTGACAGGACACCTATTAACCTTCTTTTACTTTACTTACTGCAATGGATCATAGATAGATTTGCAGATCCTGCTTTTATTTTTTAACCAGTTTTAATCAATAAACACTATTTCACAAACAAATACTGCTTCTTGAATGAAATCACTGGAATTTTTAGCATCACTTCCTAGCACAATTGTACTCTGTGTCAAGAACTAACTGAAACATCAGTTTCCCAAAACAGATATGACATTAAGAGTGATGAAATATTAAAAGTTGTAAGAGAAACACATTGTACCTGTAGATATGGAAATTTTTATACTATATTATCAACTGAATTCTGCCAGAAAGATATGTACTGTATTACCAAGGTACTGTACTGGGTTTGAAACTTCTTACTGTATACAGTATAGTGTACTACAAGCACTTCTCCCTATTTATACCTCATTATTATAATTGGTGCATGACTTTTTAATATTTTCATGATTATCTTGTTTGTGGTCAGCTTCTGTAGCATATGTGTCTCTGCTTCAGGTACAAATTGATGTTTATAGCAGTTTGACTCCAGAGGTAATACGACTGCCACACCTGCCACACTGCATTGCTCTGTTACACTCACTCAGTTATGCACAACTGCACTGCTCTATTTATCCTAGTCCGTATGCAGCCATGCACATTACTTCTGTTCTCTTGGATGACGGATTGCACATTAGCACTGCTAACTCACATCTTTCTTTTTCTGTCTCCCCCTCTCTTTATACAGTACTAACAAGAGGTCTCTAACCACAAGAAACAGTTGCAAAAATTATCAGTAAAGGGTTCTCATATGGTGGTGTTCTTCACTCATTCTATCCAATTTTATTACAGTTTAAGTCTTCTATTATTACTTTAACAGAACATACTGTTATCTCTACTATATCTGTTCTATATACTAATACAATGTTACTACTATTACTATTACAATACTCTCTATTGCTTTTAGATTGTTTTCTCCATCCTGTTTCCCTGCTTTTTTGAACTGCTCATTGCATTTAGTAATATTTTCCATTGTTTGGTGTTAATGTGGTTATATTTGTTTGGTAAATCGTGGAGAAGCAATGATGTTGGCAGATTGTATACTAATGAGTCCTCCAAACTGTATCACTGATGATCATTATTGTGGTAGTCTTTTATTGGCATAGTTAGGAGGAATTAGTAGGATACAGGTCACTGACATTCAGTATCTCCTTGTTTGTACTGCTTCACCATTACCACAAGATAATGGATGGAATTGGTGGTTTGATGCTGTGCTTTACAGAGTGGCTTATCCATTTTTCAGTTGTAACATAAATACTGTTGTACAGTACAGTACAGTAGTAGTGTTAGAAGTGTAGTGGACAGAGTTGATATACATTATCTATAGATTATGACTAGTGTGTGTTTGTTTTTTTCCATCTTATACATATTGGTCCACATACAGTATGCAACTTTACTGCTGTGCTGTGCATTACAATATTGAAGGGTTATTTCCCCTTTGGCCTAAATCTATAATGCTATCCTTGTAAGCTAGGCTATACTGTACTATAATCAGCACGAACACCACACACGGCAGGGTGTCAAACTCTATGGATGCCATACACTCAAGTTCATTGCCAGGGTTACACAGAGGGATAAGGTGTTGGCAGGTTAGTGGTAAAGGGTTGTCAGGTTAGTGGTAAACAGTTGGCAGGTCCAGGGGATCTAGCCAATTGGCCAGCTCGTAAATAAACTATAATACAGTATGTACATTTTTTGCAATACATTACTATAAGAGGAATCCCTGGTATGTTTTGTTGTCATATTGAGAAGTAACACTAAAGTATAGAGTACAGTGAGCTGAACCATTCATGTCTAAACATTATCTTTGTTTTGATCAGCTAGCACTATTGTTACCTGGGTAGTTGCTAGGCACCACAGTCTCCACAAAATAAATATTATTGTAAACTTACAGTTCACACATATATGGCTGATGTGCACTTTGTTATAAAATAATGGACACCCTTATTTCAGATACTACAGTGACCATACAGTATTAATATTAACTTTTTCTAACAATTCATATTCTGTAATGTTCCAACATAATATTCTATAAATCCACATTGTGCTGAGCTCTAGAGTGTTTGTTAAATATTATGCCATCCTTAACATGTTTCTTGACATTGTACTAAAACCTAGAATATTTAATTACATTTGGCTAACTCCCCAGAGTGGTTGTTTACATTGTGTCACCCTCAGAGTAACCCTTCAAGCTATGACCTGGTGGGGAACTACATGCCTGAGAGCCGCTTCAAGGGCATCACCATTGCCATCCTCTCTATCAGTCTTGTTATTGGCATCCTCATACCCAACATTGGTACGTTCTCTGTTAAACCTTACAGACTAGTGCAAAATTATCTGCCTAAAAACTTTCCATTTATCATTCCATAGAGCAAAGTGCAGTTGACATCTAAATTTAAAATATTACCAGATTTAACCTATAAACTTTAGGTTATGTCTGATATAAAGATATATTTAGACAGCAAAATGAAATTCATCATTGCTCAAAAGATAAGGGGAAAATGTTTCTGATAAATTGATGGCTATATAATTATTTTCTTTAGTTTGAAGTGTGTTAACGTTAAGTAAATTGTGTTACTGTATTGTAGAGTTCAATGATGGTCCTCTTCCTTGCAGAGTAATGTTGTTAAATTGAACTAATATGGTGTGTGTTGATGATGATGATGATAGCTTGTACTTTTCCTTACAGAGTTTGTGCTTGGTCTTTTGGGATCTACCATGGGGGTCCTTATTGCCCTTATCCTCCCTTCACTCCTCTTCATCAAGGTCAACACGAAGGCATCAGCAGAGAGGTTTCTAGCACAAGTATGTAGCATTTCTAGGACAGAGAGAAAGAGTGACAGAAAGAGAGAGAGCTTTGTTTGTGTGTATATCTTATCAAAAGCACTCACTTCTTGTTGAGTACCCTGCCATATAATTTTCATGGCAGATTGTATACTACACATGCGTTTTGAGACATGCTACTTCCGAATCTGAAGAAAAAAAAATCCTGAAAATGTTTGAATTTTTATTTTTTTGAAAATTAAACATAAATAATGTCCATTCAATATGCAGCATGACTTGCTGGTTCATAATCTGCAATGACTTTTTTTTTTTCCCAAATTACCAACTACTGTATAAGAAAAATCTGTGTAGTGACCTGTTTGAGCAGCCTCAGCAAACCCAGAGCAATGATTAATATGACAACATGTACATAATGGTAATAAACACTTTTTTACAGTTTATCATGCTGATGGGACTGTTGCTGTTGGTGCTAGGGACATACCTTAACTTAGCACACATCCACCAAGTACAAGTGGAACAGATTAGAGAGGCCCCTGATCTCTCCCCTGACCTCACCAAGAATAACATCCATTTACCTAACCTCCCAAAGATTGAAGGTAGGCTTCTGTTGTGTTATTTGGTCAGTTTCATCAGTAGTTCCAATTTACAATTGCTTCACAACCCAAATCCTTCTGGTTCTTGCCATGTGATTGTGCATAACTATGAAATTGGCATATTGGATGGCATGACCTGTGATGTGGATTAGTTTGAAATTCTATACAGTAGGAAATAAGAAAGAAGCAATTAAGATATATATTTTGTAGCTTCTAAAGCCTTAACACAAGGTCAGGGAGGGTGAGTATATTGTGATAATATTTGTTGTCTAAATTGTTATGTTCATGTGCATCTGATCCTTTTGTTCCTTTATGCATTGAAAAAATGAAAGAAGTAATCCCATAAATGCTGAGGAAGAAGAAAGCATGATTAATGATTTAATAATCTTATCATCTTGCACTGACAGAAAAAGTTTCTGAAGTGATTAAGGAACCAGTCCACGGAGACTCTGCAACCAGAAGGGAACCAGTGGCCCCAGAACCCCCTCCAGATGATGTAAAGGAGCCCCCTGCTCATTCCAAGGAAACAGAAGATAAGGCAGCTGTTGAAGTTGTAGTGAAAGAAGACAGCAAAGGTGAGGTAAAGGCTAAAGTGAGGGCAGGGAAAGAAAAAGAAGAGACACTTCACCCAGATGCTATCAAGAAGGAGGAAAATGAAGGAAGGGAAGAGAATGAAGGAGTAGAGCAGAAACAAGCAGAATTGCTGGAAAAGATTGAGGTGCAGCACAAGGAACAGCAGCAAATTCTGGCTGAGCAAAAACAAATTCTTCAAGAGTTGAAGGATCAGAAGGCCAAGCAGGAACAGGAACAGAAGAGACAAGAAGAGGAAAGCAAACCTGCAATTGCAGTGGTTCAACCTGTTGGTGGCCCAGATGTTAATGGTTTGGCTGGTATGGTGAGGGATGAAACAGTAGGGAAAGTAGCTCTTGGTAACTTGGCATCTGGAGGTAATGTAAAGATGTTAAATACTGAGGACTTGAATGGCCTTGGTTATCAGAATGGTGTACCCATTGTACAACAAAAACAACAACAACAACAAGTCAGTGTTGTTCCTGACCAACCTGTTGTACCACCACTACAACAACAAGTTATCAAAACAGTACCTGGTCAATCTGTACCTGTACCTGGTCAAGGTCTTCCACTCCAAGCTGTTCCAGGTCCAGTTGCCCAAGTTGCTCCAGGTCCAATTCCCCAAGCTGTTCCAGGTCCAGTTCATCAAGCTGTTCCAGGTCCAGTTCCCCAAGTTGCTCCAGGTCCAGTTCCCCAAGCTGTTCCAGGTCCAGTTCATCAAGCTGTTCCAGGTCCAGGTCCAGTTGCCCAAGCTGTTCCAGGTCCAGTTGCCCAAGTTGCTCCAGATCAAGTTCCCCAAGCTGTTCCAGGTCAAGTTCCCCAAGCTGTTCCTGGTCCAGTTGCCCAAGCTGTTCCTGGTCCAGTTGCCCAAGTTGCTCCAGATCAAGTTCCCCAAGCTGTTCCAGGTCAAGTTCATCAAGCTGTTCCTGGTCCAGTTGCCCAAGTTGTTCCAGGTCCAGTTGCCCAAGCTGTTCCAGGTCAAGTTCCCCAAGCTATTCCAGGTCAAGTTCCCCAAGCTGTTCCAGGTCAAGTTCCCCAAGCTGTTCCAGGTCAAGTTCCCCAAGCTGTTCCTGGTCCAGTTCCCCAAGCTGTTCCAGGTCAAGTTCCCCAAGCTGTTCCTGGTCCAGTTGCCCAAGTTGTTCAAGGCCAAGCTGGCCAAATTGTTTTAGGTCAAGCTAACCAATTTGTTTCAGGTCAAGTTGCCCAAATTGCTCAAAATCAAGTTGGCCAGGTTCCACCTCAAGCTGGCCCAGTTATTCCAGCCCAAGCTGCCCCAGTTATTCCTGTCCAACCTGTCCAAGCTCTGCCAGTCCATGGTGGCCCAGCTGAAGCCCAAGCTTTACCATTAGCATCAGTTCAATATCTACCAGGTGCTGTTCAGGGTTTATCAGGTCAAGGTAACATTGTTGCTTCCCCAGCAGAAGTTCGTGTGTCACAACAGGCACCTCTAAACCCCCTTCCTAACTATCCGTCTGCTGGCAGGCAAGCTGACCAGGGACATAAAGCACCACCATCTGACATTAATCATCAGCAGTATAAAACCCTCAAGGAACACCAAAACCAACCCTTAGAGAAAGCCAACCAACCTAAGAAGAGTGCATCACAGGGCCAGCAGGTGGCAGGGGATATTCCTCAACAATCCAAAGACCGTAGAGTTTCTCCGACTGTAGAGAACAAGCAGAGAGATAAGAAGCAGTCCAATAAGAATACTGTAGTTAAGAAGAAAGCCAAGCACGATGAGGAGAGGCGCAAGCGGGAGGCCGGTGAGGAATTAATTCCCCCTGAAGATACTAATTTGAAAATTGGTATTGGTGTTAATCCAGAGAAAAACCCTGACCTGCAGAACAAAGATTTCATAGAAGTTGAGTTTGCAGATATTGAAGTGCCAAAATTAGAATCCCCAAAACTTGACCTACAGAGAGTTGAGTCCCCAATTGTGGATGTTCCCAATAGTAACCTCCTCAACAAAGATATCTCCAAGGCTGAGGGGCAGGATGTGGCCTACGACACCCGTCACTTGCTGTGGACTGGACGTAGCCGAAGGAAGAAGAGAAGAAATGACCGAGGCAGGGATGACTATTACTGGGATGAAACCTAGGATTGTCCTTCAAGTAGTGAGTGGGTTTTTAGACATTCAAAACACTTCAGATGGTGAAATAACTGCAGTTAGGTTTGTGGTATGTAATACTTAAGCATGTTCAGAACCCAACATTGAGTTCTAAAGAAAGAAGGATAAGATACATGAAAGATATTGTTTTGGCAGAGTGTATTTGGGGTATTACAACACACTTGTTAATGTAAATGGAAATACTCACACCTATACCTGCTGCATCTCTTCTCAGGAATACTTGTCTTTACATCACTACACAGAGGAGATACTTAACATTACATTGGCCTTAACAACTGATCTCCCCAGGATGAAGATGGATGGTCCCTTTGTGGGGGAGTAGTGGTGCATACATACACTAACAAAAAACTCATGGTGTGCCATGACCAGTTCCATGATTTTTTGTTCTTAGGAGAGAGTGAGGTTCCAACTGTATTGATGAGGATGTGTACTTGATGTGAAGAAGCAGTAATGATATGTGTTATTTCATACAGATCCAGACTTGATACAAGTTCAGTCCACACAATATACTACTACTTAACAGGCTTAGTGCAGCAAGTTGTCTTGGGGAAGGGGCTATACCCACATCAGCACTGGGTACTTGCTTCCATATTACCCAACTGTTGTTAAGAGATGCTCACTATGTTTTCTCCTCCTAGAGTTTGTTCAAAACCGTACAGTCAATTTGCAGTACATCTTATGGTATTGTGAATGTTTAGTATATCATGTACTGTACATATAGAGGTATGGTCTAATGGAAATTAGAGGATGAAAGGACATAATATCAATGATAGGAAGAAAGAGATCAGAATATTGGGTGTACAGGACATTACAACTAATTAAATTAAATTGTTCCATGTGGCTGTTTCTTTTTAATTGGTCATTTTCTTGTATCATCTTCGCGCCACATGACCTTTCAAACTTGGTGTTAGTTTTTCGTTATACGTACTGTGTTATTATTAATATTATGATTACTTAATGTAAACAATGAATGTTCCTTGTCTCCAGGGCTGATTCACCTCACTACTTTTCCTGTATTCATGTATATTGCATATACGTTCCCTGTTATGGTCTTTGTTCCCTCAGTTGTATATCTTCCCTCATATTGTACCCTTGTATTTTATGGCAGTCACCTCCCACAATACAGTACAGTATATGTCTACATCCTCAATTTTCATCTTGAATACAGGAACTTGTGGGTTGGAGGTGAGATTTTCATGGGCTTGAATCTGGGAGCAGATGTGAGTGTGACCCATTTCACTGGGTATTGTGTCATCTTTCAGAATTCTGCTTACATTTTTCACCTTTGGCCCTGGAGCCTCCCATCCCTCTAAAAAAGAGGAAGTGAGGTATTGCTGATGATGATGACTTGCCTCTTTACTGTGCTTTTGTTCTTTGTCCCATATATCATTTTGTTATGTGTCATCCAAGTATCACATGATTTTCGTGGATTGGTACTAGTTCGTCATCATTGTATTAACTAGTTTTCTTCTAGCATCTGCCAAAAATGGAGTACTGTATAGTATTGGTGTATTTGTTTGTGTTGTGTCCCATGTGTGTGTTTCTATATTATGTGCCTATTTAATGTTTTTATTTTGTATTCTGTACCCCATGTGTAGCATTAGCCCCAAGTGACCTTGTTGGCCATACTCATTGTGTATATATCCTCATGTCTTCATTACACTAATTTTATTCCATGTGCCAGTCCCTCATTTATTTGTCTGTTTCCTTGTACTGTCTTTGTATTAAATGCCCAATGTGGTCTGGTTCTATATTTGTTCTGCATTATTGAACTGAATTTGGTTTGTTTGGGCTATACTGTACCTGTTCACTCACTCTTCCAAAGTTTTATCCTTTAACTTAAGGTCAGAAGCATTTGAAAATTAACATTGTGGCTCCAGTTTTCTCAAGACTTAGATTTTTCTTCCATGTGTCAAGTTACATGAAGCCAATGACATATTCAAACTTTTTGTTATTAGTCAACATTAGTATTCAATATTGATGTATTGGTGAGAATTATTTTGTATACTGTATACTGATAGTGCTTATTTTCTATCATGTGGGCTAGTCAGGTAAGCTTAATTTGTTACCATATGTATCATAGTGTAAGCACAAACTGTACATAGTGTTAGTCTTGTCATATGTATATTTGTTTGTCCTCAGTGGTGATAAACCATTTTGTGTTATGTTCACATTCAGGAAAGTAATGTACAGAAATGAATACTATAATACTGTAGCGTCTTATTTCTTCTCTGTATATAACATTAGAATGAGCATTCATGACAGTGATTTATATATACCGTACAGTACCCACACTGGAATACAGTACAGTAAACTCTTCATCAACAGTCAGAATAGTTGGGGGATTAGCTCTTATTATTTATCCGTTTTCCTGGCAAATAGAAGTCTGACTGATGGAGGGTTTTACTAGTATTTGCAGCTGATTAACAAGTGACACTTTGATCAGTTGAAATATACTGTCCTGTAAAGATACTGTAGTTGGAAGTTAAGAAGAGTTATTTTAATGAAGATGTCAGTACAGTACAGTACAGTAGTTACCCACAGGTATAAGATAGAGTGAATCTCAGGCCTTGTACAGTACTACCAAGTGAATTAAGGGAAAAATATAAAGAAACCAGATGCATTTATGTCTCGGATTTGGAGATTGAATAGCTAAGTAAGTATTGTGTTAGAAAATGCTAATGTACTGTCTGTGAGGTAAGCCCTATGTGATGGTTTTTTTTTTTTTCCAATGGAGGCCATAATATGTCATAAACTGTACATACATATTTTAAAAATGAATAACACACATTACCCTCATTTGTATTCTTTATAGATTAGTTTTTATTGCATTTTTTGAGATGATATTGTGGGACCAGGGATGTTGTCGTTGCTGTATTGAATAGTTTTATATTTTTATTTACTGTACTGTATGATTTTTTATGTGAAGCTATATGAAGGAAACCTGTGTTGACATTGACTGCATTTGTGTTTTATTATTTTGTGGTGATAATAAAAATGTGAACAGAAATTTGGAAAATGTGTACCACATATTTGTATTTTATAGCCTTCTTTTGATGATATTGCTGGCAGCACTGCACCAGAGTAAAGAGAGAAAGGAATTTGGTCTCACCATTTTCTACCTATTCCTGTGGCTTGATTTATTGTTCCGGTTGTGCTCTCTTTCGACTGAGGGCTGTTGATATGCCAGGGACTACGTACTCTGCCATGGTGTACTGAATTTTGTTGTGTGTGATGGATTTGGCCTTTATTTGGGGTGTTTATGCATCTTGCTTTTCTCTGCCCCAAGAAGGTGGAAAATATGATGATGTTGAAGGCTTAGTCACCCAGCTCCCAAACCCTCTGGATCATGAGTCTACTCCCCCTACATCATCATCTGATACATAGTACTAAAGTGTCACAACAACTCTCCATCTTTCTCAGTAAGTTGTGGTAAGAATTCTCCTGCTCTATACAGCCTAGTATTCATTTTGTTGTGTTAGTATATCGTACTTTACACATGGTCTAAAATCAGGCCTGGTGGAGCTTGAAGCTGCCACAGGTTGTTAATGTGGCTACAAGTAGTCTGGTATTGTCTTGTGCTTATGCCCAAGAAAGGTAGCAATTCTTGTCCACCACAGAGCACGATCAGAACATTTAGGCAAATTACTCGACGTGTTACATAACAGAACCAATGGAATAGTAAAGTCTCCCCTCATTGCCACCATCTTTAATAAGGCCATCAGTGTGGCCTATTTGTACAGTACCTTGTGGGGGTAACTCAACGAGATCAACTAACGCCTCAAACACACAATTATATTATACCTTGCCTTTTTCCCAGGACACATACATATGTTGTACTATTCTACTTGGTTATTGATGTAAACTTAACCAGTTTTCGTTTTCTTCCTCCCTGATAATTGTCTACAATACAGTGTACAGTATTGAGAGAACCCTAAACCTGTCCATATGATAGTGCAATAACCACTAGATGTTGTATAAATAGCAACATTCATTGTTTCAACCCAAGAACACGTCAGGGCATAACAGTTAAATGGTGTATTTCTTGTTCGAGTGCGCAAAAATCTCTGAGAAAATCAAGGTTTTACGAGAAATGTAGTATATATTTGGATTGGCTTTGTCAAAAAATGTAGGCTACCATAAAAAAAAAAAAAAAAAATGGTCAGAGAACCTTCCAATATACCACAACGTTGCCAGTCTTGAGGTCCGCTATATTGGTCACACACACACATCTACACAACTTATTTTTGATGTAATAAAGAGGTACGTGGCTATTCAAGAACATGATCATACCATTCTACAAGTGTAGGCGATATAGCCAGCTAAATTCATTTTACTGACTCGTACATATATAGATTTTTGCGCAACAGATGCTATGGTACATGCACTATGAAGAAATGTGAAGCAGATTTTGATAAAACATAATGATATACAGAAAGTTATATTGACAAAGCCAACTGCGCACCTATGTATTTCGTGGTTCATTACATTAATTTACAGTTAGTTATAGTACTCGGTAATGTTACAGATATTCCAGTGCAGATGTTTGGTTTAAAACTTCTTAAGATATGAGCATATTCTATATATTTGTATTGTAAAAACACAACGCAGGCCTGAAAGACTGAGAACACAATAAATGGCCTTCATCTTACTAGCCTCGCATCCTACTCATTTCACATTTTGCCATGGTTTCGGCTGTTTATATTCCTGTAAAGTTTCATTATGATATAAATATAGGTATGAGTTCAAGTATGATTGCATTATAACTTTACTGACTTTACATTCTGTCAAAATATTCCATGTAAGAATTCTACCAGTGTAACCTTGCCCTTTGACATGAGCATTGGGTATTTGAATAGACCGCCATACTTTAGTAACTTCATTTAATAATATGTTTATATCTATCTAATTTGTCCAATTTATCGATAGTAGGCAGCGTAGAGAGGTCTTTATATTTATTACATGAATTTTTATGAATAAATAATGGGTCTCAGAAGATGTTTTTGAGATTTAGGAAAACTATTGTTCAGACTCTGATTTTAAGGATTATTGGAATGTGCAAAGTGAAAATGGCGACGGGCAGTGGAAGGTGTAGCGTAGAGCCCCCAGTATTTGGTAGCCAGACTGGTCAGGACCCCATTAAGGCGCTCTACCCTATGGTGAATGAGGAGGAAACACCACTACCCAGGTGTTGGAGCAGTAAAGACAAGTACAGCTTTATTGGACTCTCACAAAACAACCTTAGAGTACACTACAAGGGTGAGTGAGGTGACAGAGCCCTTTGTTTATATTCTAATTTCCCGTGACACAGCTGTTTGATTGATAGGTTCACATCATAATTGGAGTGGTGGAAGACAGACGAGCCCTTCACCTGCCTATTGCCGAGGGTTAGGGACCAGGGACAGTGAGTTGAGTCCCTAAATAGGCCACTGATGGAAGGGGGTCGAGTTCTTTGTTTGTGTTTTTGGTGGCGATCAGCTGATTGGTGTGGTCCCCCTTGCCCTGCCCCCCTAAACCCTACCCTGGGGTACTATTTTAGGGGTGATAGGGGGGGTATTATGTATGGAATGATGGTGGCAATACTTATACCTACTCTGGTGATAATAATACTACACGTTGTTATATTATAGTTGGTCATTTTTGTGGCTCGTATCATCCATGTTCCTTCATCCACCATTTAAGAGTTCGTTTCGGTTGATTTAGTTGTGGTTTGACCTTTACTGTGTGTGTCCCTTGTCTTAGGAGGTCTTATTAACTCGTCTTCATTCACCTACATCAAACTCTTATAGTACATCATTACCCATACACCTCTTTCTTTTGTTGAACACACACACACACACACACACACACCAAACTCATGCTGTTGGTATTGTCTAACTTTTGACTACTACATCTCTACCCTTGCTTTTGTCTACATCACTAATCTTCACCCATTCTGCACTGGTTGGAAAACAGTGTATCTTACTTTTTCTATATTTCTCTTTCATTAAACTTGTTTTACCTGATACAGTGTAATTGTATAATTGGATCATATTCCAGTGGAGGATATTAGTTATTACTATGTTTTGGATAATTTAAAGAAATTTTTCAGATAATCAGTTTTCATAAAACTGCCCTGCCCTGTCAAAATCATAACTGAATGAGCTTGAAGTCACAACCAGCAACATGAGTTGCAGAAATTCACCAAAGAGCAATGTCAAAAGATTGACAAATTTACAGTTGAAATTCTGTGGTCTGACATACCCACATTTCACCTTATGTAACAAGGAAACTTACTGGTAGATTATATTAAAAATAAAACTTCCTTGAATTATTGTATAATCTAATAACTTACTACAGTCACAAAACTCATCTTTGGTAAAAGGTTTAATATACACACAACATTTTGTTAATAAACACTTAACTTTTTGTGTAATCCTGCTAACACACACACAAACAGAGAAAAAAGCATACCAGAAACTTCCTTGGTGGAGGTAATAAATCCAGTACATGTGGGGATTTACCCTCATGTGAAACTTAAAATATAATTATATATTTGGAGTACAGGTAGTTTGTCTGAGTAGATAAAGAATAATACTTGAGTATGAGTGTTCATTAGTGCATTGAGATAACCATTGATTCACTAGGATACTTTTAACCAGTAGGCAGTAGCTTATTTTCACTAAGTTAGTTGGTGTGAATCAGTTAAGCAGATTAGTGTAGGCTATGTCAGTAGGCTTGTGTAGATCTGTATACAGTATTTGTGTGAGTTGGATAATGGTGTAGGACTGTAGGTTAGTATAGGTCAGTTGGTCAGGTTACTAGGAAAGTTAGTGTGTGTTAGTACACTCAGTGTTAGTAATTAGGATGGACTGATGGTTAATGTGGGTCTGTAATTTGATATTTGGATTATTTGGTTGCTGAGGTCAGAATAGTGTTAGTCAAGAGATTAGTGGTCATAGTTGTTGTTGTTGTTGTTGAAGTTCCTCAAGCTGTCTGGCCGAGCAGCCCCGAGCTCATGAGGAAGGTCATGGCCCACAGTGCCCTCAGAGAGTGTATATTGTGTTGTTGGTGAGTGTGGTTGTGTACATTGCAGTCTTTCATAATGTGTTTAATAGAATGGTCATAGTAATGTGGGTCAGTAGGTTAGTGGCTAGGAAGATATAATGTGGGGTAGCATAGGTCATGGTTAGTGACAAAGTTAGTGTAATTCATTAGGATAAGTGATCAGGTTGTCTTTATGTTAGTGGTCAGCTTAATGTGGACCTGTAGAGTAGTGTCAGGTTAGTGTAAGTTAGGCGTAGTCTGACTCGGTAAGCTATTTAATGTTAGTGATTGAAAGTAATGAGGTTAGTTGCTCATTTCAGATTAGTGCAAGTCAGTAGCTTAGTGGTCAGGATGTGTAGTTAGTGAAATTGATCTGAGTCAGTAGATAAGAAATCAGATTATTTTGTAATTTAATGGTTTGTGGTTGGGTTAGTGTGGGTCAGGCAGTTAGTGTAGGTTAGTGTGTCAGTAGAATAGTACAGTAGTCAGGTTAGTGAAAGATGATAGTCAAAGATGTATGAAGGTGGAGAAATAAATGAAATACAAGGGAAGTTAGGAAGGATAAAAGGAAGACTGAGAAACAGAGTGGAAGGGAGAAAGGAGTAGAGAGGATGAAAATGGAAAAATAGGAGGAAGTATAGATTAGTACATATTCTTTGTTGATATGATGATATATATTTAATCTCCTTGTATCACAACAGTGGAAGGAAATTGATACTGACCTTGATAATTTCAGGTCATGGAAAGAATCACAAAGATGCTGCTAGTGTTCGTGCCACTCATCCCATACCAGCAGCCTGTGGACTCTACTATTATGAGGTCAAGATTGTCAGTAAAGGCCGAGATGGGTAAGTGTGAGCTGAGGATAGGGAATGCATGTAAAATAAAATGAAATACACATTTGTTTACTTTGTAATATTATGAGTGCTTGTGAGACATTCAGATATTTTTGTGAGTAGTGTTAGTGAAGTAATTGGTGTATCAGGCCAGTCCCAGTTAAACAACACACAACCTTACCAGTATCACCTTTACCAACTGTTTAAATTTGTGTGGGAGTGATGCTGCAGGGAAGGTATGGAGTAAGCAACACCAGTGTTTGGACATTTCTTATTAATGTAATATGTGTATCTTGCTTGTTAACTCCAACTGTACTTGTAGCTATGTAATTTAAAGATGCAAATTTTTTGTTTTATAAATTCATTTTTTCAACAGCATAGTTATATTTTCTTCTTTACTTTACAGATACATGGGCATTGGGTTGTCCTCACAGGGTGTAAACATGAACAGACTGCCAGGGTGGGACAAGAATTCTTTTGGTTACCACGGTGATGATGGCCACTCATTTTGTTCCTCTGGCAGTGGTCATCCATATGGACCCACATTTACCACAGGTATGGCTTTGTGTATGAGTGGGCAGCTTACCTGTTATTCTAAGTATTGCAGTAGAAACTGACTCAGTCATTTTATTTGTAATGTTTGAGAGAGAAAGATCAAAGCAGAACTTGACTGTTTGTTGGATCATTTGAAGGTTCACAACTGTGTTAATCGTATGTACAATTCTTTCGTATTTAAAAAATTGGCTATTAAAATGTAATGTTAATAGATTGCCCAGCTAATTATATAATATGAGTGAAGTGGATTTTCACTGTTGATCATAGAAAGTTTGAACCCCAGGTGATGTGATTGGATGTGGGATCAACCTTATTGACAACGTGTGCTTCTACACCAAGAACGGTCACTACTTAGGTGTTGCCTTCACAGATCTCCCCGTAAGTCACCTTTTACATTAATTGTTCCCAGTTTATGAGTCCTAGCATCAGCTTTGCATTTCAGTATAGATTTTATAGATGATATACAACTAAGACTGCAGTATAATAAAACCCCTTTGAGAAATTACTGGGGACATCCAGAGACAGTGACTACAAGTTCATATAAAAAGGTCCTTGGCTGAGAAGTTAGAAATATGGTATTTATCAGTTTGATAAATTATCCAGAATCTTCGTTATGAATTTGTTTTTCCTCTCCAGCCCCAGTTATACCCAACGGTGGGGCTACAAACACCAGGAGAAGTGGTAGATGCAAACTTTGGTCAGGCACCATTTGTGTTTGATATTGGAGAAATGATGCGGGAGTTGCAGTGTCGGGTTCGCACCACTATACAGAACTTCCCCGTCCCCGACACACACGGCCAGTGGCAGACCATGTTGCACAGGTAAGTAATGACAGAACATAGTTTTGAACATATTAGGGGAGTACAAATCATAGTTTGGGCATACGAAGATAGTGGAAGAGCATTGGTATTATATTTTCAAGTGTGTATACCAAATCAGTCATTCCCAGCTCTTCAACCATCTTTTTATGTCTTTTGTGAGCTGCATATGATCATACCTGCCATTTGTGTTTTCTTGTCAAGCACGCAATCAATTGTTACTGTAGAGGTCCGTACCCAACTGCATTGTTGATTTTTCCAGAATGGTTTCAACATATCTGGTGCATCATGGTTATTGTGCCACAGCAGAAGCCTTTGCCAGATCCACTAGTCAAGACTTTGATGAGGAGTTGACCTCGATAAAAAACAGACAAAGTGAGTGACTAGCATGGGTGATAATTTTATTAAAACAGAATGATAGAGGGTAGTATTGTACAGGTATGATGGAAGAAAGGAAGGAGAACAAGTTGGCTACAACCTACTGGCCCAGACCATCATATGGCAGGAAACACATACAGGAACTCAGTGTTTCAGTAGGCTATACTCAAAAGCCAATTTTATACAATGTCCCAAGTTACTCTATGCCTCAGATAATTTGGAGTCTCAATTTACCCAGTGTGGTTCTTCAACAGAGATCCAGAAGTTGGTGCTGGGTGGACGTATGGGTGAGGCGATAGAGACAGTACAGCAGTTGTACCCTGGACTTCTCGAAAACAACCACAATCTTCTATTTATGTTGAAGGTCAGCATATCCTATTGCTTTATTATCTTGATAATGCAGTGGTTTTTGTCTTCAATTTTTTATTATCATAGCCCTGTTCCAGCACTCCCTACTTACACATTCAAGCCAACATTTGCTTCCATTCCCAGGTGCGTCAGTTTATCGAGATGGTTAATGGTACAGACACAGAGGTACGAGGCATCTCCCGGTCTCCGCCAAGGCCGCCTCCCTCCACATCCCCACCCTGCTGGTCTAATGGCAGGACCCCAGACCCCCTCCCAGGTGAGTTGAAATATAATGAGAGTGCAAATGTTCAAAAATATTTGAAAGTTGAAATCTTCATGGTGAAATAGGATTAACACTCCCTCTTACAATCCTCTTGTACATTCAGATGTTAGTCATTTTTGTTCATTTCAGTGCTTTCATCGCCTGTTAGTTTAATAACATGTACTGTAGTTTATTCTCAGGTAAAAAAAGAGATGATAGTATATATTCTTGCCTGGTGGGTTGAATGTATTGTTTGTGTTCTTTTATAAATGTGTTTCTTGCTTGGAAAAATATATTTTTGTCTGCCATTGTGAATATTTTTCAACTTGATTACATGTGTTAACAGGTACATCATGTTCAGCGGGCTCCTCCACCAACACCACTTCCACCACTCCTGTCATCCAGCAACACACCTCTGTCATCCAGTCCACCAAGAGTGTTATAGGAGGTTCATCTTCTTCAGGGGGAGGGTTGAGTAGCACCGCCACCACCACCACCACTACTACCAGTACCACCACAACCACCACCACCACCACGGAAGAGCTCAACCAGCGCAACAGTGCCCAGGACCACTGCCCAGGTAGCCCTGCCACTACCACCAGCGCCACCAATGGAGCCACTCCAGTTATCCACCCACCACCACCCACATCCAATACTTCATCATCATCTTCGTCATCTTCCTCCTCATCCAACCTACAAGACAGTGATACAGAGATGGAGTGTGTGGAGACCAACAACAGCAGCAACAGCAGTCACCTCCACACTAGTAGCACCCCACCCACTACTACTACCAATATCACACCCCAAGCCAGTAACTCCACCACCACCTCAAGCAGCAGAACAGTAACAGTACAGGACAGCACGTCTGTACACTCAGAGGCGGCACATAGCAATGGCTTCTCAAATGGCTTTTCCAGACATATTGATATGCAGGATGACTGTGATGAGGCAATGGGTGAGTAAATAATCTGTTAGATCATTATAATTGTAACCTGAACCGTATGCATTGTAAGGCAGATCAGTTTTGAACCCTCCTGCATATGAGTGAAATCTGAAAACCTATGTATACATATATATTAATTACTAATAAAGTAACTAAAAAATGGACTATTGCAGAGGTTGAGAGTAGCAGTGCGGGAGGTCGAAAGATGTGTGGAGGGAACCCTGCAGCGATAGAACGTATGCTAGCATTTGGACGGGAAGTACAGCACATGAGCCAAGTTCTACGTCGTGACCTGGGCAAAAATGACCACAACAAGAAGATTTTACAGGTGTTTATGATTCATTGTGTGGGTATGAAAGTTAGATGTTGGTGAACTACAGTCCTGTGTGCAAGATGGTGAAACTCATTTTTTTTAAACACAATATCATTCATTATGCTCCTAATTCTCTAATCTTCAGATCCCATTCATGTTCATCAAAATTAGAAAGTATTTTGGTACAGGGAAGTGGTATCCCCATTGTCCATCATTCTTCATAGTGCAGTCAGCCTCCTACCCCTTGAAAAAAGGAAAATTGGGTATTGATGATGAAATATATTGTAAGTAAGAAGACCTTTGTTATATTGAATCATAATATGTTGGTGTCTGGTATGTTTGTAACAGGATGCGTTTAGCCTACTAGCATACAACGATCCCTGGAATAGTCCTGTGGGTTGGCAGCTGGATCCCCTACAGAGAGAACCTGTTTGCCAGTCTCTAAACTCTGCAATATTAGGTAAGATCTCCATGAAGGTCAAATCTCCTTTCAAGTAAGTGGAAGTGTCTCAGTACAGTTTGTGTGGCTTAAGTTGGGAGTACAGTATGCCTGGAACTCTAATCTCAAATTTGTTTGTGAGGATGGTGCTGTATCATGTGTGAAAGAAGTTTTATGGGCCAACTGTAATTATAACCATAGGCTTAGTATCATGCAACAAGGTCCCATTGTGGCCTGAGAATGCTAAAACAAAAGCAATGAACAGAAACCTTGATTAGGGCATGCAGATGGCACCACTGAATTAACAGCTCTCATCAATGTAGCACTCAAAATTACCCCGGGAGAACATCAACAAGAACAACCATAGAATGGAAGCAAAATGGCCTGAATGAGAGTGGCCTAACAGGGAAGACTACATTAGAATTAACATAGGGCCCCAAATTTGGATAGAGTCATTGTGGGTTTCAGTATGGCTGCAAGTGCTTTAGCATTAAAAGTGATCTTGCTGTAGAGAGAGAAATTATATTTGGAAGCTGGTGTCCTGCACTCACTAATGAGATACTTACATCATTTGAAGTAAAGACCAACTTTGCACTCACCCAGGCTAGAATAATATTACCTTACACAATACTTTTTGCGTGGAATGTTCCCATTAAGAGCATATGAATTATGAGGGAAGCTAAGGTACTAGCTGATAACAAAATTTGTGTTACAGAGTCTCATCAGTTGCCACGAAGACCACCGCTAGAGATCTGTGTAGCCCACACCCGGCAGCTCATAAACCTCATGTCCCGATCAGGCTTGGGGTCATGTGCCTTCGCCAGTGTTGACTCTGTACTTGGCACTCCACAGTGACACTCCCTGCCATGCCCCTGCCCAGCCCTTACCCTCACAGTCCTTCCTTCCCTCTCTGCCTCCAGCCCTCGCCGCACACTCACCCTCCCTTCGTCTACAGTGTTCTCAGCAAAGTTCGCAGTGCACACTGTTTCAGGTGTTTGCAAGAGTCCTGGGTAGTTAATGGATACCTTGCCCAGAGGAGACTTGACTCTCTTGCCTCTTTGCCCTTTTTGAGTTAGCTTCAGCAACCTCTGTGTATGTGGGGCACTGAGTCAAGTTACCATATGCTGAGTTGACTTGCGTGGCAAATGTTTGTAAGGTGTACTCAGTAGTGATTTCTTGTGGGACATCTGTATAACAAGGTGTGCTCAGTAACTCTTATATTGCCTGACTTTCGTTTAACATGATCCACACTCGTGCCCACTGCTGGACTAGTTTGTGTGATCCTGGCTTGTGAGAAGGTACAGACAAACATTTGGAGGTTCTGCTGAGTTGAGCCTGTGGTGAGCCACGGAGCAGCGATGGGTAAATACTACACATGGCGGCAACTCAATCAGGTAGTCTTCATGGGTGTTGCAGGTTTTGTACATAGATTCTCTCCTGTTTCATCACTCACCTGACCACCAAGCTCAGAGATGCTACCATAGTGAAGCAAGTTTTTTAATAACATATGTGTACTCAGACTTTAATTGCTGCAATAACACATGTTAGGCAGTACAGTCTAGCTTTTATTCTTTTCTGTGGATCATATCCTTCACAAAGGATGTGACGGCTGTAGATCTCTAAACTGGAAAATGGAATGTTGACCTTATTTTTACATTTTTTCACATTAATTTATTCCACACAGTTGTGATTATGCCATTGTGTGACCTAGTTACTGGACCTTATTATGAAGATTGTCTTTACTTGCTCGCCTGGCAACCACGAGGTGGGGAGACGTCTTTGGTGTCGTACACCATTAATACTTCTCATATTTATTGAATTTTCATTTTTGCAGCATTTTATATCCTTCAGAAGAGGCAACTATGGAGCAATCTTGGAAGAAAAATGTTTATTGTATCGAGATATATGAGGAGTTACCTGGAGTGATGGTAGGCACGAGTTGTTGTGTGTATAGGGCCGCAGCAACACCACTCCCACCTTACACTAGAGGGAAGAATGGATGTTGCCAGTTAAGGAAATATATTACCACAATCCCCCGGACACTGTGCCTAGTTGGAGGAAATGAACACTTCTGTCCAGATATAGAATGCTTGTTACTAGATTGGTGAAAACCCACACTTGCAAATAAAAAACTGTTGTAGCACTGAACTCTATAGGATAAATCCATAGTTATAATTATGTTTGGAAGGGACATATTGGGAAGACTAAACAAAATACAGATATTTGGTGTTCCCAAAAACCTTAATGAGAAAGCTGGTATCCCTGACATGTTTACTGTAAGCATTAGTAAAAATGTGTGAATGAGAAATGTTTTTAGTAATATCAATGGATAAGAAACTTTTTAATATGATCCTAGGTTGGTCAGCTTTACAATATAAATGACATCATTATTAATGGAATTCTGTTAAGAAGATAAGATGCTCATAGTGAATGGAAGATTACAGTATATACTGATTTTGCTAAACTTGTCAAAAAACGAGTCTCACTTTAGGGTACAGTTTTGTGGAATAATAGTTAAATAACCTTTTTGATTAATTTTTTCTTTTTATTTGGAGGAGACATTAGCTGCAGACTGCCAACATTTTACTCTATTAACACCAGTTGTAAACCGATACTGTATAGTAGTTGAAAGATGCCAGATGTGTATAAACATAATGAGGGAGAACTGAAGGCAGGTATACCACAAGTAGGTTAAAGAAGAGCATCACAGGTGTCAGGTTGATAATAAGAATGTATAGTACAGTGTGGTAGTGGAGCGGAGTCGAGTCAGCTTTGAATTTCTATGCCATTTTAGAAATTTTTAAGTGGTATGAAGTGTACAATACAGATGTAATGTTAAAAAAGTTAGAACACAGAATGTTGTAACATGTAGTTTGTTCAGGACTATTATTTTAATATTATTCCAATCTTGGTTATGAATATTGGTGTAACAGCAGTAACGGTATTCCATATGTTTTTCTGTACTAGTGTTGAAGTATATAATGTTGTGTCTGGGAGTTGTGGTAACCAGACTCAGAGTACAGAAGCATAGTCCATTTTTTTTCTTAGCTGACTGTACTTGGCTGTGCCCCTTGTACCTCAAAGGTTCATACATAATGCTTCATTAATATCTATATATCACACCTAGATCTATATACATACTCTACTGTATAATACTTAATAAATGATGTCCAGTTCAGGCTCACTACTGTGCTGTACGAGTATGTGCCAATTGAGCTGCAAAGGAGTGAGAGCTTATTTGCCAAGTACAGTACTGTCAGCTGAAAAATAATGAGACTGTGATGTTGGAAGATACTGTACTTCCCTTCCATTGCCAAGCATAACAAAGGATAAAAAGAAACACTGTAATAGCCAAATTCACAGAGTTCATAGTTATTTGTTATGAGCTCATCCCACAAACAAGAGTTTAAGAATGACTTGCTCTTAGTATGAATGAGCTACTCCTCCTATCAATGTTCTTCCTTCAAGGTTCACTACATCTCCTCCCTGTATTCTTCTGTTGCAGCATTTGACCCCAGCTGTTGTTCTGTCATTAGTGTCAGGCAATTAATGTGTCGGTTACAGAATGGGCGTATGACAAATATGAGGGTCTGTGAATTGGGCACCAGTGTCTTTAATAGTTCAGACACAGTTACCATTTTTGTGTTGCCCTCATTAATGATTTGTCCTGGTGCAGTCACATGTTAGAACAACATAAACAAAGATTAGCTTGCTTTATTTCTACTTTCCTTTCAATTAAGTAGAATTTTTTTTTTTTTTTTTTTTTTACTGGACAATAAAACAGGGTGGTAGTGCAGAGAGTGAGAGATGGGAGGGTTAGTATCCAGTTTGGAACTTTCCCACTAGATTGTGAACTGCAACACAACACACATGTACTCTAGTGTGAAAGTATGAGATGTGTTCAGAATAGTGAATTCATGGAAGAGCTTTATTATTACTGTATCATTATTATTATTATTATTATTGTTATTATAAGATTTCTCTTTTAGAATCCTTTCTCATGTTGTAGGCATTTTACTTTGGAATTGAAGAAAAGATGTTTGTGTAGAGGTGATAACGCTGCAAAACTGTAAAAAAAAAATTGTTGAAATTGTTTTCATTAAAGATAGTTTTGGATAAGTTGATATTGACTACCATTTTTTGTCTCCCTCAAAGGTGCTCATACAATATGTTCATGAGGAGCTCATACTTAAAATGTTGAAAAAAAAAAAATGGCAGTTTGTTTTGACTGTCACTAAATGTACGGTAGTATCCCAGTGGGCACAAATTGTACTTTTCCCAGCATTTTGTTCATGAATGGCACTCGTAGGAAGCTGTCAAACATGTACGTCAGTTTTGGTGGGACTTTACTTGTTCTCAGTCAGTGTATTTCACTTGATACAGTCTGTATCACTTGATATACAGTGTTAGTGTCAATACTGATAAGACAGTGTTGGGATAAATAGGCAGTACACCATCACTTGATGTCCTGTCAGGCTCTAGGTTCTGCTTCAACCTTCTGTGGCTGTTTAGAGCAAGAAGAGTAAAGGTGGAAGAGAACTCACATGTTAAAGATTTAGTTTTGTCCAAAACCTTATTAATAAGGCACTGATTGGTATACAAGCTGAAGTGGATGGCAATATTGGCTGTTCTCCAGCAGTTTTACATTCAGGTTATACCTTCTTATCCCAGGTTTCTTTTTCCCAACAGTTTTGGAAGTTTTGTTGGGACTGTACACATGGTAGGCTCAGTGGTCAGGAATGAGGTACATTATGTGCATGTAGGTGAAGGATGAGGTTCTAGAGTTGAGTCTCTTAAGCTTGTAGTTTATAGAATATGAAGAGTTTGCTGCTATGAATTGTATAGTTTTTATATGAGACAGAGTGTATATGGTAGAGCACTATATACAGGATATGTATGTATCTATGTATATGGGAAATATATATATACATCCTGTACTGAGAGGGAGAAAAAGATAAGAGTAATAAATTATTATAGAGGTTGGAGGAGCCCCAGTTATGTTACTTGACATTGTTTATACTGAAGCAGCAGGGGTCACCCAAAAGTAACTCTTCTTCTGTTCATATCTTTGACTGGATCATGTCAAAAGTAACTTGTCTCTCTCCCTTTTCATATCTTTAACTGGATCATGTCAAAAGTAACTTGTCTCTCTTTTCATATATTTAAATGATCTTCAAATCCTTACAGCCTTCTCTGATGGAAGTTTTCTATGTGTGTGTGTGTGAAAGGTATTGGCTGCTGACAGTTATGTGAAGAGAAAATAAATATTGACTTGTGACAATGTTATGCTTTGGTAAGCCTTTTTAAACCATCTTAATGGACCTCCAAAATATTTAGCATTTCTTTTCACTACACATCTCAGCTTGGACACTTGTGGCTTGACACCTTTATCACAGCACAGTTGTCTTTCAGTGACCCCTCTATGTATGTATGTATGTATGTGTGCGTGTATGCGTGACAGATACCAGACAGTCTTCCCAAAAGGAAACTAGACCTAAATAACAAGCTAGATTCAGAAACATTGGGTTATATGTATGACATGTTTGTTCTGCCACAAGGACCCTCTTGTTTCATGTGTATCCTGGTTATTTGCTCATTTTCACCCTTTTCAAACCAAAGGGTCTGGATACTTTTTGGGGAGACTTTACATTGAACAAAGTAAAATGGAGTGGGAAGAATTAGCACAATGCTGGGTGGACAGGTGAAATGTCAAGTGTATCAAACATCAGCAAAGTTTCCTCTTGAAGGCGTGCATTTTTTCTTTGCAACAATTTAGTTGTCCTCGGAATCATGTGCATTACTTAGTCTAACTTTTTATTCAGGATTTGGTATGATAGATTTTATTGTTGATAAATATTTTTACTCAAATTTACTGGGTTATTCCAGACTAGGATGAGCGCAGTGATTAGTCAGCATTATTTCTGAAAGTTCTATATACAAATGACTAATTTTGAAATACTGTAGTTATATTGATAGTTTTGCAGTATTTTCAATATTGCCATTACAGATTAATAGACTTTGATAAGCAGGTGTATGTAAAAGCAAGATTAACTGCAAAAAATACATATTATCAAAGTATTACCATTTGTTTTAATTTTTTCCTACATAAATAAGTGTTTTATTTGTTGATGTTCCTCAAGTTGTCCAGACGAGCAGCCTCAAGCCATATTAGGAAGGCAGTGGCCTGGACCAACCTTTCCCACTAAGAATGTTGAGTACTGTATGTTGTGTTGGTGGTTGGTGTGGCTGTGTGCAGTGCAGTTTTCCATCATGTGTTGGGTTACATCCTGAACAGGTATCTGCAACAGTTTCATCCACCATCTTCAGGTAGGTTAGAAGGCTTGGTCAGGTACACTACAGTACATTTGTAAGATTTTTACAGTACGTTATGAACATATAAAATGAAAAGAGCCATGGATCTGAATTTGTGCATATAATAAGGCCGTCAATACTCCTACATTCAATGGTCATTAATTGTCAAATGAAGGTCGATGAGGCTTCAGGAGACCAATGTGAATAATTAATGCCAACACAAATGAGATGCATAAAACAAAATACAAGACCAATACGACTGAGGTGACATGTATAAACAGACACACATGGAGAGCTACTGATTCCACCTTAAGGGGGTGCGGGAATAGGGGGACAGGCTTGTGGGGGGGGTTAGTGGGGTGCGGGAGTAGGGAGACAGGCTTGGGGGGTAGTTAGGGGGGTGCGGGAATAGGGGACAGACTTTCTACCTACCCCAAGCCTGTCCCCCTATTCCCGCACCCCCCCCCCCAAGCCTGTCCCCTACTCCCGCACCCCCTTAATATGCTATGAAACAGGGCTAGATTAACTAAAAAATAATGGTGTCCTGCTGATGCTTAGAATAGTACGTGTGGAGGAATCAGTTGCTCCAAATTTGCCAACACTACAGACGAAAGAAAAGAAGGAAGGAAGGAAATGATGAGAGAAAATAAAGTAGGAGTAAAGAAGGAAGTGAAGAGAGAGAACACATATAAGAAAGGAAAGAACACAGACAGAGGAAAATAAGGAGACTACACCCCCCTAACCCCCCCCCTCAAGGCCTGCCCCCTACTCCCGCACCTCCCTAACCCCCCCCCAAGTCTGCCCCTACTCCCGCACCCCCCTAACCCCCCCCCCCAAGTCTGTCCCCTACTCCCGCACCCCGCTAAACCCCCCCAAACCTGCCCCCTACTCCCGCACCCCGCAAGACCCCCCTAAACCTGTCTCCTACTCCCGCACCCCCTAACTCCCCCCCCCCAAGTCTGTCCCCTACTCCCGCACCCCCTTAATTTAGTACATCACTGAAAGAACCCGAGACCATAATATTATACCATAACCTTTTACTCATTTAATAGTACAGTTAATTATAAAACAGGTACTGGACACGTTAATGTTTTTGCCTTCCAATATATTACAGTTAATTATAGTACAGTTAATTATAAAACAGGTATTGGACACATTAATGTTTTTGCCTTCCAATATTTACTCATTTAATTTACTCATTTAATAGTACAGTTAATTATAAAACAGGTACTGGACAGGTTAATGTTTTTGCCTTCCAATATGGCCGCCATGGTGACCTCTCCTGCCCCCACCCCCCAGGTAGTGACGTCACAAGAGGTCAAAGTGGGATGTAAACAAATAACACTTGACTTTCCTGAGCGGCAAAGGGAGGTGATGGAATTGGTACAGATATTAAGTTAATTTTATTCATACATCATTTATCAACTAAAATTAATCAATAGTACAATCCTAATATGTGAATTTAATGGGTAAAAGGCATAATTTATTGCCTTAATAAATTATAATGTAAAATATATAGAGTGCTAATATTAAGTTAATTTTATTCATACATCATTTATCAACTAAAATTAATCAATAGTACAATCCTAATATGTGAATTTAATGGGTAAAAGGCATAATATATTGTCTAAATAAATTATAATGTAAAATATAGAGTGTTATTAGGCTGGAAGAATCACAACAGCCACGAGAAGAAAACTCATTATTAACACACATATTCTGACATTCTGTATATATTCAATGGAGCCTTTTGTACCTCTCATTATTGTTGTCATCTCATATATTTTATCTCATCTGTGTCCACCGAAACTGTTTTTTGTTAATATATTTCCGTCTGCCAGTGTGGGTTTTGTTCTCGTTATAATAAAGTGTTGCCAGATATGGGAAATTTACGGTATTTACCTTAGATATGAAGAATTAGAGATAACAATGGGGAAATTATATACAGATTATTCAAGAGTAAATGGCAAAATTTCTACCAGACGAAATAATCAAGAAGATGGTATGTAAATGTGCGATAATTATCTTTATGAGTAAAAAACAGGAAATTCTTGAGGTAAAAAAAGGATTATACTGCTGTAGATGTTGAAGTTGGGGAAATAATTGGTGAAGGAAACCTGCTCTGGCTACACTGGGTATATTATCATCTATATAATATAAATAAATAAATAACATATAAATTTCCCCAACTTCAACAACAACAACATCAGCAGAATTTTCCTCGTTTTTTATATATATATATATATATATATGTATGTAAGGAGTGACATTGGGGAAATTTGGCAGAGGTTTCAACACTGGTATATTATTATCATCTATATAATAATATAATATAAATAAATAAATAATACATAAATTTCCCCAACTAACCAATTTCAACATCAACAACATCAGTAGAATTTTTCTTTTTTTTATATATATATATGTATGTAAGGAGTGACATTGGGGGGAAATTTGGCAGCAGGTCTCAACACTGCAATATTATTATCATATATATAATATAATATAAATAAATAAATAATACATAAATTTCCCCAACTAACCAATTTCAACAACAGCAGTAGAATTTTCCTTTTTTTTATATATATATGTATGTATGTATGTAAAGAAGTGACGTCATCCGCTGTGCTCCTTCCAATGCTCAGGAAAATGTTGATAAAAGTGACGCTGGGAAAGGAAGGACAAGTGACAGAAGAAGAAGAAGGACAAGGAAGGAGAGAGAGAAGCAGCAATAGTAGTCGTAAATCATTCCTATTTATTATTATTTATCACTTTAATGTGTGTATTTGTGTTGTATTATGGTGTGTTGCAGACTGTCATGTTGTATTGTTGTTTGTTGCATTGTTTGTTGTTGTTGTTGATCAGTTAAATAATAAGTGGTAAATGATTTGTTGTATGGTAGGAAAATGGAAGGACTGGGTTGGGATGCCGACTTTTTTTTTTTTTTATTGTATTGTAGGAAAATGGAAGATTGTGCTGGAATGTAGGAAAATGGAAGATTGTGCTGGAATGTAGGAAAATGGAAGATTGTGCTGGAATGTAGGAAAATGGAAGAAGGGAATGTAGGAAAATGGAAGGACGATTGTAGGAAAATGGAAGATCTGCTGGAATGTAGGAAAATGGAAGAAGGGAATGTAGGAAAATGGAAGGACGATTGTAGGAAAATGGAAGATCTGCTGGAATGTAGGAAAATGGAAGGACTGGAATGTAGGAAAATGGAAGAACTGGAATGTAGGAAAATGGAAGGACTGGAATGTAGGAAAATGGAAGAATGTAATGTACGAAAATGGAAGAATGGAATGTAGGAAAATGGAAGAAGCGAATGTAGGAAAATGGAAGAATGGAATGTAGGAAAATGGAAGAATGGAATGTAGGAAAATGGAAGAAGGGAATGTAGGAAAATGGAAGAACTGGAATGTAGGAAAATGGAAGAAGGGAATGTAGGAAAATGGAAGGACTGGAATGTACAAAAATAAAAGGACTGGATTGTAGGAAAATGGAAGAAGGGAATATAGGAAAATGGAAGGACTGGAATGCTGACATTTTTATATGTTTATTATAAAAAATGAAATGACATGAATGCAGGCATTTTTATTTATTTATTTATTATTGATACATGAGTTATGGGAAGTTGAGAATGAGGAGTGAGGTATTTACACCATAAAGTTCATATATATAATAAACTTGTGTACTGGGTTGGTCTAATGGTATAGTGTTCTCTCCTCGTATCGGTGTGTCACGCGGGGCCATATTCAAGAACATCCGTGGTGTATACGATGGTGTGGTACTGTACGATGGCTCTGTTGTTTGTCTATGGAGCCATTGTACCAGTCAGTACCACACCATTTTATATATGCATCACAAATGTTCTTGAATATGACCCACGAGATCATGGTTCGTCATTGCATGTAATAAGTTGGGGAGGAGTAGCAGTCTTGCATACACTGTACCTGTATACCTTAAATATGAATGTCAAAATTATTCAAAACAGAGGAAAATACACCAGAAAAATATTTTGGGTTATTCTGGTTGTGTATTGTCCGATAGTAAAGTTAAACCAGTTAAATGGCCAACGTGGCCTATATTAGGATGGAATAAAATATCCAGGTAAATTATTAAGAATCAACCAATACACACCCCAAGATGAATAGAATGTTTTCCTGGTGTGCTATGCTGTAGTTGGAGTGTTTATAATCTTATTTATACTTCCATAACCCAAGTACAGTACAATATAGATACACCAAAATGTGATTATTTTTGTACTGGTATGTAGTTTGTGTTGTATAAAGAAGAAGTCCAGATCAGTTTACAGTTAATGTGTGCATCACTTCAGGAATTGGGAGTTGGTCAGGGTATTATTGTTTTAGGATAAGCTGCAACCTTTATGATTGGAAACATAATCTAATTTGATCATCCCAGACTAGAGAAGTGTGACTAAGTGAGATGGACGAGGGTGTCTTGAGTCTCAAGTGGCGTGACCACCGCCCCACCTTCACCCGTACTCTTGCAGCACTACAGAAGAAGGTCAGTGGCTCTGCTTCATCTATATCATTCAATGTAAATGCATCGGTACAATGTGTCTCAACAGCTTCATAATTATGTTACATAATTGAAAAAAAAAGGAGATAAAGATGTCTGAGAGATAGATTGAAGCAATAGCTATTGTTTTAACTGAGTGCTCTTATTTTTGCCATATGTGTGTGTTTCAGGGGTCGTACTGCGATGCTACGTTGGCCTGTGATGGCCGGTTCTACCCTGTACACAAGCTGGTCTTGGGCACATGTAGTGAGTTCTTTCAACGTATGTTTGAAGTTGGGGAGAAACAACAGATGATGGTGGTACTGGCAGACCTGTGCCATGAGGACCTGGAGGCTTTACTGGACTACATGTATATTGGGGAAGCCAACATCCTGCAGGGTGACCTTTCACGCTTTATGCGGGCAGCCGAGGCTCTCAAGATCAAGGGTCTGGCTGAGCCTGCAGAGTCCAGCCCCAAGAGGGATAGTGGGGAGGGTAAGAGGTCACTGGGTACAAGGGATGACTCATGGGAACCCAAGAGGAGGAAGGAAAACACCACCAGTACCAACAAGTATAACACAAAGGTCAACCTTGATGATGGTGGTGACAGAGACAGAGTCAGCTTTGGTGGCAGAGAACGAGGAGGTTGTCACAGTCAAGGTGCTGAGATTGTATCCCCAGCACAGTTGGCTGCTGTAGAACTGGCTGTAGACACACAAGCAGACACAGCAGCCTCACATCCTGATCAACACACACACCCAACTGCACAGTCAAGAGAGAAGCTGCACAATAACCAGTCAACGGTAAGATCCAAGTTTGTTGTGCGTTTGAAGGAGCGTAAGACATTGTAAGGGGGAAAGACGGATCAAATTTAAAGTGTTGATGATGACATATTGTATAGTAGAGGCTGGCCTGATACCATAAATACATAAAACAAAGAAATGTATCAAGTAACCAAAATCTGGAAGAGCAAAAAGAATCCATGAAATTCCTTGATTTACCCAGCACCATTGTGGTAGTTTTTCCCGAGGCTGAGTTCTAACCATTTCAAAACTTTGTCTTGTAAAAGGTTATACTGTATTGTATTTGAATTTTCCTCTTAGGATGAGAGTTGTATGTACGATATAATAAATAGTTTTGCTTAATTTTGATATTCTTGTGCAGGTGAAATATGAAGAGGTCAATGTGAAGGAGGAACTGGAGGAGTGGCCAGGTGGTGATGGTAGTGGTGGTGGCGGTGGTAATGGTGAGGCAGACGAATCCAATCAAATCTATTGTACCTTTTCTGACCCCGGACTGGCTTACCTCACTGGACACACTTCCACACTTCACTCTGGTGCTCCAACTTCTCCCCCACACCACCCACACCATACCCAGACACAGCCGGTAAGCAGACTTGTCATGTATTTTAAGAGAGGGAGTGCAAGTTAGATGCACAGTGTACGATATATGTTTCAGAAAATAAACTTGTACATTTCCTATATCTTTAGTATCTCCATGTCAACAGATTACTGTATACTGTCATTGTGAAGCAAGATGTGGACTGATTTACAATACTGTACTGATATTTTTCCCAATATTATGGCAGGCGGTTGGTTGGGAGGGTGGTATTGGTTCAGAGTCTGCAGTTCACTCCCAGTCCACTCCTCACAGGATGCATAGTCAGGTCAGTCCTCCTTTGTAGAAGTACTGTACAGTATTTTGGTATTTTGTGATATGCAAAATGTGACCTGCTTTTCATATAATTTTGAGTTCCATGCCTGGATTTGCTTATGTAATTTTACAATTTTCCTGAATTTTGGTCAGGAGGTGGCTGAGAAACTATCTGCCTTCAAAATTCCTTTTCTAATCTCTGAATTATTATAAAAGATAAGTTAACTGTACTTATTTGTGAGGGAATAAAGTTGTTAATGGAGGCTGATTATCCACTGAATTTTGGTAATTCAAACAATCCTATTTTTGCTTTCAGAGGAGAATGGGGAGGCCAACTTCAGAAATCTGGAGCCACTACTCAGTTGTGAGGAATGCAATGAAGACGGTAGTGTTCTGCAAATACTGTTCTCAGAAATACAGCCATCCCAATGCCACCAAAATGAAAATACACATTGTGAAGTGTGAGAGATGCCCTGGTGAGGTGAGACAACAGTTTAGTGGTGGTGTTAAACCTGATCTGGAGGCTCCTGAAGGGTCCACACTGAAGGTATTGGAGCCTGGAGCCATAGCCTGGCAAACCAGACCTTCAGAGCTCAAAGTTCCTCAGCCAGTGTTTCCTAGAGTTGACCCTTCCTCATCTTAGCCAAAACCTATACCTGTTATTTAGTTGTATTGAATGTCATCCTACCATGTCAATGTGTGCAGTGTAGAGTGTATACTGTGCAGAAGCTTGTTGGCTCCTCTCTCTATTGTATGTGTCAACAAGGGTGCAGTGCTAAATTCTCTCCTGGCCATTCTCAGTGTACTTTGGCACAAACCTTATATATTTTACTTCAACATCATATTTTACAATAAAATATAAATAATAAAATATATAATTTAGTAATGCCATTGTATTTCTTTGGTGATGTTTAGTTTTAGTTTGGTTATTATACAGTATTTATTAGAATTTTATGGCAACAATGATTAAAAAAATTATGTTAATAGTGTACTGTATATACAGATTACAGTACATAATTTTAGTAATGCCATTGTATATCTTTGGCAATATTTAATTTTATATTGACTATTACAGCATACAGATTTATTTATTAGATATATATGCCAAGATTGTTTAAACAAATTTTGTAAACAATAAGGTGAATTTGTTATACGGTAATTGAGTTGGTGGAGGCACACTTAAGACAGCACTGCATCCCTGTGAGTTATAGTTACTCTTGGTGTGTGTTTGGGTGTGTGAATGTGTAGGCATAACCAAGTAATCTACAGCTCTTTCAGCAAATAGTCTGTGTTATATATACTGTAAAGTACAGTCATATTTCTGTTAATGCTCGAATTTGCTTCTGCAACCTTACTACATTAGACAAATATCATGTGAATGGGTCTTGAAAAGTCGCTCCTTTTTACACCGCAGCCCAAGGTCCATTTTCTTACCCCATTGTGGTACAAAACTTTTGGGTGCCCCCCTAATTAAAGTCGGTATAACATGTAAATTAATTCAACAGTATAAAGCAGAAAACAAATATTGGGAGGATATTTGAGGAAAGGAGGGAAAGAAGCCATGTTTGGTTATGTTTGGAGAGAGTTGTCAATGTTCTGATCCACCCAGACAGAGATGGAACATTGTTCAGTATGCAAGAACATCCATGGTGTTGACGATGGCGTGGTCCTGGTACGGTGTCTTTGTTGTTTGTCCACGTAATCATCGTACCGGTGCCACGCCATTGTTGACACCACTAATGTTCTTGCAAACGACCCATTGTAAGAATAGTTGTGATTTGTTTACTCATGCAAGGCAAAATTACAGGCCCAATGAGCATTAAGGGAAGTTTCTTTTGTTGGTGAATTGAAAGGGCTGTGATTCCTCCAAAGTGTGCCACGAAACATACTTCCAGTTTACCAACATGAATATCTCCCCTTAAGAAATCCTATGTGTGCTCTTTATGGTCACAAAAATGATACTGGGCTTGGTTGAGTGAGAAGACAAGAGAAGAGAAAATGTTTCCCAAACTCATAACCTCCCTCCCCCATGGCTTATAAAACAGTAATTTAATATTACTGTATAATGATGAATATGAGTATTAAGTTGAAGATAAATTGTATTTTTAAAATATTTTGGGTGTCTTTCAGATGTACATAATTATAGTATATGTATTAAAAATGTACTAAAAGAGCTTACGCAGCTCCTAGGTAAGGTTATACATTCCTGCCGACTACAAAACTGGCTGGTACAGTTCTCTTCAGTCTCATATATATTACTGTATAACTTTTATTGTTAATCAGAAGCAGAGAGTGAACATGTGTGTAAAGGTTACTGAGGCTTGTGGAAAATGAACTTTAGTTATGGTCAGTAAACTCGCTTAGCAAACTTAAAAGTATTTTGTAAACGACGAGAAGAAAACCCACACTGGCACATGGAAGTTTATTACCAAACAGTTTCGGTGGACCCTGCCACCATCCTCAGTGGTCAAGACAAAATGATGAGAGGTACAAAAGGCTCCAATATATACAAAATGTGTGCGTGTGTGATTCCTCCAGCCTATTCTGTAAACTTTTCCACAATTTGGTACCTACATGTAATTGGCAAAAACTCATCTGGATTTGTGTAATGTGGCTGTGTTGTGTTTAGTGATATATCAATGAGGCAGTCATGTACATTACTATAAATATGATGATAAAGTGTTAATGGAAGGTCGTACAGTTGGCCACAGGAATTCTTACTCTCCCTATTATAGAAAGAGAGGTCATTATTCTGGAAGTACTGCAATAAATGGTCTACCAACTGACTCCAGGACTGAAAAACAAACTCAGTAATAATGTTGTATTGCAGTTAAGTTGTCAAACATTTTCTATATGTTGTAAGCCCTCGAAACCAACATCGTGTGTATGAATTTTTGTGGACAATAGTACTTTTGAGTTGCATGTGTAAGTAGATATGTGAGGGAGACTGTACTAAGCTGTGTTCACAATAGTAACACTGTACTTCCATGTTAATAAACTTAATGCATATTGTGTTGGTTTCAAATGATCTCTACTACAGTATAAAGTTGGCTGAGAAATATTGTTTGCACATATACTCTGACAGATTTGGCTTTCATATCTGTCTTTGTTTCACTTCATATAACTTCATGTATTTTAAAGAGTGACGTCACGTGTGGTAACTTGGCTCATATTCAAGAACATTCGTCGTGTGTACGATGGCGTGGTAACGGTATGACGGTTCTATTGTATTTCTATGGAGCCATCGTACCGGTACCACACCATTGTATGCACCACGAATGTTCTTGAATATGGCCCCTCGTATCATATCTCACTACTCCCTCTATATGGATGTGATGCCACAATATATTCCTCCCATTGTTGTATGTATATAATGAAAATCTTTTATGCCCACTGTATTATTGTGTTTCAGAGCAATTTAAAGTACAGTACTTTGGCATTAAATATCACATGTTGCTTTCAGGCAGCAGCAGTATTTCAACCAGCACATTAAACTAGTGTTTGCTTTTATAAAAGTAGATTGCTGTAAGATTTGTTTCACGTGAGGTTACCCTCCCAACTCAAATTAGAGAAAACCAACTGAGAAATACCAGAGAAAACCTTTAACTTATGGAATAGCTATCATAGATTTTAACATAACCGTATTATCGTAAATTTCGTTTTATCATTATTTTTTAAGGTCACTGGGGGATTATCTCATGCCTGTGATGATGATGCTACATTTTTCCAAAGATAATGTTCCTCCCCTACGACACTTCTATTATAAGAACCTTATCATGGTTATCAGACAGAAGAAATAAAACCGTACGATATCTCTGTCTTGTGAGTTGTTGGTATTTCATTATTGTAAAATAGATACGCACCATAATAATGTACAAAGAAAACGACCATTTATTATCACCTTACAACCAGAATTTATACTAATATATTATCGTTTATTCCATTACTGCATACAATATATGACAGGAATCTATACAATTATCGTATATTTCATTACTGCATACAACACTACAAGGCAATATATCCCAGGCAGACCACTAGGGGTAATATTTAGGGCGTATGAGTTAATATCCACCTGTTTAAATGCCTTGAGGTGAGCGGGGCGGGCATTATTATTGGAACCACTGGGCCTCGACAACACGTGCAGGGCCATGTGCCAATTCTACCTCAAAATGAAGGCTATAAATATATTCCCTTTTATATATACTGAATGTAGAACTGTCAAATGATGTATGTGTAATAACCAGATACGTTCATAAGTGAGATAATATAAAGGAATGGTTAAAAAAATCAGGTTAAAGTGAGAGAAAAGCGGCACCACTGGCACGGGGTGGAACAAGTGCACTGCCACACACTTGTCCTGCAGCCAGTCAGTTGTCCCCAACACTTAGTACGGGGAGGATGTGTTGACGTGCGGTTCAGTGCCATAGTGTGTCCTTCCACGGCATGTCACGCAGGAAGCAGAAATTCCCCGTACATCTAAAGAGTGAGTAGTTATGTGTAGTAGAATGGACAGGTGTGGGTTGGTAGTGAGCGTCTAGGAACTCCTACTTATTATAGTGTTGTCTGTAGAGGAATGTTGTTTTGGGAGGTATCAGGTGGGGTGGTAGTAGTAGTAGTAGTGGTAGTGGTGGTGGTGGTAGTGATGTCTTTTGTATACACTACTACGGTATATAATGAGTGTAAGAAGTGTTGTGTGTAACAGGTGTACATAGAAGGTTATTGGATGGAGGTGTAGCGTATACGTTCAACTCTATGGAGATGTAAACACTTATCAATTAAATTAGTACATATTTTTTTTGGCAGGTGATGTAATGATGGTGTGTTTATTGTTTCATGGTGTACTTACTATATAGATAATTATGGTGAGGGTATGCATGATAATGATATGAGTTATATTCATTACGTATGAAACTTAAATATGTGATGTGATAGGAACGTATGATGTGTAATACAGGAGTGTTAGGTTCTGCTCTACTTTAGTTTAGTGTGCAGTTCGTTTCAGTATTTCCTGTACGCTATAATTATCACGATTATTATGAAGATGTAGACATTGAATGCACTGTCTCTATTGGGGGCAGTAAACTGTTCACAATGTTATGTCACAATTCGAACATTTCTCTCTCTCTCTCTCTCTCACCTATATTCACCCCCTCCCCATCTCTCTCTCTCTCTCTCTCTCTCTCTCTCTCTCTCTCTCTCTCTCTCTCTCTCTCTCTCTCTCACCTATATTCACCCCCTCCCCATCTCTCTCACCTATATTCACCCCCTCCCCATCTCTCTCTCTCTGCCACCTATAGTCACCCCCTCCCCATCTCCCTCCTCTCCCCCATGGTCGCTCGCCACTCGCCTCACCACCCTTGCCACTCACTGACCCCGACCCCATCACAAGTTACTCACCTCACCCTTACCACTCACCCTGCTGGTCTCAGTGTGGCGGAAATATCAGGTGTCTAGTGAAGGAATGTTGGAGCAGTGAAGTGACATCAAACTTCTACAGTCTAGTATGAATCAATGGAAGGGAAAGGTCGCTGCGGAGTGATCTAATTTACGGCTTCAAAATATCTCACGGTCTCTCACCAGTAAAATCAATTGTAGTTTATTTGTTAAGTATTGCCATTATATCACGAAACGCACAGTCATCAATTAAACTTGCCTTTGCTTTTCATCATGTAGCCTATTATTCTCCCATTAAAACTCCTTACTACTGTTCCTTTAATTGCAGCCAGTTCAGCAAACCCAACCAGTCAGCTTAGATATTTTGATACCGGTATTCTTTAAGACATTAAATTTTGTACTGGAGAGACATTTGAGTTGGGTTGCTTAGGCCTACTTATCAGCAGGTGCTTCATGTGTACTGGCCATGCCAATAGGTCCTCAAAGTCCTCAGTCATGTGAGGATCCCAGGGGCTCTACTACAAGGCTCCCTGTCCCCTTCCTCCCCCACGAATCACGAACGAACTCCTCCTTTGTGTTTGGGCAGCTCATAGTGTACACACCATATGCTGATATCAACCTTTTACTTACTTGTATTCTGTTTACAGATAGTGAGATCAATTATATTACCTACGGTAGTTACAGTGTTATATAATAAGTATGCATTCTCCCTTTATGTAAATTCATGGAACTGTAGCAGAGCAGCATATATAGTTGAATAAAGAACGTGAATTGAGTGTAAGGGGATCGAAATAGGAGGAAGGTTGACGGTAGAGAGATACGCAGCCAGTTTGATTATTACCCCAGAAATCCTCTTGGCTAGGAGAAGAATGATATAGAGTGAAATGGATGCTGGGTAAACTGAAAGGTGAACTGAGTTCGTGTGCCTGGAGTCGTCAGGTAGCTATCATTCCCATCCACTCACCCTCCCGCTCTACCTTCTACCTTTCTGTTCTTTCTCTTTTGTTTAAAAATTGTCTGCCCAGCTTCTTCCATCCTTCCCTCTTCCCACCTTCCTCCCAACCGTTGCCACATGTTTCATTAACTTAGCACGTTACAACAACGTTTTTCTTCATCAAAACGTTACCTCATTCATCTGACAACATTGCTTTTGTTTACATGTGTCTGAGACCCTCAACAGTTGTGTTTGGTTACTGGAATGGTTGTTGTACATTTCCTAGGAATAAAAACACGTGCGTGATGTCCAGCCTCCCTTCTTCCCCTCCTCTTTCTCTCCCTGCCTCCCTCCCTCCTTCCTCCAGCTATCCCCCCGCGTCTCTCCCCGAGGCATTCACAACGAACAAGTGCAACCAGGGGTGCCAACCGCTATCCCTGCACGTGCGTGGCTTGGTCTCCATTTAGGTCACTATTCCTCACTGTATTGGCTCAAAAATGTATTTGTGTATGGAGAAGTTGTTAGAGAGGACGAGTGTGATGATAGAGACGTAATAGTAAAAGGAGGGCGAGGGTGTATGGGAGGGGTGTTGGCAGTCCCGGCTGAGTGATGGTATGTGTGCGTGTTGAGGTGGCCAACGCGCGCGCCTTGCCATCTCATACCCTCTCCAGTTATGCTATTACTTTTAATGCTTCTCTCAGTGTATTCTCTTACTATATCCAACTTCATAAAGGAATCTCATTGTTTGTTGATTATCTTATTTCAAGATGATTGATGTCCAGTACCTATAGCTATGAGAAATTAATATTTTTTTTGTTTGAAGACCACGGGTTGGCAAGACGGAAAGATCTTCACTGTTGCGTCAATGTCCTGTGGTCCCCTGATCTGCCGCCGCCCACCATCCACCCTGTCCCTCCATCTCCTATTTCCTCAATTCTAATGCTGATACGAGTTGAGAATCAGAGGATGTGGGAACTTGTAGTGTGGTGTTAATTTTTTTTGGAAAGGCGAGGTGTGGGAGTGCGGTGTTGCCACGTATCGTGGACACGCTGTGGTATTGACTTGAGGTGGCTGGAAGGTGGTGCGTGTCTGAGAATATACCAGCCACATCACTGCTACCACCACAACACATCGCTACTATTAATGGTTACAAAAAATATTGACTTACTGTATCACTTTTATTACTTGGGCGACCGTGGTAACTAGAGCGGGAAACTCCACTACAGCAAAAGGAAAAACTCCACCTGTACTACTACACGTTACCGTTTTCGATATATTACGTCCACCAATTAAAGACTTTCTTTGTCATTTCTTCCTCCCATGTTCCACCTCGCATCCTTATATTTCTTCCTTCCTTATTGTACATTATATAATTTTTCTTTGTAAAGTTCGTTGGGACAGTTTCCCATTTGTTATGAACAGGACGTTTCTTTGTTCTTTGTTTCAGTCATGCCCTTGTGCAAGATTAGGTGAAAAGTGGAGATACATCCATTATTACGAAAGTTAGGTTATTGTGGTGTTTATCTAAAATGTATATTTACCATTAAATTTTAAAACTATGCAAGGTTGATTAACTGCATGAATTCATATCATATAAGGTAAACTCATCACCCGTAGATATTTCTCTACTGTGCTAAGCCTGAACGATTATTATAGTAGTATGAGATTTCGTCGTTGCCAGGATGAGAACTTATTACACACCCCATGGTCTGGGTCCACTTACCCAAGGTTTTACCGCTGACCCACGACCGGTGCATATAAATAAGGAACTCATTCTAGTTTTAAAACAAAAGAATGGCACAATGTTGTATAAATGAATATGAACACATTGCCTCACCCGGGAATAGAATCCTAGACCACCAGATGACAGGTGTACAATCGCCTGCAGAAGACCGGAGTTCTTTCAGGTGTACCCTTGGTTCTAGCATGAACTGGATTGTCCGACTCATTGTGTGGCATGGTTTAGTGGCCACATATAGAGGGTACCCTGTACCGGTACCTCCCTAGTTTGTCATTGGTGTGGAGTTGTAGTTTCAGATAGGGCAACTTAATTTCCTGAGCTCGGTTGACTATAGTTATCCTTCTCTCTTACAGGTCTTACCATGATCTTCCTTTCTTTAACCCCTGTCATTCTATCCTCCCTCCCATACCTTGCCCACCTTTCATTCCGTAGCTACCCCTCCCTCCCTTTAGTAAGATGACACAATAGGAGCTCCTTCGTTCCCAACCCTCCCTCCCACGGTCATATCAGTGTAGACGTGTTGATATATCCCTTTCCTTACCTGTTTTTGCCTCTCACAGTTTTATATCAAATAAGACGGTGTTATTATCAAAACAAGAAGAAATTTTGTACCTTCCTTCACAGCATGCTACAGCGGTATCCTTATGAATATACAAATACGTGAAAACGGAGCATTACCTTTTTGCATTGCCTACCATTGAATGTATCCAGGTCAGTCGTTCAAACCGAGTCTTCAAATTTCCTCATAGCGCATACCGATATTCAACCTCACTTTTAGAAGGTGAGCCGTATTTTTACAGTTCCTTCCTCCTTCACATTGACTTAGTATTTCACCCGCACAAGAACATCAATAATAAATGCTGTATATCTATTCCCACTCCCCCATCCCACTGTTATCGTGACAAATTATGAGCCTCCTCCCCCCAACTTACCGACGTGCTTCTCCGGTGAGATAGACAAAGAACACCTGCAGGATGTACGATGTTCGTCAGGAAATTTGTGTTGGTATGTGTGTGTGTGGATGGGACAAACAAGAGTGGGTGAAGAGCACTGAAGCGGGAGGAGAGCTCACGAGGGGAAGTGGTCGGCATTTCCTACCTTAGGATAATGAAGCTGTTAGCTGTTATGCTTCTCTCTCTCTCTCTCTCTCTCTCTCTCTCTCTCTCTCTCTCTCTCTCTCTCTCTCTCTCGTGTAACTGAGAGACGTTGAGGTCACAGAAAAGCTTATCTTCAATTCTTAAAAAAAAAAAAACGTACGATTATGTGGGTTAATTGCTACTCACTGCATGTTAGGCTGACATCCGAAGACGTGTACTGAATATGAGTAAGAAAGCCAGCACCTCGAATATATATATATATATATATATATATATATATATATATATATATATAAGCCGGCTGGCAGGTCATCCCAACAAATGGACAGTAGATAACATACGTACTCAGATAACTAGAACATGCACCTCATTACACACTCCAAGTTGTGTGTGTGTGTGTGTAAGTTATTTCAAACTAAAAATGTCGTGTTTGGTACGGTATGGATGTCTTTGCGTGTGAAAGCATGGATATATGTATGTAGGTTACTGAGCGCGCTGGAGTAAATTACTACATATGTTTGGGAGGGGGGGGGGGACTGGGCACTGACACGTGTGGTGTTGAGGCGGGGATGCCACGTGTAGCTCGCCTGCTCCTAGAATATAACACACGACGCAATTATAATCTATACACGTTCTCAGACGCACATGCGATCGTCAACGGCGCATATATACTGTGTGTATACATTATTAATACACGTGCATGACAGATATTTATACAAATGGTCTCTGAGACGCACATGATGCATATGAATCATCCATAATGGACTGCACATTTATATATTATATATCTAATATATAAATTATATATTATTATAGGGACTATACACATTCGTTGACATAAACAAACACATACTGTGCTTATGTTTGCGCATACATTCCGATGGAAACGCATGCAATTGTATACTGACATATATACAGTCACTCGGGTGCACACAGCCTGGTTACAGACGCATACAAATCATATCAAGGCTACACACGCGTGCTGACACGTGATGACCACAGCACGTGCACTCATGTAGTTCGCTGTACATGTATAATCTTAGGACCATCACTCCTCGACAATGTCTTTAGTGCCATATCATATTAATTAGAATATTGATTAGGCAAAGTACATTGCGAAATATTGCTTTGTGTGTGAGTAGATTACGATTAATGTTGGTTATAGCCAAGATAATTGTCTTTATGTCTATGGATATTAGCGTTCATAGAGCCAATGAAATGAGGCACCCGAGTTGCACTGTCAACTGGTTTAATATCAGTGTTGACCTTTAGACAGGAAAAGCGAGGGTACTATTGAAAGTGTGTACACCAAATTAAGACATCATGAACCAGTTGTCAGCAGGAGTAAGTAAGGGCTACATGCATCACAAGTTCTCATTTATTCCTTGACTAATAGCACTGATTTGATCCTACAAGACCCACAATGTGTCCCACTAACTGATTGATTACTTGGTTCACTGGTATGTCACATCATTCGTAACTTCAACAAGACCTTGATATTTATTATAGCTCGTGACTGTGCTTGTGTCATGGTGATAAGACCTATGGAATTACCCTCGTGTGCGTCATCTGTGCGCAGAAGGCTATTTTGTGAAGTTGGACACAGTATTTCGTTCTGTCTGTGTGTGTGTGTGTGTTTCCTATTCTGGTTAGGCTATATTATAAACACTCAAACGAATGACTGAACTAAGTAATGATTTATGAGTGAATATGTTAATGGTTGTGGTTAAGGGGAGGTTACAGAGGTGGTAAACCCGGAGCAAATTATTCCTCCTAACTATTCCAGGCAACAGGACACCATTATTTTTGCTAATCTGGTCCTGTTTTCTGGCATACTTAGGAGGAATCAAGGCACTCCAATGTACCAAAAGTATACTCTCCCCTTAAGTCCCCTGTGATCGTGTTTAAAAATTGGAGGCCTCTGATTCCTCCTGGTTATGCCACGAAACAAGCTCATTCTATATAAGTTGTGTTTCGTGGCAATATTTGAAGGACTCACTAACCTCCAATTTTCTAACAGCATCACAGGGTCCTTAAGGTGGTAATTCTTTTTTGGTACATTGGAGTGCCTTGATTCCTCCGAAGTATGCCAGGAAACAGACCCATAGGAAGAAATATAATGGTATCCTGTTGCCTGGAGTAGCCTAGTTTGGAGGAATCTGTTGCTCCAAGATTTACCAACACAAAACTTCCCCCTTAATGATATAACCGTGAACCCAGTGCATGTAATAAGTAAATTACGTTGGAGTGTGACGTGAGTAAATAGATAATACGTAGGTACTTCTCATCTGTTTAGTCACAGTTATAAAACGTACTGTGGATGTGTGGCTCTTGCATTACGACGTAGTTCATCAGTCTGAGCTAAGTCACGTGGTATTAGGCTACAACATGTAAGAGATTCCACTGTCTCAAACTATTATTATTATTATTATTATTATTTACTCAGACGTGACGCCTCAGTTTGATAAATGGGAAGTAGTATGAGATTATTTGTTCCGAATTTCCCCACCTGTAAGTTTGCAAAGTGTCTTCTAAAACTGAGTGACTACCTACTGTAACCTAACTTTTTGTATGGCATAAGGTTGAATCTCCCACCCGCCTCTCCTCTCTCTCTCTCTCTCTCTCTCTCTCTCTCATCCATGCACTGGCAAATACTATAGTACATGGTAGAATATTCATTTGATGCCACCCACATGCAAAGTCCGCAAACTGAAATATACCAACACACTTCAATTTCCCCCTATCACCTCACTCTCATACCGGGTTACAAAGATAGTAATTGATATCATGCCACGTGAGAAATTATTTGTCACTTGCATACTGACTAATGCACCCACCCAATATCAGTGAGGTACCGGCATCATTTCTTTTCCAGTGTAGATGATAATATAGTACTAAGTACAGTACAGTAATTTACAATGGTATACCAAATCTCCCTGACGGTCGGAGGCCCCCAGACTCCCTGGTCCAGTAAGCTCTGGTCCCATTTCCCTGGGATTTGCTCCGGGCATATAGGGCCAGCCACTCCTTTATTTTAATTTGTTTTTTTCACTGTGACCAGAGCGTACCGGGGGTCTGTGGGGCAGGAGGCTATTCTGCCCCGGGAGAACATCAACAACAACAACAATGGTATACTGTATTAGAGACAACTGTATATCTATAACAGTATGTATATCTACAGTATAAGTGATAGAAAAGCAGGATTTTATTACGTGTGTGTGTGTGTGTGTTTTCCGCTTCACAACCAGAGACAGGATATGCTTGTACGTGTATATTTGTGTTTTGTTTGTATTGTGCGTCATATTGGTTATGGAGTAAAGGTGGTAATTCACTTTTGGTATATTGGAGTGCCTTAATTCCTCCAAAGTACAGTCACGAGCATAAGTTTCTTTACCCCCCTGGCTAGAGTTAGGTCGAAGTCGTCGTTGGATATGGACTGGACGAACAAAAATGAACCAGTTCATAATGTTGGGATGATGCTTCATGTCACTAGAGGTGTTCACTTGAATACAACAAATTTTACACCGTCATGAGATACTGACTCCCAGTGTTCGTTTGCCTGGCCCTTCTCCAACCATGACTTCGACCTCATTCTCGCCATGGGGGTAAAGAAACTTATGCTCGTGACTGTACGTCAGGAAACAGGACCAGACGAACAAAAATAATGGTGTTCTGTTGCTTGGAATAGTTTGGAGGTTTCGGTTGCTCCAGATTTACCAACACTGAACTTCCCCCTTAGGCTATTGTAGGTGGTGTTTCGAGGCAATGTTTGAAGGAATCACTAACCTCCAATTTTCTGACTACATCAATTGGATCCTTATAAGAACGTATGCCTTTAAAAATATACTTTGCACAACATAGGCTAATCATCACCATTATCCACCTCATTGTCTGGTATTATTATTGTCTTCGTGATCATACAAATTAGTCGTACTCTAAATATGATTACACTTCGTGGTAGTATAAATTGGCAACACTAAAATAGTTTGTCTTACCCGTTCATGTGTGTGTGTGTGTGTAATGTAGGTGGGTGGAATGAATGTGTGTATAAACAATGTAAATGGGTACAATGGACGTGTGTGTGTGTGTGTGTATGTGTGTGAACAATGTAGGTGGGTGGAGTGAACTTTATGTGTGTGTGTCAGAGAGAGAGAGAGTGTAATGTAGGTGGGTGGAATGAATGTGTGTATAAACAATGTAAATGGGTACAATGAACGTGTGTGTGTGTGTGTGAACAATGAAGGTGGGTGGAGTGAACTTTGAGTGTGTGTGTGTGTGTGTGTGTAGTCGGGATCGATGTTGGCGCGGGTGCACGTGCTGAGAGAGAGAGAGAGAGAGAGAGAGAGAGAGAGAGAGAGAGAGAGAGAATAGTGCCAGCCATAGTGCCATGTCCTCACTGCTCTCTCTCTCACTCTCTCTCTCTCTCTCTCTCTCCTTGTCTTAGCTAACTCTCCCCCCTTTTCCCCCTCCTCCCCTCCTTCCTTCCTCCCTCCTTTCCTTCCTCCCTTCCTTTCCTTCTCATATTATTTATTTCCCTTCATTTCTTTCCTCCAATCTTTTAGTCTCGTGTCTTTATTCCCTCGCCTCATATTCCCGGTCTATTTTCTTTTCTTTTCCCTCCGTCCATTCTCTCCTGCTTCTAGTTCTCTCTCTCTCTCTCTCTCTCTCTCTCTCTCTCTCTCTCTCTCTCTCTCTCTCTCTCTCTCTCTCTCTCTCTCTCTCTCTCTCTCTCTCTCAGTCTTGTACCCTATTGATCCACCCTTCTATCTCTAGTAATTTATTGTGTGTACTGAACCATGAGTATAATAATCACAATCCACTAATATATTTTTAAACTAAATATTATTATATACTGTACTTGTAATAATAATAATTTAAAAATATTAGAGGTATAAACTATATGAAATTACTTGGCAATATGATATAAACTTAGATATAAATGTGTCTACTGGTATGTATTTGTTTTAGAGTTTAGACTATGACTGCAAGGGTGGTGTGGCTGGGGTTAGTGTGTGGTGGTGTTGGTATAGTGTGTGTGTGTGTGGTTATTGTGTTGGTATAGTGTGTGTGTGTGTGTGGTTATTGTGTTGGTATAGTGTGTGTGGTGTTGTGTTGGTATAGTGTGTGTGGTGTTGTGTTGGTATAGTGTGTGTGGTTATTGTTATTGGTATGGTGTGTGTGGTCATTGTTATTGGTATGGTGTGTGTGGTCATTGTTATTGGTATGGTGTGTGTGGTCATTGTTATAGGTATAGTGTGTGTGGTTATTGTTATTCGTATAGTGTGTGTGGTGTTGTGTTGGTATAGTGTGTGTGGTGCGGTGTTGTGTGTGTGGTCATTGTTATTGGTATAGTGTGTGTGGTCATTGTTATCAGTGTCTGGTAGTTAGGCCTATAGGGTATAGTAGGTATGGTACAAATGGTGTCAATAGATTGTATTAGATTGTGGTTGTGAATAATATAGTTGATGTTAGTGTATGGTAGTAAATGGCAGTGTCTTCTGTATAGTAGTGCCAGTGTATGGTAGTGTCATTATATGTATAGTAGTGCCAGTAAATGATAGTGCCAATGCCAGTGTATGTATGGTAGTGCCAGTGTATGTGTGGTAGTGCCAATTTATGTATGGTAGTGCCAATGTATGTATGGCAGTGCCAGTGTATGTATAGTAGTGTCAGTGAATGATAGTGCCAGTGTATGTATGGTAGTGCCAATGTATGTATAGTAGTGTCAGTGAATGATAGTGCCAGTGTATGTATAGTAGTGTCAGTGAATGATAGTGCTAATGCCAGTGTATGTATGGTAGTGCCAATGTATGTATAGTAGTGTCAGTGAATGATAGTGCCAATGCCAGTGTATGTATGGTAGTGTCAGTGAATGATAGTGCCAATGCCAGTGTATGTATAGTAGTGCCAGTGAATGATAGTGCCAATGCCAGTGTATGTATGGTAATGCCAATGTATGTATAGTAGTGCCAGTGTATGGTAGTGTATGTATGGTAGTGCCAATGTATGTATAGTAGTGCCAGTGTATGGTAGTGTATGTATGGTAGTGCCAGGGTGCCAACACGTATTGATCGCGCGTGACGCACGTGCACTGCTACGACTACCGACCCTCATGGTGGTGCAGGGGAAGGGAAGGGAAGGGGAGGGAGGGGAGGGGAGGGGAGGGAGGAAGGAGGGCTGAAGGAAAGTGGATAGGGGAGGTGAGACGCCGGAAGACTGCCAAGTGACCTAACTCTCTCTCTCTCTCTCTCTCTCTCTCTCTCTCTCTCTCTCTCTCTCTCTCTGTTACCACCGTGGGCCTTGTGTATTTTGTATATATACGAGTTCAATAAAATAAACAAATCAAATCAAACTCTCTCTCTCTCTCTCTCTCTCTCTCTCTCTCTCTCTCTCTCTCTCTCTCTCTCTCTCTCTCTCTGTGTGTGTGTGTGTGTGTGTACAGTATATTATAATGTATGAATTACTTCTCTCTCTCTTTCACATATACTCACACACATTACATTTTATACAAAGCTTTTTCTCCCTCTCTTCCTATTTCTTCTTATGTTCTATCCCTCCTTTCCTGTTCTATCCCTCCCCCTTCTCGTTATCATTCTTCCTTGCTCCCATTATTTCTTTTCCTCCTTTCTTTATTTTTCCTTGCTTTATATTCATCCTTTTCTCACTTTCATTAGTTGTATACGCCGTATCTTTATGCTTCTTTTCCTCTCTACATAATTATCTTCCTTTCTGTCTTTTTCTCCCCGTCTTATCTCCCTTTCTTTCATTATGATCTTTGTTTCCTCACAGCCTTATCTGTCCCACGCCCCCCCCCCCAATGCGTCAATCATCTACACCCCTTTCCTCCTCTTCCTTCCTTTCACTTTCTTTTTCGTCTTCCTTCCATCTCTGTAATTTTGTGTCGGTTCTTACATATTCTGCCGGGAACCATTCCTCCAAACTATTCCAAGCAACATGCAATCTGGTTCAGAGTTGCTCCAGAATTTTACCAACACTGAACTAGACTATCATTCCTCCAAACTATTCCAAGCAACAGGCCACCATTAATTTTGTCTATCTATTCAGAGTTGCTGCGGAATTTTACCAAACACCTAACTAGGCTACTGTACTGTACCACCTGCCGCTTTCCCCAGCTCCCACCTCCCGCTCTCAACAAGACCAAAAAGTAGTTATATTGGCCTTGGCTATAATGTAATTGGTACCTGTAGCTTGTAATTTTTTCATATAATTAAGATACGTATGTGTGTGTGAGCATGATTGAGTTTCGATATTGTTAGCGTAATGCAATACATTCTATACTGTAAATAGGTCATACAATTTTAATGTTCTTTATAAGTGTGATAGTTTTAACAAAGTCAACAATACTGTAATGATGTGATTGTGCATATGTGATTCACAGTGAAGTTATAGATATCAGTCACTGTTAGGATGGTTATTTTATTGGTTACATATGTCCAGATATTTCATTTGTTTGTACTTTGGGATGCTGAGATGTACAGTATTGTGTTTATGTGTGTGTGTCAATGGCTGACTATCACCCAACTCTATCAATAACTAGCTGGAAAGACATATGGTAAAATATGTTTGTTTTTCCCCAACCTCTGGAACATAGGCTGTCAATACTCCATAGCCTGTGACTTTTATGAGCCCTGAAGAATATTGAGTAAAGTTTTAAGGGGGTAAGACACTTTTGGTACATTAGAGTGCTTTGAGATTTGATTCCATCAAAATATGCCAGGAAACAGGACCAAATTAGCAAAAATAATGGAGGCCTGTTGCTTGAAATAAATTAAAGGAATCAGTTGCTCCAAATTTACCAGCACTGTATTTATCCTCTTAAGGTTTGGGTACCTCACAAGTGTCTGCACTAGAATGAGACTATGGAGCCTCAAGGTTACAAATACTGATTTTGTTATCGCATTTACAGATGAGGTGGATGGTGGTGAGGAAGAAGGAGAGACCACAATGGAGGGAGACCAAACCAAAGAGTGTGGTAAGGGTGATACCCGGGTGCCAGTCAACGGTGAGGTAGTGGCACATTCACCCTCACCTCCAATACTACAACAGCAGCAGCAGCAACAAGAGCGTTTGGTGGGAGATGTGCCCCCCAGCCTGCCCCTAACAGGGTCCCTCACCACCACTAACACCAATACGCTGGAGAGTAGTGCCAAATGTGTGGTTAATGAGACCACCTCGCATGTCTCTTCATCCAGTGCCATAGCTTTACTGACAACTGTGACCACCAGTGCCAACCTGAAGAGGATACCAGGGAGGGGGGAGGGGAAGAGGGAACGGGGTCAGGGTGACGAGGAAGGGTCAGTGGGACAGAGTCAGGGTCGAAGCAACAAGGAGGCTCCATACACATGTCCTGTCTGTCAAGAAGTTTTCAAATCCAAGAGGTCCTTCAATGCTCACATCATTGTCCACTGTCAGGTTAGAAGTCTTTCATTTTTGTGTTGTGTATTTCTAGGAAAGGGAATTGACTATGACAAAATTATTTATGTTTCTTTGATTCAGTGTGCATATATACAGTATATAGCGTGTACAGTAAAATATATGAATATAGTCAAGATGGCAGCCATACTGAAGTGTTTCAGGTCAGGTGAACAATCATATCGTAATCGTAGTCTTAGTTTGGTTGCCTCTATATCATAGAATACTGTGGCATCAGATTACTGAATTAGCAAAAGTTATGTTAATATTGATGTAAAAATGACCTGCCTATCCACAGCTGGTGAACGGGTCAACTGGTGGCAGCAAAAGGCAACTGGAAGTGTCAGTTAGTCCATCACCAGAGAAGAAGAGAGTGAGGGAGAATAGTGAAAGTAATCTGGTGAGTTGTAGCTATGATTGGCTCTGTCACAGTGTGCATAATAATGATTGTGTATAGAAGGAGAGTACTGTACTGTAATATCTAATGATGATTTGACCAAGTTTAGAAGTTTTTATATGGTGGTGTGTAATGTGTACTGTGTTGGTGTACAGGTGGAGTATATTGAGGAAGGATACCTTGGAGTAATGGAAGAAGGCAGCAGTGTACCTTTAGATCTCAGCTGCAGGGGAACATCCACTGACCATCACCATCGGCCAGCTGCAGCCTCCACTCCAGAGCTGCCCCAGGAAGAGTTGATGGGACAGGGCAGGGGGTCAGCTGACTTGGACCACTCTGACTTGAGCCTCAGGGACAACAAACAAACCCTCAACCACTCCATAATCTCAGACCGAGGGCCTCTAGAAGATGAAAATGAAAATTTGGTGAATGAGGCTCGTGAAAGGGAGAAAGCATTTTTCAACACAGCCCAGAATGAACAGTACCTGACAGAGGATTCAACTGGACTGGACCCCCCACCACCCCTGCCTCTGTATGGGCCTGGTGGGTGTGTAAGGAGGGTGAGGGTCAGTAGTGATGATGGTCCTCCCATGGTCTACTCTGTCAGGCTACATGCTGAACAGGTATGTACAGTATGTATATTTGTACACCTACTGATATCACATAATTATGATATCAGTCTTGGATTAACTTTCACTGACGTTTGTACAGGCACTCTTTAATTTCAGCTTTAAAAGGTTATATTTTCACTTATACTTGTTGATTAGTGAACAGATTAAGAAAAAATTTACAGACAAATTGTAGTCAACCTCACAGAATGAATTAGTATTATGAAACAAAAAAGCAATGACAGGTTAAAAAATCAAGGTCAAGAAAATATTATAAATATTTACATATTATTGGTAAGATCTTGGGTGAAATGTTGGTTGGTATCTTGCACCAAGTGTTTCATATTTATATCTTTTAGCTGGATCCCATGACCCTTGGGAAAAACAGATATCTGTTCATGGTGGTGGTAATTATTTTGAACATCCTGTAATCTCCTCCAACAGGTGTTAGTGACGAGGATTCTTGGTGTAAATGATGAGACTGGGGATAAGATGGAACTGTACAAGTGCTTCCTATGTGGTGTAGCCTTCCCCTCTGTGTCCCGTCTCCAGGCTCACCTCTCACATCACAAACAACGCTTTATGTGTTGCAAGTGCAATTTTTCCTGTGACTCTAGAGTTCAGTTCTCCTATCACGTGCAACGGGAACACCTGTCTCCAGTCACACAGTCTCGAAGGTGAGAGTTATTTGTGTAGATATTTTCCTGGGGGAGTAGCCTAATATGTTGTCCATTTTGCATGTTCATTTGGCTGATCATGCCTTATGGATACTTAAACTTAAGCTTGTATTGGCAGAGAGGGAAGTGAAGCAGTGTGTGAGCTGAGTGATGACTCTAGCAGTGCTGAGAATACAGTGACAGTAGCAGCACTTCTATCAGCACTGAGAGAAAAGGCTCATGCCAGCAGGAGCCAGCAGACAGAAGAGGAAGAGGATGAGGAAGAGGAAGAACAGGGCAGCGAAGACTCTTATCCAATATCACCATCCTCAGAAACACAGGAGACAGGAGACCAAGGAAGTGGAGGTGGTGGAGGTGGGAGTGGTACTGGGGAGGAACTCTTCAAGATGTACAATTGTCGTTATTGTGGCAAGAAGTTTGACCGGGCCTTTTCCTGTAACCGCCATGAGAGGGTCCATACCGGGTACAAGCCCTGCTTCTGTAGGGTGTGTGGACGTGGGTTCTCAGAGCCACGCAATCTAAGACATCATGTTATCCGTTTCCACAGTGATGGATCCCTCAGACACCTCATCAAGCGGGATCGACGCGGCAAACGAGATGATGACTCTCCCACACCTTCATTGTCACCAGTCCCACTCAGGTATATTCTATATCATGTTACTGATGAAATGAACAAAGAGTGTTTTTCTAAAATGGCTTATACATGAAAATTTAGAAAATAAACTTTGAAAGTACTTAATACCATAGCATATATTTGTTAATTTGGAAGTTCTTTATATATGGGCAATGCCGATGTACAGTCGATTGTAGTAGCATTGTACAGTAAATATTAGCAAATGTTTCTTACTATGACTGTCACTTGACCTGATGGCCTGGCCTTTCCCATCTCCAGGTACCCAGAGACTCCTACACGACTGAAGGACATGTTGAAGGAGACTGCCAACAAACTCATCTCCAGCTCCAATATTGACATGACGGGACTCTCGGGGAAGACAACAGGTCTGGAGATCTCGCTGACTGGGAAGACAAGCAGTGGTGAAGATGTGGGTGGGTCGGGGGGAAAGGAGGATGTAAAGCCGCCTTCCTCTCCACAGGGTGACACAGCAACAGGGAGTGACCAGTCTGAAGACAACAATACAGTCACTACTTACACCACCAGCCTCACCAGGATTATTGCAGCCTCCCTTGATAGTAAGTCAGTCAATTAGTTAGTTATGTCAGTAATTATGTGCTACTCTTTACTTAGTCAAAAAGGCAGTCAATCATTCAGACATCAGCAACAATATTCCCTGGGAGGAAGGCCAAACTGTCAGTTTATTATTGAATTACTTAGTGTATTATGTGTTACCAGGCTCGTCTCGAGGGACTCGCCGACCACCCACAGATCTTCCCCGTGTGGATGAACTGGAGCCGGGAGAGATCAGACTGGACCGACGCACCAGGATTGTGGATGATGGAGAGTTGGGTCGACGTCTGGTGGTTGCAGATGATGCTGGGGAAGACCCACTTGATCACTCACCACATTTCTCTAATTATGCCCCAAGGTAAGTCTGACAGCAAGATGGATAGAGCAATGAAGTTGTATGAGAGATGTGGTTTGTTACAGAGGTTTTAATAAAAAATGCAATGTCATGTTGCTCATAGGCCTTCTGTGACATAAAAGGAGAAAGAAGTTAAACCCTCTATCATAACTGAGACCTACTTGTATTGCTTATATTTGTGAACAGACTGAACATCGTACAGGAGCCAATAGACCGGGACAAAGCCCTGCTACCAATCACAGATGATATCGGCCGTACCTTCTTTGAGTGTCCTTACTGTCGCAAGCTTTTTGGCAGTACTTCAGACATGAACCGCCATCTTGACTTTCATGAAGGTAACACAGCTTGACCAAAATTTTGAAGCAAATATGTTTTGTTTTATTTTTGGGTTGATTAAGGCAGTTATTAACCTTTGAGCAGCATTACATTAGATAATGATCAGAACATTATCTAATGGCAAATAGATGAAAATATAAACTAGCCCATAATTTATTGTTAACCTTCTAATACCAACATGTTTCAGACCTGCGGCCATACAACTGTGAGTACTGTGACTACTCGGCAAGAACCAATAGTCAGCTGAAGGTCCACAAGATGAGGCATGAAGGTACATTTCATTCTTACTTCCCACAATTCATATTAATATCATATATAATGTAACATATCTTACAGTTATTTATTACATATTATACAGTAGTTTGCAACTAATAAAGTAAATATGTGTTGATACAGGCATCAAGTTGTACAGCTGTGATGTGTGTAACTACAATGGTGTGACTCAGAGTGATCTCAACCGACACAAGAAGACACAAAGCCACATAGCACGCAGCAAAAATGTTTGTTCCATGTGTGGTTTGGGATTCTACACTGGTTCACAGAAACAGGTTTGAACTCAGTTTAAAATATATACTATATATATACTGCTTCTTTAAGTCGTAGTAGTAGCAAGGTTAAAGTAACTTATTAAAAGTCATTTCATACAAAAACACATCACATGTACTGACTTATTTACTGTGAGAATGTAGAGTAACCATATAACAAGTGATCCCTCTCATGGCCTGGATTGGAATCTGTTCACTCCTCTCCTAAAACAGCAAAATAGCAATAAGAAGGCCTGGTCATATGGAGCTGTCTGTTTATAGATTATTGGTAACAGCTCTGTTTGTGCATAAAGAGTAAGTTATCATCATCATCAATACCCCATTTGGATATACAGTATTTGTGAGGAACCACATCTTTGCCTTAATAAAAGCAGAATATATTGAGTTCAGAGATGGAAATGGCAATAAAACTACTGCACTGTACATTTGCATCATACTTTATTTTTCATGTGTCTTGTCTAAGGTGGATACTTTCTTGGTCTAGAATGTTTTGGATAAATTATGAACCCAGGCCTTATCCTGCATTTCTCTCCCACCTTAAAACTATATCTCTCTTGTTGCAGGTACATGTAGTCCAGTGTCACCCTGAGGTTGAAGGAGCATCGTCACTGATCCAAATGAGCCTTGGACCTCCTGTAGCCCCTATCCTGCCACCTACCACAGAGTACTCCCCTCTGACACAAGCCCCTCCACCTGCACCCACTCCACCTTCTGTCCACCCTGCCACCGCTACCGCACAGTGACAACCCAGATGGTGAAGAATGTACACAGTTTGAGATTGAAAATAAAGAGCTACTGCTTTCTGAAGATGTCCAGTTAGTACAAGGATGGAAAATGCTGCCTGAAGCTGGCTATATTCAACCATACTATCAGTGCTGGTTTCTGTAGTGATTAGACTGAAAAGTGAAAGTTGAAGTCACTCATTTTAAACAAGGTCATCACCCCAGATTTGTGACCTTGGAATGTAACTCATCTGATGTGAATGTTACTGTTGATGTAAGTTGATGTGCTGGAAACTGTGATGCATTACTAATGTATAAATTTGGTAAACTATGGTACCTTCCTCAGGAGCTCAGGGCTCTTCAGCCAGACAGCTTGAGGAACTTCAACAACAACAACTGTGGATGTGATTATGATGATTTCATTTGTGAAGAAAATTAAGAGGGAATGAGGTTAGATGACCAAATGGGGTGTCTAGTTATGTGTTCAAATATTGTGCTCTTCAGGATGCAACAAGATAACAATATTGTCTTGATTCTTGTACAAAGTTAACTTAATGTATGCAGTGACTGAGGCTGTGAGGAAAGGTACTTTTCAAATCCGTTAAGCCTCATTGCAATGTCTCACTGTTACATTCCAACACTGAATATTACTACAGATTGTGCCATGGTGGAATTTGACTCTTGGGCATTTTACAGAATATCTGAGAATAATGATGCCATTATATTACTGTAAGTGCTGTTATGTTATTGTGATAATTGATTGGATGGTGACTGAAAGAAAACACACACTTATTACCTTAACTCTTGGATGTCTAGGCAGGGATTTTACTGTGATGAATAAACTCTTCTGCCATTTCGTGTACATTGGGGGAAGTTTGCCCAGTCTGCCATTAGTCAGAATATGAGGACAGTAAAATCAATATGTATATCAGCTATAATCTAAGATTCATAGGAAACAGCAGATGCTAGACACTGCTAATATGTACTGGCAGTAAATAGAAATCCTTGACATGGCAGAGTAAAGAAGAATTAGTAGAATGACACACCAATTGTAATTTATGTTATTTCAGCATGGTGTTGATTATAATGTGTGTAATATTAGAAAAAAACCTTTAGTGTGGTATATGAAAAGAGATGCCATCTATTGAGCCAGCATTTGAACCTATTTAGGCTAAGAGGATTATTATGGTAGCATTTTAGGGCTTTTTCAGCTCTACTACTACTTGCATTAAGCAATTGTGACATTCAAAATGTGTGAATATTTGGATGTTCCTAATTGTATGATAAATTTCAGAAAATATAACCAGAGATACACATAGCTTAGGTAAGCTTCACTCATCAATCATTTCCTCTCAAAGACACTTCCAAACCTCTCCCCAACTTAACTATGCACTAACAATGGCCTCCATATAGGGACAAATACTCGGCTGGTTGACCACTTGAGTTACTCTATATATTGTGTGACAGAAGCTCCTAATTGGTGTATTGACTGAAACAAGACAATAGAGTTATATTTTTTACCACATGAAGGTGGTGACAGGTTTACCCCATTGTACTTTAAGTTGTGAACTGTGAAACACATTTTGTAAGCTTTTCTTTTACGGAGCAGTCATTGTTATAACATGTAGAGTGTGTTTCAAGTGGACAACAACTCATATTAGTACAATGTGCCATGTATATTGGAAGTGGACACCAGCACACCCACACTCTAAGACAATATATAGAGTTTGTTGCTAGTGGACACTAACACAGTCGAGTATCACACATCAACTCAGCCACTCTGTCCGTAAACACTGTGTCACATTAGCCTCAAATCACTGTTAGCACACCTCTACTCCAGGGCCGCAAAATACCTTTTTTTATGATATATTTTGAGAAACTATTTGGCTCAGGCAGGATGCAAGTTGTGCCCATTGTCTTACCATTTGTCTCCATCACTTGAAAGTTTTACATTATATGGGTGAGGGAGGTGTGTGACCAAACAGGGTTCCTAAGATGTCAGTATAAGATTTACTTTTGTCTAAGGGAACACTATTTAAGGAGGACCCTATTTTGATAGGATTTCACTACTGCCTCTACAAATTTCAAGAAGCAGCAGGGAAATGTCAGTTCAGGATCTTCCTCCAATAGCATTTTCATGTCTGTCTCATGTTTCATATACTGTTCCAGGATCCATGAAACACTTATGACCACATGACTGGAATAGTTCTGGTCCCTCATGTATATATATATAGTAGTAATCTTCTATTACATGCCTGTCTGACAGCTTTCATATTCAATGCAGGATTAAATGTGCATCACTTTACCTTTCAGTTTATTTTGCTGAAGTATTATTTTTCTGTGAATTTGTATATGGAGACAAAATTTTAAAGTACAAACTTTGATACACAGTTTGAGAGCTGATGTGAAAGAGGGAAGTGATTGACTCACTGGTCATGGGTTGTGTGGGTGTACAGTACTGTTGTGTAAGATGACACACTGAGAGACCTGAGATGATATTCATAAAAATTCTTAGTTTTTCATACTCTTAAATTCCTCCATATATACCTTGAACTCTACAGTATGTATGCCAAGAAGCTATGGCATATCCCAAAATATATGGGTTAAGGAAACATGCAAAGAAGGAGGGAGACTGTGACACTCATCAGTTTCAACCTCAGTTGATTTACAGTATACAAAAATCTTTATAAATATTAACCCAGATGGTGTTTTACCTGCATCAACCTCAGCTGTGACACTTTCTCACATTTTCTCCTTCATGTCAGCCCTCACAAAAGTTGACTACATTTGCAGGGTTTTTGTGCACTAATATATTTCTCTCAAGCTTTCATAGGGACAGCTTACTATTGTATAGTATAGTATGTGTACTAAATGTGTAGAAAGAGAGAGAGGTAGTGATCCTATTCTAGTAACAAGCTCTCATTTTTATGACCCAGGATGAATAAGTGGTCCGTTTTGTACAATGGTTTACTATGTTTTTTACATAGTGTATTAACAAACTCATCTGGTAGACCTCAAAGGGTTTGTTTGTAGCTACTGTATAATTATAACATTGTCAGCTTAGTAAGAGCAATGTCCCAATTTGCACCCCTAATGAAATTAGAAACCTGAGGCTTGCCTACCTTAGCCAGGTGATATTAAAATGTCTGGCCAACCAATGCCCATCATGGCATTGTGTGAATGAAAACTTCTCAGTTACTTCACAAGGCTTGATCTGATGCACTGTGCACACTCCAGTCGAGTGTTTTAACTCACTAGACAAGCCAGTATGTGGAAAGGGGAGTGTCTTGTACATCCTCTGTTACTTTCTGGCTGTGCTGAAATTGTTGCTTGTGACTGTACACCTGACCATTAAAGTACAGTAATGTATAGAAACGATGACACAGATTAATCATAGACTGGACCAAAAAGTTTTGACCGTGAATCTCAGTCTATAACTTTGGAATTCCTGGTCAGTAGTTATGACACAAGTGTTTTAGTGTTATGTGTGGCATTATTGTGTGTGTGTATGGCTGGCTGTAGGTTAATGCTATTTGATTATTTACTATAAAGAATTAGTGAAAGAAGATATTACCATAGAGAAACACTTAATAAGGAAGTTATGTTACAGCTGTAAACCTGATGTTTAAGTTGTAGCAATGTGCAGATCAACTGACTAGTGCTTTTTATAGTTGTTATGCTTACAAGTTCTCAGGAATTAGTGTTGTCATTCAAAGATCTGGCATTGGTGCATGACTGTACTCAACAGTGCCTGTCAACACACAAGTTACACCTGCACCTATACAACACCCAACAGTTGTGGTGCTCTTTCTTAAACATTCCAGGATTTCTGAATACTCAGGAACAAAGTGTTAAACCCAGCAGTTTTGTACCATCTGTGTGCTATGTAGTTACACAAATTTAGTCCTTATCTGAAGAGAGTGAATGTGCAAACGTGACAGTTAAAAAAATGTGAGTGTCTTTCATGCTTGTTCAGGGATACAGTCACAAGTAAAATTTGCTGAAATGGTAATGTACTGTACTGTACTGTACTCAATGCCTTGGTATGTGTCTGTTTCTCATCTCTATTTGACTGTATAGAATCAGAAATTAGACAGATTTTTTGCTTGTGAATGTTTTTGCTCCACTCAGTGTGTGTACTCATAGATGAAATTTATCCAAAAGAAGAGGTGATAATAATTATCTCCAAGCCTGTGTTAAAAGAAGTAATCTTGTAATTTTCAGCCTGTACACTGACCTGAAACACCAATGATAAGCCCGTGGGGGAATTTGAAGGCTTCCAAATTGTAAATTAGATCAGCTGCCTTTTAATTGGAATGTGTATTTTGTTTAAAGTATGTCACTGTTACATAAATGTACAGTGAGAACAATGAAGTAATGAACAAGTAAATACAACTCCTGAGTGTAAGGACTGAGAGAATCCATAAGCAGAGTTTGGTCAAGTTCACCTAGTGTTTGGAAGGACTTCAGATAAGGACTTGAAGGGAATGTAATTTTACTGAATTGGAGGCCACTGATTCCTTCAAACTGTGCCAAGACACACATTGATTCAGAAAACCATATGTCACATGTAATATGGTACAGTTGGAGTTATCAGTATTCTCTAAGTAACCAACAACACAGATCCCTAAACACAATTTATCCATAACCTCAAGGCTGCTTATTTACTGTAAGTAATATGTTAATTACATTTCCTATGTTAAGAAAATTTGTTGAATATATAATAGTCCAAGTTATACGTTGTGTCAAATATATACTGTAGATGTAAATGTTTATTGCGATATCTAAATGTTGGCACGTCCTGCGTATGATACACGGATCTTGTACAAAAAAAATTCATAATTAATCTTATATAATTTTGAGTTAGGTCTATAATGAAACAGGAATTTTGTTGAAGCTTATATATATATATATAAAAAGATTCTGCCTGTCACGCCACCACGTCCCCTTCCCATTTTCATTCACACAATCGAGGTAAATTTTAACTTAACAATGGGAGACAGCCTTGGCCTGTCTACAGTTTGGCTACACTAGAGTCACCTATGACTTGTCAGTGCTGTTGGGTTCAGGACATGGTCCAGCATCTTTTAATAGATGCATACACTTGTTGGTTGGCCTTCCCTTCCCTTTTCCATGGCCGGCCTCACTCTCTATCAGACCTTAGTAAATCACCCACATTCTCCCTCCCACGCCTCATGCATTTCTTGCCCCTTACCTGCCTCTTACCCTATGTATAACTCCTATTTGTAGTCTGATTTTGTCCGTTTTCTCCTATTTATTTACTTTCTGCCACTACCATGCTTGCCTTCGTGCCAAATAATCCTTCTGGGCTTGGTGCTAGTTCTAAGAAATAAGTTAATCAAATTATTATTGATGATACATTATTTTTATAGAGGAGGTAAGAGTTGTGACTGTTGTTTATCAGTAATGTGATTTCCTTTTTGTTCTGCTGTGGAGTTATGTACATTATTGTGCCAAATTTCCCCCTCAACTTTTTGTGCCATTCTAGTGCCATGTGTCTCAGCCATTGTGTAGAACTGTATTTATAACTACAGTTTTCCCCAAAGCTGACTGTACTTCACCACACCCCATTTGATATACCCCATTTATTTATACATACAATACAGTGTGATTATTCAAATGTCTGAATAATTCCCATTGACTGATGAAATAGAGCATGAAGTTTAATAGATGAAATTTTTGCTGGTATGAAGCACCAGAGACTGATTCATTGGAGCACAAAATAAGAGATGTCATGGGTACAATTCCAGAGTTGGAGATTCTTGATATTGATGCAGTGTATTCCGTAAGTCATTAAAGTAATTGTTTAGTTAGCATACCCTGTTTAATATAAATGGGGTAGCATATTGGTGAATTGGAGGCTACTAACCCTTTACCTCTTTAAAAGCCAAATGAACTACCATAGCAATGAAGGGGAATGGGGCTCCTTTGGTAGGTACAGTACAGTCAGTTGCTACAAAAACTCCAGTAGGGTAATAGCAACAAGTTATACCACCACCACCACCGCTGCAAAAGTACACAAGCTATTTCTTATGCATTGTACTTTAGTTTTTTGCTTTTTTAAGGTGTTATTATATGTTGACAATATATTATAAATTATATGTACAGACTTAGACCTTGCCTCAGATTGCCTGATGCACTTCTCGTAACCATTTGGTGGCAAGCTTTAACCAGCCACATCTGGCTTTGACATAATCTTCTGTGAACTCTTGATATCAGCCTAAAAGAAGGATCATATTGTATCGTCATATTACAGTTATTTGTTAGTAGAGGCCTTGCTCCCTTCTCATTTGACTGGTTGGTATGTAAAGTGAAGTACTGTACTGTGTTTATGATCAGCTGTTACTGTTACAAGAAACTTAACAGAATGTCTTTTTTTTTTTTTTTTTTTTTTTTTTTTTTTTTTTTTTTTTTCTCCCTCGAATAGTGTTCATTTGCTGGAATATTGTCATGCCCCTATTTAGTAGACATAAGAATTCTATAAAATGTTTATAGAATTCCCCTTTCCTTCATCAAACCTTCTCTTACTCTCTGTTCCTCCCTTCTTTGTCCCTCTTCCATGTCCTCAGGTCAGCCAGATTAAAGACTGTAGTTCCTGCCAAGTGTGCCACAGAGCATAGTATACTTAGGTATAAATTTATAGTCTCCTGCTTGACTGAGTTTAGATAAATCTGTAGCCTGTATCTTACCAGTATATTACCCACCATTGCTGGACCCACATCTGTAACTCTCCTTATATACTTCCGTCTTTTAAACAGACTAAGGAATCCTCACTACTTGAGCTAGTTTTTGAAGACCACTGTGTATATGGACAAATTAAACCTGACCTGAGGACAGAGTGAAGAAAATATATCTTGGTGTGATAAGTTGAAGGGAAAACATGCACTGTAGTACAATTCTCAGCAGTTCTCCATTATACACTACTGTACAAAAAATAATGTGACAGTGATCATTGACTTTTGAAACACATTGACTAAGTAGGCATGATGTTATGGACTGATCAAAGTATTAGGTTAAAGTGTCAGAATTTGTGCAAAATAAAGATGAAAAGGAGAAGTGCAGGGAAGTGTGCCCTATAGTGCCAAAATTTGAGGGTTGACACTTCTTGTCATTTCTGTCTTGTTTAACTATTCATGCCGTCCTCTCATGGTATCTTACCTCTCACTTTTCTTACTGTTAGAGAATTGAAATAATTAATGGGTTGAAGAGGTATATAATTTATATGCAATTTCTTACTCAACGGAAATTGCATCAATTTATGTAGAGTTGAAATAATTGTTGGTATTATTTTATGCAAGTGACAAGAAGGATGATCGTGGTAGGCATGGAAGGACTGATATACTGTCTACCAGAAGTCTATGCAAGAGATATGGCCTGTTAATGTATACACAGCAAAAAGAGTATCATATTAATGTAGATGCAAGACTTTAATTGTTATGGGAAGCAGGCATATTGTACCAACTTTTAATAATGCTTTGGAGATCATATTAACCCACTTTATTTGTCATATTAAGTCAACATGTAATAGTGAATGTGACAATTTATTTTCAAAGACAGGTGTACAGAACATGGACCGAGTGCTTCAAGTCGAGTTCTTTCAAATGTTTACATTATGCCATTTGAAATGTCTCACAGCTAATATGTAAAATATATTGGGCTATATCTCTGTTATAGTTCTGTGACATGCATATCAGCCTTCCACTGACCACCTCAATTGTACAGTCAGGGAATGAACTATCAGCCCTTCAGTATTTCAAACCTTACAGAGAAGGAAGTGTTACCATGACCTCTCCATGTACACTAATTTTAAAATCAGTCAATCAATACCATGACCTCTTATTGTGTGTTGAGTGATGCAATTGTTTCACACTGTATACCTCATTGCTTCCTCTACTGTTACATTTTTTGTATCGTAAATTAGTGCCATTGGGTTTCTGCTGTTTGACACTTAATATTTTAGTCTATCATTCTGGAAAATGTATTCATCATCACCATTAGAGATCATTATTTTGTTCCTTGGCTGTACTCAGTGTTTGTTTGGTGCCGAGTATTATATAGTTACTATGTTGTTATGATCATGCATGTAGAATTCCGTGTTGCAGGTACAGTACTGTATTCTCCAGTTCTACTCTTCATGCCACACTTCCCTCATGTGTTTTAAGTTCCTCTGGTGCTATTACCTTGTTGTCTTATTGTTTAAATATTTAAGGGCATCACACTTCAGACAGGTACAGTAGTCTTGTAAGTAGGTGTTTAAAGGGTTTACATATATTAGTAACTCCCGTGTTTAGCAGCTTTTGTAGCCTTCCAGAGAATGTTGATACTCATGTTTTTTTATTTGTTCTTAAAAGTTTTGTTATGAGAACATAGTGTTCTCGTCTCGACATTCCAAAATTATGGTATTGTAGATGTATAATTTCTTGACAACTTCTCCCATATATCTGGTGATAATTGCAGGGAAATGTATTGCTGGGAATTATATATATTGTACTGTACAGTACTGTTATTACACACCTGGTCCTTTATGTACCCCACATCAGGATTATATATAAGTGTAAATTTGTGTGTTAAATGTGGAACTAAGATAAACTCTGATCATGTGCACAAAAATGGCAGACTAAGAACATTTTATTAGTTTCCAGAATCCCAACCCTGCAAAGTTTTTTTTTTCTAGTCTGACAAAACTTGGCCATGCCCATTTGTAGCTTATTGCCTGATACGTAATGATAATGTATCATCATATACATTATAATTATTAATTAAGGATACCAAGTTAAAGCTAATTTGAATGTATGGTGAGTTAAGAGGTGAGAGGGCAGAAATGGCAGGTACTGTTCAGACAGCAGTGAAAATAATGTACAGTAAATATTAATATCTTTTGCTATAATTATGGTGCCACTGTTGTGGGAAGATGGAGTTTTTTAATTACTTACTCTGTTTACAATAACTGTTTTTCCAGCAAATTGAGCAACACTGGCAAAACCAGACAAAATTTACAAGCACCATTAATTTTACATGGCTTGGATTCAAACCCATGATGGGAAATAGTACTGAAATTGATAAAGGCCTTCAATTGTTTAAAATAACAAGTCTGACATGGGTATACTACTGGTATAATTCAAAGCTTTTATGAATGATGCTTGTCATTGTTTTATCAGGTCAAAAGGTCTTGGCTTGAAGAGGGTCATTGGAATGTTGCAGTAATGTTATTGTCAGGTTCAATACTGTACACGTTATTGTATACAAACCTTGAAGGAAGGAGTACTGTATTACTCTTCTGTAACTGTAGTGGGCTATGTGGTTTGATAGAATGGTTTTGTTTTTGTTTTCTATGTTCGATGTGTAATCTGTTTTTTCAGACATGATGAATGTAAGAGGCTTCTAATTGACTGAAGCATTACTTTTAATCTTTGATATACTGCTAGAGGATTATGGTTATAATTATGGTCTCTATAGTGGTGTCTGTAGACCTTTACCATCAGAATAAAAAATTTACAGGTACAAGGTGTATTCCATTTACTATATACATTATTGTGATGGAACCAGAGTAATGGAGTATGAGTCTGAGATCAGTCCTGCAATTAAGTTCTGTGTTAGCTGTATTTTGTTTATGAAATTGTAACTTGTCATATATAGTCAGAAACCCATTTGACAGTACTATGCAGTATATCATGGAAGAATATTTTGTATCATTTGTCATATGGAATCAACACTTTTTGTTGTTTCCACTGCATCAATTAAAACGGTACAAAACATTTCATCACAGGAACATTTTTGTACTCTATTTAGTTTTTCTTTATCATCTGTATTACTTCTTATACTGTATAGATTTTATTTATTTAATTGTTATAAGTACTTTCCTCTAACAGTAATGCATCATTCATGTACAGTGTAGTTAATTTTTATTATAATAATTTTTACAGTCATAGCCATTTTTTAAAGAGCCTCTTTTCTTCATTATTTTCCTTATTATTGTAGTCATGAATTATAACCAATATGGTGTGATTTTTAGGCTGCTATACTGTATATGGTACACAAGTGCCATCATCACCTTCCCTTCCTTGTATTGTTTGATGGCATGAAGCTGTCAGTAGAGGCTCCTCCATTTTCCACTATGACTGACTGATATTTGTGGTGATGTTGAAATGATAGAATTGACAGTGATGAGACAGGAGACAGATCCATTACTGATAGTTCTGTGTTGTCTGACTGTATAATGACTTCAATAAACACACAATGTATTGCCAGCAGTCTAAATAAGCAGATACCATGGCCAATGAACATTTTTATTGTATATATTTGTAAGTAAAATACATTTGCTGTTTTGAAAAGTGATTTATAATAGTACAGTATATTTATTATGGTGTATTTTTTTAAGTATTACCTTAGTTTTAGGGTGTTACTTTATTATTACATACAGTATTTGTTATGTAGAATGAGTTATTATATTATCAGAGTCTGGAATCTCACTCTTGCAAGTACACTACAGTATGTCATTCTTGTAGTTTAATTAAGGGGAAGGTACAGTGTTGGTAAATCTAGAGCAACCAATTCCTCCAAACTTTTCCAAGTAACAGGGCACCAATTTTGTTAATCTGGTCCTGTTTCCTAGCATACTTTGGAGGAATGAAGACACTCCAATGTACCCAAAATATACCATGCCCTTAATGGGATGGCACTTATATAATGGTGTATGATCATTCTTTCAACAGAATACTTAATTCACAATGTTGTTTTGGGGCATAGTGAACATTAGACTCAAAGGTCTGTATGATGCTGGCCTTGTTGCAGCCACACCAAGTAACACCTTTATAATTATACAAGTGATGATTGTTTAATTCAATCAATTTATGCTCTGTTAGTATTTTTTTTTCTATAATTTCATTGTACACAGCTTGTATGTTCTGTTATATTAAACTGAAAACTAATTGTGTCTTTACTAATATACAGAACCTATTTTTTTTACACAAATGATACCAACATGTGCTTTAGTTATTAATTAAGCCTGGTACTCCAGCTGTCATAAAAAATGTTATAGGGTTAGTGGTGTTCCTGCAGAGAGGAGGAATCCCAGGCAAGTCCTCAAATGATAAGAGTCTATCAGCTGGATAACTTGACCCAAAGTCTAAATAAAGAACACTGAGCAAAAAGTGAGCATTATACAGAGGCTAATAACAGTAACAGAGCATATTCAGTGGGTCGGCATGGTTGGAGAGAGGCCAACACCGAGAGTCCCAGACACAGAGCTACAAACATAGAGCGATCGACCCTGTGTTATTAGATAGGGGAGGAGTGTCACCACAGGCGAGCTCTCTATTGTATAGATAGTTGCCCATTAAACTCCCGTACGTACTTGTATAGTATGTTTCTTTCCACAGTTATTGACATTTCCCTGATTTGTGATGCATTGTATCTTGTTATCTAATTATAAAGGTTTTGTTAAATCAATTAACAAGGCTAAGATAATGTCCATACGGAAAATTATGCAAAGAAATTAAACTTAAACTGGTTTATTAAACAAGACAAATATAAATAACTGTAATCTGTCTCCCTCTCCCTCCACTTACCTTACATACATACATACATATTACTCTAGTGTGACATACATACATACATATTATTCTAGTGTGACATATATACATACATACACACATTCTAGTGTGACATGCATATATAAACACATATTACTCTAGTGTGACATACATTCATACTGAACAATGTGAACATAAAATACTGATCATAATAGAGATTAAGTACGTTGTATATATATATTATAAGAAGGTGACTGTGGATGAGAGCCAACGATAGTTTTGTTTATCTAACTCATTTCACCTATTAACCGAAATGTATTTATATTTAATCAGCCATTCACTGATATATCGGTTAAAGAAATACTTATTCATATATTGTGAGTCACTATAATGTAGTTAATATACCATATCATCAATGAAAGACCGAATAAATGAAATAATATCTTACCCTGGCATAAGCTACCAGAGGGCTGGCGGGTTGAGGGGAAGGGCACGCATCATGGCCGCCAAGCCACTTCCGGTGGTGACACGCCACGGGGGGGGGGGAGGGTTAAGCGCTCTATGTTTGTAGCTCTGTGGTCCCAGACCACAAATGGCCGGGAGTCTCCTAAACCCAAGAAAACATAATAATATGAAGTGGGGAATATAGATTGCCATTATATTTTACTCTACATTATAAAATTCATAACGTAATTATATATGATCCTTTTTTTCTTTCCTTGTTTTCTTAAATATTATCGGTAGTGAATAGACATGTTTAGTAAATTCGTTTGTTTACTAGGAAAGTCTAAAATAACCTATGTTATACCGCATTTATTTAATAAATAATAATTGCTTAAATTACATTTAATTTTAATTTGTTAAGAGTATGAAAGTTTATTACATATAGATAAGTATTTCTATGTATAATGAATTTATCATTATATCATTTAATTATAATGGTATGACCGTGAGAGTTGTCATTTCTGTACAGACAAGTAACTACTGTGTCTGTGGTTATATACTGACATTACTACAGACAGTACAGTGTGGCCAAGTAATAAAACAGTGGTGGTGACTGGTGGGGCAAGAATGTACTATGAACAAAGTGAAGGACACACAGAAGGAATAACACATTATAACTTATCACTCGGTGTGTGACGAAAACTTGAACTTGAGTTTTGGGTTGTGTTGGACTGGTTGTGTTGTGTGTACACTGTATTGTCACCTTACAGTTCCAGTTCCAGCAGTGTATTAGGCCTTGTCTAAATGTTTCCAACAACACATGTAACGTTAAGGTAAGGAACCATGATTTTACGGTAAATATTGAAAGAATTACCGTTATCGCATAAGGTTTTTCTACCTTCATTACCCACTTATTTAGACAATTCTAAGACTATTTTCTTCTATGGCATTTCCTCCACAAATACCCCATTTCCAAGATAGGGCATATTCAAATGGGGCATTTTGAAATTAGCCTGACCTTACCTGACCTAACCTAGACCGCATCAGACTACCGGGACCTAACCTGGGCAGACTACCGGGTCCTAACCTGGGCAAACTACCGGGAAATAACCGTGATAAGGTACAGGAAATGACCGGGTCAAAGTACTGGGACCTAGCCGGATCTGGCAACACTGCTACAAAACGGAGATTCTTTCAATAAATACCAATTTTACCATAGTAATATTATGGCACCCATATCCATGAGTATTGTATGATGTGTCAATGTAAAGTGAAATTAGAGATACATGAACTGTATAGCCCTCTGAAGAATTAATTTTGCATGTAATAGAAAATGAGGGTTGAAGTTAAGGTTTGGAAAGAGGTCAGAGATTACCATATTCATATTTTACAGAAAGGGATGGTCAGATATTTTAGCTACAGTATAAACCTCACAAGTCAGACCAGTCATAGCAGTCGGTAAAATTTTACTGTCACACCATCCACTATTATGCTTTTTATTTTTTAGCACTTAATGTTGTGGTGTTCTGACAGGAGTTTGAGTGTGGCATCAAAATGTGTTGTGTTGTTGCCTGGTGTTGGTGCCGTGTGTGGTGGCCTTCTGTCCCATCCAGGTGTGGGGTTGTACAGTCATCGTACCATGGCCACCAAGAGAATTAAGGTAAGGAAGAACAATGTAAAATAACCATGTGATGAGTTGACATTACCCAAGAGTTTACTAACTATTGGTACTGTATATTATTTAGTATTTTAGTGTGTATCCTCTGGTAAACAGTAAAGATTTTATACCATTATTACAGTTAAGGTAGGAAAGCCATCATAGAGGCTGAATGAATCAAAATAATCATTACAGTAATTTTACAGGCATTACAGGTATTTTAAATAGGGGAGGGATAAGAAGAAGCTTTCATAAATGCAGACTAAAGTCACACAATATTGTCATGAACTGTACGTGAGATTTTTCACAGGTATATGACAATTTTTTTTCAAGATCCTCATTTAGATTGAAATGCTGAAATATAAATAAATGTATCCACTGCACTTAAGACATCACAGCAATATGTTGAAAACATAAAACACATTGACAGAAGCAGTATATCTGTTGCTAAGCATTTAACAAGCTTATTGAAAAGTAAGATTTGTGATTTTAAACACAAAATGCAGCAATAATAGGACTATAAAATAATTAATAAAGATGTTTTGTTTAACTGTGAAATGTTATCATATCTATAAGATATTTTAGTGTTTCAGTTCCCATTTTTGTACCCATAGGCTGGATAATGAACCATTGTATCCTAAAATTTAATAGCAGTAGTGCAATAGCTCTTAACATCGCCGCCTATGATATCGGTGTCTTATCAAGTTATCCAGCTATGCCAGCGCCGCCCTGGTGGAGAATCAACGAACTATAAGCATACAGTTCCCAACTCCATATTAATGAGCTCAATGGTTGGAGCCGTGGAGGGTTTTCAGAAGTACCCCATTTTTTTATATCAAGAGATATATAGTTCATATAAATTTGACATGATTATTATTATCTGTTTTACAAGCTTAGATGTATATGTTTTGGCTGGCACGTTTAATATCGGCATCATCCTGACAACTTTAATGACAAAATATAGTGGGAAAGTCCAAACTGTCGCGTTCTACTTACATGCACCACAACCCTCTATCCAATCAGCACCGAGAAAATGAAAGAGTTGTTAAAGTTGCCTGTTCATCGTCGTCCAGCCTCACTTATTGATTCACTCCACTTGACTTCTTTCTCCCCTTCCCTCCCCTTCTCTTCTCCATCTTCCTCTCCTTCCCTCTCCTCTTCTCCATCTTCCTCTCCTTCTCTTCCCCGTCTTCCTCTCCTACTCTTCTCCGTCTTCCTCTCCTTCCCTCTCATACTTTTCATCTTCCTCTCCTCTCATACTCTTCTTCATCTTCCTCTCCTTCTCTTCTCCGTCTTCCTCTCCTTCTTTCCCGTCTCCACTTCTTTAACTACGTACAGTACTTTACATAGCCTACACTTCCACACTTCCCTCTTCTTCCATACTTCTTCCACACTTACTCACCTCTTCCATACCCATATCCCTCGCTTTATACCTCTCCCTCTCCCATAGAATCCATATCTCTCACACATTTCCCTCCCTCTGCTATAGAATCCATACCTCTCCCACATTTCCATCCCTCTCCCATAGAATCCATACCTATCCCACACTTCCCTCCGTCTCTCATAGAATCCATACCTCTCCCACATTTCCATCACTCTCCCATAGAATCCATCCATACCTCTCCCACACTTGCCACCCATCGACCCTTCTCCAGGCTTTAAGAAATCTGCTGCTGGATTCTGTTGCGTCCGAATTCACTATTATATTGACTTTGTTTTCTCGATATTGATATAGGGCCATAAATTATTATTATAGGCTATTGGCTCGGTGGTCGAATCATATTCACTTGAAGTAATGGTTAACAATGCGTTAATATTACTCTGATATCGCCATGAAGTGAGAAAAATATATGAAACTTATTGAATGCACGAGAGAATTAATTATGGCTTTATATCTCAGAGTTTTTGTTTTTTGTTTTTTAGTATTATTGATTGAGGAGGAGATATTGGGCGACTACAACGTACTGTCCCTTAACATGTATTAAACTGTAATAATAACAACATATGAAGATGAAGCCAAGGTTTCTTAGAGGGTTACGGAGGGTGAGCCAGACTGTCTCGCTGGAAGCTACTATCCCAGCCTGTACAGTCGGCGGCAAAAGTCTTATCACCTCACTGCGTTTCTTGAAGGATAATATAAAGGATAATAATCGAACCAACACATTCACCAAACAGAATTACAATATCCAGTGGGAAAAGTAGAAAATTACTCTGGGTTTTCATTTTACGAGCCTGTGAAGCTTATATTTCCATACTGTGTGTACTTCATGACTTGGCAGATGTGGTGACACGACTTTTGTCCCTGACTGTACGTGTGCCTGACTGTGTGGGACCTGTGGGGGTGTGGGGGTGGGATGGTGACTGGGTTGGTTCATTCGTCAGTAGTCAGTCCTTCAGTAGTAAACCTGTTGCTGGCATACATACAACACGTATATCTTTGAACCTCTGTAACCTGTGTGTCATACTTTTATCTTGTGTGTTTCCGATTTCCGTGCCACTACCACTTGTTTCCGAAGCTCTACAGCAGATATGGTAAGCACAATGAACTGGTTATTGTATTGAAGAGTTAAGAGCTCGTAAATTGTATAGTTCAGCAGCATCCGTTGTGTACAGATGTGCGCCAATCTATATATGTATATGTTTAAGTCTATATATGTAAATATTAGCTCTATGTTGTCAAATAATAACAATTTGGTATTAACACGTATATACATATACAAACACGTCTGTATAGAGTATGGCATTCAGTAGTTGCCGAGAAAACGCCGGACAGACAGAATTTCCATATATTATATTATTGTACTGTAGGTTATTAAATATGATGAACAGGAATATTGTGATGTAACAAATATATGTATAGTAAGTTGGTATTATACTGTGGAGTAAACTGGTTATTGTTTACCGACCTTCACAGTGACCACCCCAGTCCCCTCCCCCCCCCCCATGCCCTACAAGGCCACAAGATGACAGTAGTATATAGTGACTTGGGGGTGGGGGGGGGCATTTGACAGGATCTGACAGGACCCACTCGTTTCTTCTTGTTTCTGTACCCAATCTTGTATTTTATAATTATAGAAAAAGATAAGAAGTTTTTGACACCTATAAACAGATGGCATGATATTCAGTCAAAAAAGTGTCCTGTAAATATACAGGTACCAGTTACATAAGTGCTTAAAGTAATAGAATACACACACATATGTAACCTTTCCCCCCTTGGTCAACAGGCTGTAAAACTGAACGAGGAGGAGCGTGAGAGCAAGCTGAAGCCACTGCTGCAGGAAGCCAAGTGGTCAATGGTGGATGGACGTGATGCCATCAAGAAGACCTTCACCTTCACTGACTTCAACCAGGTCAGTCTCATGTTCACTCTCAACTTGATGGCATCACAGATGGTATTTTCATAGTTGTCGAGTAAAATTTAGAGTTCAGTACTGTACAGTCTATTTTTATGGTAGGCATTGTAAACTTCTAGTATTTTTTAGTACAATACTATATTAGGATGATCTCTGGAACTGTTCATCTATGCGAATTTTAATGAGAATCAGTAAGCCTATATAGTTTACATAATTTACAATACCTTTATGAAGGTTTCAGTTGTTAGTCGCATGTGGCTACGCCACAAAATGGATCTTCATGTATTCTACTTTGATCTTTTTCTAAGTTCGAAATGTCAACAATCAAGATGGTTGAACTCATTGATGGCCACCAGAGTACTGTATATGACATCAACTAAGGTTGATTTGGTTTGAGAGTTAAAGGAATAAGATGATAATCCTAAGAAATAGAACCACTATATATTTCAACTCTCTTCTGTACATGTAAGACTTGGTGTACCAGTATTTTTTTATTTTTATATCAGTAGGTTTTGTTATTTATACAATACTACCACTTTAGTCCATATTGATGTTATGTTGTATGTTGTGTACAGGCCTGGGGATGGATGAACCGGGTGGCACTGGCGGGTGAGAAGATAGACCATCACCCAGAATGGTTCAATGTATACAATCGGGTTGAGGTGACCTGGTCAACACATGACTGCAGTGGACTCTCCCTCAAGGATATCAAGATGGCAACCTTCTGTGACAACACATGCAAAACATCCTAAATATATAATGAATACTGATATTTTCTCTCCAACACTTATTATGCATTCATTTCCAGAGGGGTTGATTGTACTGTATAATATTTTTCTAATCTGTTCTCTCAGATGGAAATAAAGATAATACAATATCATGGTTCTTCACATTAGCATGGTGGAATCTGATATATAATGGAACAATATGCAATTTACATTAAATGATGGCACTGTAACTGCAGCTGAAATCATATACTGTACTGTAAGTTTCTACCTTAGTTCTCATTAGCTGATGTGTAACACCAACCTGTAGATGATGATTTTCAACCTATCATGGTTAACTTTTACCACTACATGTTGATTTTGGACAGCTAGGAAAAATAGAATTAGTATGCTGTATTGTAAGTGGACTAAAATGTTGCATCTACAACCATGCAAATACTGTCAGTAGTAAAAGTGCTTTACAGTGCTATACATGTATTTGGACACATGGGTCAATTATGCATTTGCTGAAATTGTTGTAAAGTGTGAGTCTTAATTCCTGTTTGCACGGGGAAGAAAATGAAACTGACAATTGTGTCAGTAAACAGTTGATATTTGTATAACTGTTTCATGAATTTATTTAGAGCTTTTTATTTTCTAGAAATGTATGTTATTCAATACAGTAAATAATATTTATGAAATGGGTAGTTTATAATGTCCTTTCATCCCATCCATCACATCCTCCCTGTAAGGACTAGAATACAATATTGACAACGGGCCTACAGATCCTTAATGACCACTAAAACAAACAGTCTGAAGGAAATAAAAAAAAAAATCATAACAGAAGAAAAGCATAAAACAGATCACTTGACTGCTGATTTATACACCAATTCTGTAAGTGGTTCCAATGGTTTTTTGTATAAGTTACCAACATGATTACATGAAATACAAATGAAAATACAAATCTAGAGAATCAACGTTCCAGTACTGTATATATTTATTAAACTTAATTAATACAGTATGTATCAACACGTACACAATCAGTAATGGGTTGGTTCAATATTAGTATAGTAGGCCTATTCTTACATGATTGGCCTGGTTTCAAGGGTTTAATTATTATACACTGGATGGGGAGGGATATATATATAGCTCTCTATTGCACAAATGGATGAAGTATAGTTCAGTATATGTGTATTATATGGCATTGAAAAGAGGTGGACGGCACCAGATTTCTTGTGGTTTAAAATAACTTAAACTAATTGATGAATGATTGGTTATCTTGAAAAGCAATGTAGTATTTCCCTCCACACAAAATAATTTAGTCTCAACCAATTTAATCAGTGATAGATAGCGTAAGAACATAACGTAGCCAATAGAGACCCTGTGATAGTTGCCATAAAATGCATCTTCTATTGTAGACATTATCATACTATATACTATGATATCGCAGTGTTCATCATTATACGTAAATCATGATTATATGGAATAACTTTAAGTATATCATGATTATATGGAATAACTTTAAGTATATCATGATTATATGGAATAACTTTAAATATATCATGATTATATGGAATAAATTGCATAATCCAGACCTATGAAGATAATCTAAGGCTTTGGAATAATCGAACAGATGATACTCTTTAAGATATTTTTTAATAAATACAACAAGTAAACCACAGAAGTGCATAAATGACAAAGTTATAAAATGTATTTAAACTTGGCGCCATTACTGCCTTATGGGTAGCATTCCGTCTGGGTTCCAAAAGTATATATCACGAGAAAAACTATCACGGAAAAGTTTATTCTACCTCAAATCGTGTTGATAATTAAATGTCTTGTATACCATTTGCTTTTCATAAAACATATCTCTACATATTAGAGTGTGTGAGTTATACGTCGTAGAAATTAATGGTGCTCATGTTGTAGTTGCACAAATGTTATTCAGTATTTACGGGACAATATACTTCAAAATCATGAAATCTACATGACTTTGTTGATCTATAATACTGAAAATTAATGAATGTATGAGTATTTTAGAGTTTTGTTATTATTGGTAAATGTTTTATAAGAGTTTAGTGTACGGTTTGGCCTGGTGGGAGGAGAGCCAAATAATGGCGAGTGGCAGAGGAAAAACCACAATTTGATACATTTTTCTACACTTAGAGGCCACCAATAACCGTAAGTCGGCGTCAGGGTCAATATTTTAGCCTCCATCTATGTACATACAAGTGTAAATAGGTGAGAGGTGAGGGAGGAAGGGTGAAAAATGAGAAAAACATGAGGGGGGTGGGTGGTGAGGGAGGGAAGGGAGAGGGACCATTGATGTTGGGAAATGCCGACCAGTATTTTAACACAAACACTTATTTTCTATATACCACGTGTAAAATATCATGATGGGTCTATTTTCCCTTGATGTGGAGGGAGAGGGGAGGGTTAGGTAGGATGGAGTGGGTTGTGAGAGGGAGGGGGAGGGAGAGGGAGGGGTGGAAGGGAGGGGGAGTGAGAGGGATGGATATAAGAGGAAGGGAGGGAGGGAGAGTGAAAGGGGTGGAAGGAAGAGGAAGGGAGGGAGAGTGAGAGGGAAGGAGTGAGAGTGAGAGGGGTGGAAGGAAGAGGAAGGGAGTGAGAGTGAGAGTGAGAGGGGTAGAAGGGAGAGAGACTGACTGACTGACTGACATTTACCTTCAGCATAGAGTAATAATTTCTTGTGTGTGATAGTGGTGTAGGTCAGTAGATAACACATACATACACACACATACATACACAAATACACACATACACACAGACACACACACACACACGTATACATACACACACACACACACACGTATACATACACACACACACATACATACACACACACACATACATACACACACACACATATACATACACACACACAAACACACACACACACATATACATACATACACAGCCCTGTGGTGTAGTGGTTAGCGCGCTTGGCTCACAACCTAATCTGGACCGTGGCAAACTACTGGGACTTAACCTTAACTAACTACTGACACCTAACCTTAGCATGTTATCAGACTACCGGGAGTTACTGAAGGTTAGACCCAACACCAATAGAATACTAGAGAGGTTTTCCCATTAGATCCCCAGACAGTTTCTCTCTCAAAACCAGTGTGATTGCTGACCTGTGGCTGTGAGTGATGTCAAGGAGTGGAATGGGTGGAGGGTGTGTGTCAGGCTGGTGGTCAGTATTCACTTGACAAGTAACACAGCTACATCCTCTCCTCTCCTCTCCCGGTCATGAGTAGTGACACCCTCGCTGGGTTAGCCTACCGTACTCTAACATAGAAATGCCTGCTAACTGTGCTGTAGCTGGATGTCCTGCACTGTTCAAGAAAAACAAATTTAAGTTTCTACAGTTTCCCAAAAGATGAGAAGTGCAGAAGTAAATGGGTTAATCTCTGCAAGAGGAGTCGGTAAATATTGAAAGAATTACCGTTATTGCGTTATTGCATAAGCCATAAACCACATGGATAAGCAGAAAAAAATATATATAGGAACTAAATTATATATTTTTGTGGGTTTCCATAACCACAGATTTATAGAACAAGACTAGTAACAATATATTATTAATAAATTATACTGAAATTCTTGACTTTAATAATACAAAAAAAACAAAACTTCATTTAATGTTTCTCCTTTTCTCTTTGTGTTGAATAATTATGAAAAGTAAAGAATTGCCAGGGCCACTAGGCCTATTCCCATTAGCAATTTTATTATATGATACATCTGATACGGCATAGTGATCCAATTTATATCTAATACTTTGGACTTTTTCTCTGATCACTGATGATTTTCTTTTTTTTCTCTCTCTCTTTTCTCTCTCTTGGGAGCCGCCAATCAGGTCATTGCAAGCCGCCACTGGCTCACGAGCCGCACAATGAAGACCCCTGCTCTACATAATCAAGCCATTAATACATGAAAAATATCCTAGATATTGAAGAAACAAGAAAGAGGAATTAAAAAATGTTCACAAGAATTTGCATCAACTCCAGAATCCATGGAGGCACTGTTATGATAATGATACCAACTATATATGCAGAGTTACCAACCTGAATTATGTCCAGGTGCTATACTCACTCTTGAAGTGCTAAAAAGGTGCTATTTTTAATAAAGGGTCTATAAAACCTATAGATTTTAATTAATTTCTTACTTATTATTGCATCAACACTGATATAAGTAAGATTCCAAAAAATGCTCAACAAAAACATAAAAAGGAGTAACAAAAATGCGCTAAAGCTGAAATTTTCTTGATAGATCACTTTAAACTTTACAGGTCTGGTACCTAATTGGTTTCCTCTCCATGACGTCACAAGTCCATGTACACGTGATAACCCTCCCTGATAGAGGGGTTAGTAGAAAGACCTATCTAGTCTGTTGGTCTTGGTTAGACCTATATCAAACTTATGGAAATTTGACTATAAGAACCTATATCACAGTGAAAATTAGATATCTCGCACATGTGAAATTCGGAAATAATTCCTAAATCACCTCATTATATTGTAAGTTAGGCCCTTAATATAAGATTACTTTTTTATACCTCCAAAACTAACATTCTATATACATATGGCAGTAAAAGTTAGAGAACGGACAGTTAACGGTGTATTGATTTGTTAAGTGAAACTTTAGGAGGCAGCCATATGGACTTTGAAGATTACTACATAACTTGACCAGGATTTGTTTTAGTAATTGGATATAGGATAGGATTTGTTTTAGTAATTGGTGTTATTTGTATTGCAGGAGTACAACCAGGATTTGTTTTAGTAATTTGATAAAAGATAGGATTTGTTTTGGTAATTGGTATTATTTGTATTGCAGGTGTAGGCTGATGGGTGAGCCAGTGTTGCATTCGGGTCAGTCATCACCGGTGTGGGGGCAACAACCAAGTAAGATAGCCACCAACCACCAACCCACCACTGCACTCGAGTCCTTACCACCCACACCTAACACCCACCTTTGTCAACCTGGTCAGTACACTACACTACCTATCTTCACTTATCCTACTTACTAAGTCATCTCTTTCACTCCAGATTCTTTTATATTGCTCATTTGTCTTTTGTTATACTATTACTCTTCAGGTACAGTATTGCTAATTGGTGAATTTCATATAAAAAAAGAAGTCAACCACTCCTTTAGTATATGTATAAACTTTGAAATAGGCCATGAAAAAGAGTTTGTGTATATAATGAAATAATATTGCAGAAGGTGAGGTGGGGTGCAGCAGTAAGAGTGAAGGTCAGCAGTGTGTGGTGCGGCCAGTGACATCTGACGGTGGTGGGAGTAGTGAGGAGGCCCAGGCCCAGTGCTGTCCTGACATTCCCCCACCCCACCCCGGGGGTATGGATGACGTGCCCCCTTCCAGCAGTGGCGCCTTTTACCCTGGCCCTCCCCAGCCTTACCGACCTCCTGACGGTTACTATGACCTACTGAGTGGCCTGGGTGCTGCCAGTCCAGCTCAATATGCCACCCCAGGCCCTACTCTCCCACCTAGTCCCCCAGCACCATCCAAAGTTGAACCCACTAGCTATGTGGAGACCTCACATCCTCCTATAACATATGGAGAGACAGGGACTCCCATGGACTACAGTAGTAGCCCTGCAGGCCTGAGTTACAGTGAGGCAACCTCTGCATCTTATGTCACGGCCCAAGACAATCCTGAGCCTCAATCTTTTTCTCATGCCCCAACCAACCCCTTGAGCTTACTGAGTGATGTGGCTCTTGGTGGGGATGCCAGCAGTACTACCAGTACCAGCAGTAGTAGCACCATCAGCAGTAGTAGTAGTAGCAGCAGTAGCAGCAGCAGTGGTGGCTCAGGATGTGAAAGCGAGGTGTGTGAATCCTAATTTTCAAATTTTAAAGTGTAAGGTATATAACATAATTCTTAGTTAATTTCAAAATAACCACACTGTGTACATCAACTTGACATCAATCCATGTTTCAGAAGGGTGTGGAAAATTAATTTGGTTTAATGGGAGGTTTTATGTTTGTTGTACCCCTGATGAAGCAATTGTTATTTTTATTATTAGTAGTAGTATTACTAGTAGCAGTAATAGTAATGGTGAGGAAAATTAGTGATCAAAGTGTTGTTAGATGGTATGGCCATGTGGAAAGAATGGATAAAACTGAGATGGTAAATAAGGTTTATGGAAGTGAATATGAATAGCAAAGATGATGTGATAAAATGTGTGATTGTATAAGAAAGTGTAGATTGAAAAGAGTTGGAGTAAAAGAACTTTTGCAAAATAGGCAAGAGTGGAAGAGATTTGCTAGGAAATTTTGATCTTAATTATTGTTATTGTAAATGATTGGCTGGTTGCAGGTAAGGGGTTGTCAATCTGTGGGTAAGGGAATGGCTAATAATAATTTTGTTCTGTGTTTTCAAATTAAACTTGGTCAGGTGCGGAGAAAGCGTGTGCATAGCTCTGGACCAGAAGGCAGTCGTGGCAAGAGCCAGCGTGGTCGCCTGGAGTCACGACGAGGAGGATGGAGCAGCTCTATGAGGGATGATGACAGTGATGATGAAGAGGATGTGGGTGGTGCTGTGTCAGGGCGAGGTGGACGGGTGAAGGTAGATGATGGACCCACCGCCCCAGACCTACAGTTGGACTGGGTATCATCGTCAGACTCAGACTCTGACACAGACTCGTGCATTGAGGTAGTGAGCGTTCAGCGGTCAGGGCGGGGTGGACGGGCAGTGGCAGTGGTGGACCTGACCACTGAGAGTGATGATGAGGTGGTACTGGCCCGGCCTTCTCCTCCAACTCCTCCAGCAGCGGCCCACCTCCCCACACTCCCTCCACCCCCACCACCAATTTCATCCAGTGGTTACCGTATGTCTTGGGTACCTGCAGCTGCCCCATCTGTAGCTGGAGCCAGTGGTGGTGTGGCCCCAGGACCTGGACCAGTATCCTGCCGTGGTCATCACCCCACTGAACCTGGCCAGCCTTCCACCTGTTCTTATGCCGTTCCCCCAACTACCCTGGGTTCTATCGGTTTAAGTGCCAGTGGGGCAGCAGGACTGAGCCTGGAGCAGCATGGGGCAGGGTGTTATGGGGCATGTGTCCACCCTCACCACTCAGCCCACCACCATCACCATCATCACCACCACCATACCCTTACTCCTACACCTGGCCATCATCATCACCACCACCACTACTACTCCCCAGACTCACCACTCTACTACTCTGCCCTTCCAGCTCACCCTCTCTTCCCTCCATATCCCCCCACCACCCTCACTTCCTCATCCACCTATCCTGCCCATCCGTCCCTCTCTCGCCTCAACCCCATACACCAACGCATCTGGCAGAGTCAGCAGCGTTATCAGGAGATGCAGAGGCGTTGTCTAGACCCTAGACTTTCTGGACCTGCACCTGGCACTGCTCAGCTGGCTCCACATCAGCCACCCACCTCTCAACCACCCACCTCTTCAGCTGCCTTGACAGACCAACCCCCCCAGACAAGCACACCTTCAGCTCCCACTCCAATGGACATCCAAGCCACATCCAGCACAGCCCCACACTCAACCCATGCCCCACCACACCATCACCACCCTTCCATGGATGTCCTTATAAACACTTCACACACTCACGGGTGAGTCAATCTTGACATCATTGGTGTTTGTGAAAATACATACTGTGTGAGAGGTGAGAGATACAGAATCATATCCAATTTCAAACATTATGCTTAACAATATTACATTCAAAGTATTGTTCATTTTGCATTTAGGATTTGTACAGAAAAGGGGTTAGGTTTGGTAGCAAAGTGAATGTTTCATGCTCTCCAGAAGGAAGAGAGTTCCTTCAGTATAAATTGTGATGTAAGATGAAATAGTAAATCTTATAATTTTAATGTTAGTGTTTGTTACAGTGATGGAGGAGGTTTGTATGGGCACTTGTATGGAGGTGGTGTACCTCCAGCCCATATGTCCGTACCTGCAGCAGCAGCAGCGGCAGCGGCAGCAGCAGCTGCAGCAGTGGCCAGCGGAGATCCCCGACACCTGACCATACCAGGGGCTGGCCTGCACATCAACATTGGTGGGGGGTCTCAGCTTCCACTGGACCTCTCCCTACCACCCACCCTCACCCCAGAGCTCCCACCTCCACCTAGACTCACCTACATACCTCAGGTACCATTTCATATGTCTACTTATTTCAGATGTCTCAGTCTCTTAACTTTCTTTACATGAGTTTTCTGAAAATCTACACTAACCTGAGTGGAAGGGAAGGGCTTGAGGGAGTTGGCCACCTCCTTGGGTGAGTTCCTGGAGGGAATATGACATCAAACATTTTACTTCTGTCATTGAAATAGCATCATATAATCTAGACTTACTTATTTGGCTGATTATACATTAAGGCACAGTTGAGCTAACTTATTTCAACCTTCTTGTGTGGGTGTGGCAGCTGCCGTTATTCCAGCGAGGGTCAACGTTCAGACTTGAAGACTACATGCGTGTGGTGGACCATCGCCGCCTGCCTGTGGTGACACGAGGAGCTTCTCGCAACACTATTGAACGAAACACCTTCCCACACAAGTACAAGAAGGTTAGTTCACTCCTTGCTTAATGACTTGTTTTCTGCTTTCTCTTTCTCTCTGTCTGTTTTATGTTTGTAGTTTGAAAATAATAACACATGATTAACACAGTCACTTAATTAACATGGCAGTTGCTGCATTCAAGGTTCTATACTTTTGTTTGTGGGAAAGTATGTTCTAAGTGGATTATTTACGTTTTTTGTCTTTACTTTGTATTAGCAATGAACTTAAATTTCAATCAGTTTTGAAATATTCACCATCCATATATACCGGTATATTTCAGAGTGCCAAGCATATAGCCAAGACATGATTTCTGCCTTTTTGCCAAGTATTGTATCCACTTAAGGGAGGTTTTGTATATGAAATTACTTTGTATTCATCCACTAGGCTCTTCACAGTTCTATCTTCATATACACTATATTGAACACCATTATTACCAAAAAATCAAATGTATTGCATTTCCAAGGTTAGTAATTTGTTGTCATACCATTTTGCCATAAAATGATAGTATCAGGAAGTGGATTATGGGGTAAGGTGTTGCTGGTGAAGCAGAAACAACAGACTCCTTTGATCTTTACCAAAAAACAGATTTCCTTGATATACATATTCTGCTTCTTAGCACTGTTAGAAGAAATCAGTAGACCCCATTTCATCAACAGTAGTTTACCCCTTGAACCTTGGTGTGTTTGGCAGATGAAGCGTGCAGACCTGATTGGTGAGGACGGGCCGGAGAAGTGCACCATTTGTCTGTCAGAGTTTGAAGAAGAGGAGGATGTGAGACGCCTACCTTGTATGCACCTCTTCCATATAGAGTGTGTGGACCAGTGGCTGGCCACCAACAAACGCTGCCCCATCTGTCGGGTAGATATTGAAGCCCACCTCACCAAGGACTACACTGCCACATCCTCATGAAGTCACTTCTCTAGTAAGAGCGGAATATCTTGAAGGGCATACCTGGTCATGCCCAACCCTGGCCTGCCTTGTCCTACCCTTCTCCATCTATTCCTTCCCATTCTCACAATTTTCACTCTTCCCTCTATTCTTCCCAACCCCCTCCTGCCTCACTGTTCTATCTCCTACCTCTTATCTTTCTATTCATATCCTTACCTTGACCATTGCCATTCCCTTGCCTGGTTCTAAGGTTCCTAAAAGCTGCAGGACTGGAGGTGGCTGCCTGGTGTATAGCACAGCCAAGATATCCCACTTACTAGAGGTAAAACAGAGACAAACAAGAGACTCACCAGTGCCCTGGACATGTACTGGATGAGGAGGAAGAGTGTAAAATTGTGAGGAGGAGGAGGAGAAATAGGAGTACAGTGGCTGCATTAAACCAGAGTCACATCTGTGCCCTGCCCATATACATACATAGTTGTGTTTGTTTGATGCTGACGTTGGGTGTACTGGCCTCACAGACAATTTGTGATGCTCTACTAAGGCACATATGCAAATTGCTAAGCTTCCTGTTACAATATATAGATATATATAATTTTATACAGTGTCCTACTATTTTAAACCATCTACATATCTTCCATATCTTACTGCAATCCTGGATTTTTGTTGCATTAACATTAAAGAACCAAGTGTAAAGGTTGTTGATAAATTTGCCAAAGTAGTACAGTAACTAGAGCTGCCATGGTGTGTAGAAACTGGCCCAGTTGGTGCAGTGGTAGTGTACTGAGTAAACGTGCATGATAAAGAAAAACAAGAGCAGCAGTAGGTGAATGTTCTGGTGTGATTGTTGTTGGTGACATCAAACAGAATTATACCAGTGTTTCATGCATGTTCATATGGGTATGGGTTGTGAGAATTCTGAGGAAAAAAACTACTGTAAAAGTTAAAAAACCTAGCCAAAACTATCAACAAAACGGGTGTAATCATATGATGAACACGTTTATGCCTGACGACGTGAGTTTAGTTGGAGAACAAAAAAATGGTGTTGGAGATACTGTATTTTTCATGCTGGAGACAAGTGTTGTAAGTGACTAAAAGCGGGAAGTGATAGTTCGCATAAGTGATCATCTGACCAGCCTGTGTGTTGCCTGAAAGTATAAATGGCATATTATGACAACACATCACTGCTCCAGTTTGCCGAGTTGTGTATTGTATGTAAATAGTGAAGTTCAGCATGTGTTTGCCCCGTCCCTATAAAGGGTTGAGGACATCTGCAAGAAGCTGTCTGCTCTTCATTTAGCTGCCCAACAACTCCGTGGGAGACTACTCGTCGCCCCCACGAACTCAGGTATGGTGCAGAGAGGGATAGCTGACAGTGCATTCATTTTGTTTGTTCCTGCCACCACAGGAAGGCTAGTTAGAGGTGTGGAGTTCTGGCGTATTCATGACGGGACGCTTGAATGTGATACACTTAGAATATATGGCAAACACTTTATTATTATTTTGATATGTGGTTTTTCTTTTCCCACCTACCTACCTGCCTGTCATTCCCATCCCCCTTTATTCTTCATTCCTTTCTCATGTAAATTTCCTCTTTCCTTATTCATTCCCTTCTTCACTCATCAAGCCTTTCAGCCTTGAAGAGTGAAACAACTGCTACTATATAAAATTCTAACATCATAATTATCTCCTTTGTCTTTGTGATATTAAAATTTTTTATACCTTATTCTGCAAACAATCATCACATTGTTTTGTATTTATAAATTAATATACCAGTGAGACTTGAGTTTTAAGGATGTAATAATAACAGTGTGACATTTATTTTATATAATACTACTTCTTCAAGGTTGCTTTTTCTTTTACAGTAAGCTTGATGACTTGTGTTGTACCTGTTACATTTTAGTGCCTCATCTATTTATCCCAATTTTATTATTTTTATCACTGGTGTGGCTGTCAGGGCCACTTGTGAGAATCAGGAAGTTAATGTAAGGTTTACTTCATGTTGTTACTCTTTTCTTTGTTCCTTGATATTTTCAATTACTACATTTCTCATTTACACCATTTCATTATTAGTCTTACAGTACTCTTTCGTATTTTATTGACTTCAGTTTTCCGTGTTTTGAGATTCTCCAGTGATACACACCCTGGTACAGTACACAATTACTTTCTTTCTGTTGTTTGTGCCATGCTGTTTATAACTTTGAGACCTAGTTACATACCCAGTATATGAATTCTTCTCCCTGTATTTTTCCAATGACAGCAGTACTGTATATTCCCACTTTACACAGTTCCATAAACATTACATTACATAACATATCTAGTACTTTACTTTTATCTCTTTATAAAATCTCTTGTTTTCAGATGCCTTAACTAACATGACCTACTTTCCCTTTCCCTATCTGAACGTGAAACCAGAACTACTTACTGTATACGTAAATTATCTTTACTCTTGTCTGCCTCCCCTCTGGCATTATTGTCATCACCTGGATTAACTTAACTGTTATCCTGTATATAGAACATGCCCTTTTTATCAAAACAATGACTATCTTTTATACCAAAGTGTTTTAACAGAGAAATTATTAGGACCTGAAATTACCTTTAATTCTTCATTTATTAGAATACTTCTAATGAACAGTTTTAGTTGTAATTACTTATATATAAAGAAATGCAGCATGATATATCAAACCCTTAAACTTTCACTTTCTTCTTACAAGTTTTCTGGCTCAAGATTTTTCAAGTTTTTGCATGACTGTCTCTCATAAGTCTATATAGCTAGACATTTCTTGGATATTAAATGAACTAAAGGGACCACACTTTCCTGGCTTGAATTGAGGAATAATGGTTTATCCAATTTATTTTTGGAAACAAAGTACAGTGCTGTACATCACTTCAGATGGTTGGGTCTGACTTTTGGTAGCTACATGAAGCTGGAGATGCCAGTTCCTTCTTTGAAGAGCACTGTTTATCTTCATTATTATTTTCTATCTTTGGAGGAGTTTTAAGATCTGGAGGGAGGCATTTTTGCATGGAGGGTGTTCCAGCACACATTCTATTCAATAATTTTTTAACCCATGCCATGAGAAGGATGCAATGATGAATTAATCGGTGAGCCTGCGATTTCTGCACTGTTTTCTGTACCAGTTTCATGGGTTTCATCAACAGGCAGAGGCTTATCATCATTTCTACCTTTATCTGTGTTTCTTGGTATATGTGAATGAGCTTTGGGACTAATATTTCTTTTCTTAACTTTATAATACTTTCGATTTCTTAGCAAATATTTGCTAGTTACTTGTTCCATCTCCTCCTGATCACCCCTATCTTCAAATAATCCATCATCACCAGAGATGAAAAGTTGTGGAGATGATGCTTGTTTGATGGGCAAAGGGGCTCCTCAATTTTCTTCAAATTTTGCCGACAATGGGTAATCCTTTCTTGCTTTGCCTGTAACCTTTGCCGATTATTTACTCGGATATTGGGTATGGGAACTGTGAGTTTTAACTGAGCCTCTCCAGTTGGTGAGTGCTCCACCTGGCCCTGTTCAGTTCTTAAATCCAGAGAAGTCCCAAGAGATTTAAACAGAATCCCACTTGTCACATCAACAAAAGAACTGCCCGAGGTTGAAGAGGTGCAGGTAAGCCCAAAAGCTGATTTAGGTTGCCTGGTTCCTTTTGTAATTTGGTCAAAGGTGTCATTAAAGGAGATGCAGCTTGCACTCTCTATACTGGAGTTTGTGAAGCAGCTGTTAACACCTAATGGCTTCCTCTTACTCTTGTCTATAGATACATTTTCAGTCTTATCCTCCAGTTTTAAGGCACTAAAGTCCAAGACATCCTTTGATTTCGGCATGGCTCTTCATCCTTTTTCTGATAACACTTGGCATAACTTCGGACCATCTTTGATTTTACCAAAATGTCCAGCTTTTGATGGCGGGGATATTTTGTACTTGCCTGCTCGGCCAGACAGCTTGAGGAACTTCAACAACAACAACAACTTCAGATGGTCAGTGTGGAGGCACAGCTTGGAGAAGTCACTATAGTCTTGCTCGCCTAAATTTACGGCTGTGGTGTGTCCCGCTATTTTGTACAGTTCCGCCACGTTTCCCCAACTTGCGATGTGAAACGGAAGCTATTTATGTACAAGGCATCACAAATACAATAAATTCAGATATATACAACATCCACTTGTGTATTTAGTTGGATTAATCAACAGTAATCTTATTATGCATAAAACATTTATACAGTTACACAGAAATATGGCATAAATATTGTACAGTGTTGCTAAAAGAAATTGCAGTAACTTTTAATGGTATTTAGAATAGTTTTCGGGTGGGTAATAATATCACAGTTATAGATATAACATAATAAACTTGAAAAAGAAGAAATATGCCATTATCCAAAGTAAAAGAAATAATCAATATAATTTTTTTGAGTGGCGGCAATACTGACATAGCCAGACCCACACCTACACCCAGACCCCCCAGGTGTTGCTATAATTGTAGAATAAAATGATCACATTTACTGGCTTTTACCGTAATTTCAAGGGTGAGGAATAATCACATTCATAATCTGTAAGCTAATATGTAGAACAAGATAATAGTCATTTGCCAATACCAAAGTAAAAGAAAAAAAAAATCACTCGTGAGCGGCAACACTTCCACACCCAGTTGGTGGCCTTGACACAGGATAGCTTCCTGGCGGTGACCCCTTTTCAGTTTTCACTTTCTTTATGCCCTTTGCACAGACACTATGGCAAAAAGTTCAACCCATTCCTCACATCTACACAGCCAGGCTAAAGAAATTGTCTTCAAATTAACAAATGAAAGCACAAGTTATAAATAAAAGAAACGAGAGAGAGAGAGAGAGAGAGAACGGTACTGAAAAGTTGGCGGCAACACTGTAAAGAGGTGATAACCACACCACAGCCGTAAATTTAGGCGAGTTTGACTATAGCCACTAATTTATTCTTGTCTTATTCCTTTTTCTTTCTTATATCTGTTTATAATATTGGTTAAATTGTCAATTGAATCCCTAATTTTTTAGATCAAATTTAGTCCTTGGATAGGGTAACTGGCCAAGCTACCGAAAATGTGGTATTGTTACTTTGAAGGTTATAACTTGAGTAATCCCATTTTGATTTTTTCTTTAGGAATTGATGGACTGGCATTGAATTTGTAAAAATGTGGTCCTTGTTCTAGGTTGCCATTCAGGAAATATACTGTATAGAATATTGTTTTTCCAAAACAGTTAAGCCTCACACCCATAGCTGATTTGTCTTTGCTCGATAATTAACATGGCCGGTAAACTCCTGCTCTCTCCTAACTTTGTAAATATGTTTTATTAACCAACCACTCAGAAGAGGGCCAGGAGCTAGTGAACGAAGTTAGCTCTAAGGATAAAGGCTATTGGACAAATAAATTGGGACAAACTTTTTTTTTAATTATTTCCAAATGATAGGTATAGAGCATGGTGGGGAAGTAAGAGGGTGTGGACCAGCTGTTCTCATAGTGATAATATCAATTCAGTCTCTCACAATAATCATTTCAGTCTCTTCCTTTTGGGTTGGCTACTTAAAACTATCATGTCTGTTTATATCCTGGACTTTTGTTTACTTTTGCATTTACGGTACCTTTCCAAGTTTGCAAATGCTCGTGTCATACTTACCTTGTCACTAAACATTTTATCTCTTCACACTTCATAACTTTGTCATATATATAGTTCAGTATGTAATAATTCCTGTCTTCAAACCTACTTATATTGCCTAACATCTCTTCATGTCACATCTCACATCCTTTTACCTTATCCACAAACTTTTGTCCGGTACACCTTCATCTATTATTTGTTCTTTTCACGTATGATATCTCTTTTTTTTTCCCTCTACCATCTTTTCTCTAGACTTCTACTTTTGTCTCCACCGCCATCCTTACCTCTCCCATTTAGTATGCTGTTATTATTTAGTTGTAACTTATATAATAGATAATGTATATTGTATTTATGCATTTATACTGCATATAGACTCCATACTTACCTGTAGAGGGTTTTAAGGTTTTTTTTTTTTTATTATTGTTATTAGTTTTATTCCCATTACCTCATATTTTAGCCATTTTTAATATACATTATGAAGAAGTCTTTAGTATCTAGCACAAGTATTTGTGCTCGTGGTCTGCTTATCTTTACTGTAATGAAATGTACATGGAGTGTAGAGATGACATTGTTAGTTTTAATGACACACACACACACACACACACACACACACACACACACAGTAAATTTTAAACTCTGCTCAGCATTTCACATTTGTGCTCATTTTTTAATGATCCTCTTATCTGAGTTAGACTGATATGTTTTGAAATTAACAGATCAGCAGAATAATTGGGTATCCAGATTAGAAAACTCATGCATTATGCTTATTCCACATACGAGAGTATACAGTGCTGTAGTATACAACTTTTCAGAATTCTTTAATTGATGCAATTACATTTGTCAAAATTACTGAAAGTCTCACATTTAAAGATAGCTTAAAACTAATATGAACCAGCTGGAGATGTCTTCAATAATGCTGCACTAATTTTGGATGTGTGTTCATCTGTGTATAATGACATGAAAGTGTTTGGTCAGAGCCACCTGTGTGTTAGTCTCATTTTTAATACTGTAATATTCTACAGCTGTTTATGCCAATCAGCTAGTATTATATTAAAAGATATCCAGTATAGTACAGGGAAATGATGATGATGATGATAATGATGAGATTGGGAAAGTAATTATATGCTGGAGAACAAAAACCTAGCCATGTATTATTGGAGAGAATCAGATCAACAAAAAGTAAACCTCTAAATTACAGTACTTATGCCAACTGAAAATGTTTAGTCTTGTAGGGTAAAAAATGTCAGTAGATTGGAGACGATATTTCCAGATAATAGAAAGTTTAATGTTCTGGATAATAATTGTTTAATATATCTTTAATGTAAATGAACACATTACAGTATCTTAAGGGAAGATTTTCTTTTGGGTGAATTGGAAGGTATCTGATTCCTCCAACCTATGCCACAAAACAACAGATTCCCTATTAGTAACATTCAAGGTGTCTGTTTTTTGGTAGAGTTTGGAGGAATCGGAGACCTTACAATTCACCAACAAGAGAATCTCCCTTTAAAGGCTTATCTCCTTCACTTGTCTGTGCATATATAAATTTCTACCAGCTGCAATATGTAAACTAAAGAGCAGGGATTGACAGCTGTTTCCAGAAATGTTCATAAAATAACAATGACAATTTCATGCCACTTGCACTGATGATCATCATTTATGTCAGCCATCGCTTGACATCCAACCATGTGAGGTAGCTGGAAGAATTTTGTGGTTGAGATAATATTTTAATTTCATCTTGCGGATGTATGTTGTTTCAGGTGTTGTTATGGGTAATTTTTTTTTGACCTGAAGTATTACTGACAGTAATTCATCGGGTTTATGATTATTTATATGTAATTAAAAGAAAGGTAGGATTTTAATTACACAGTCTACTGCTCGGTAATTTGGGTTTACTTTTGTTTTATTACAAGGTCAGTGCTACCATTGGAAGCAAGCAAAACTTTTATCAGGAGTGTAACTATAATAAAGTTTTGTGAGTTTTCCTGTTATGGATATTTATTTATATATTTATTTAATATCTTTACGCTTTATGTGCCTGTGAAGGAAAGTATGTGGTAAAACAAACTACAGTACTGTTTTTCCATTCTTAAAGAGAAGGTTTTAATAGTTTTTTTTGTTGTTTCCAATATCTAATCAAGAGAGTAAAGTGTTGGGTAACATAGGGGAAGAAAACCATCAAGTCACGAGAGTTAAGCTTATTTGGTGTGAAGAAAATATTTTAATACGTTTTTCATATTTTCATGAGTTTCCATGAAGCTGTTATGTGGTTCCCAGACCAGGCAATGTGTTGTTTAGCCAACTGATTACAAAATAGTGTATAGTATGATGCAGTGTGTGTCATCTCAGATTGTAATCTGACCATGCCTGTAGCCATCTGATATTGTGAGGTAACTTATTATTATTTTTGTCTGAGAATGGGGTTTGTAAACTATTGATCTTGTTAATTCTGTCTTTGCTATGAAGTTTTGTTGTGTTAGGCTAGAACCTGTTTATGGTCGAGTACTGTCAATGTACCTGTTATATTCTACCATATATTTATGTAATTCTTATGTCTGTCTAACATGAAAGTTTTAGTGTTCACTATAATAAGTTATTTTTACCTCTATTAATATCACAGACATAACTGGAGTAGCATCTTTGCTCCCTCTTCTTGTGAGAAAACGGATGGAGAATGACAGTTTGTTATAACAAATGCTTATTCATATTACTTATGTACTTTACTGTTATATAAACATTAAAAATTTTCTTTTAAGTCAAATATTCTCTGATTCTGCCTTGCATTTGAATAACTAAAAGTTGTAAATTGCTCGGCATATTCAGAGGAGTTGAGGTGAATTATGCAATACCAAATTTCTTAGCAATATCCAAGCTGAAAGATCGCGTGATATACTGTACAGTGCGTGCTAAAATTGGCAGTGTAAGTTTTGCAGTATTGTAACATGGAATGGTTATGGTTGGAGCAGGTGCTTTGAGGAATAATGATGTGGTATAGATAGTCGTACCTGTAGTAAAAATTCCTGTCACATTTCCTGTTTGATGAACTCTGGGGAAACATTTTATCATGAATAAGAAAAAGTCGCTGCTTCTTGACTGAATCGCAAAGATTCATGGACCACATATTGCATTTTAGTTTTTTGCAATTATGTCTCTGTTCACATTAAGAAGAGGTGGCAAGACTTTAGACTGTGACTTTATTTTTGACATACTTAACCAACTGGGTATTACAGCCTCATGTTATAGTATTTCCATCACATTAAGAGTAATATCACAATATCTTTTATCTTCTTATATTATTTGTTAGGTCAGATTTTTGTGGACCTACCTTACTAACTACTGTTCACTGTGGGGCCCATATACTAATAATAAACCTTGCAGGCCTTTTGTATTATTGTAAGTAATAACAAGCAACCATTTTGAGGGCTTTGAAAGAGATGAATGGAATACTTGGTACATAAGGTCATAAAAATGATGTCGTTAGTGAGGGTGACTTGTTTTAGATAATTGGCAGGGTGATACCCTTAATACAGTACTGTTCTAGGGTTGTTAGTTTGGTGTCATCAGAAATGTTGAGAGTTTTACAAGCCCAGTTGTAATATTTTGTGTTGTACATAAAATAGAAACCAGATGAGGAAGAGAATGAATTGACAACATTACTGTATTACTTCATAATCTCTAGATAGACACTGTAAATAAAGGCTCCTCCTTGTATGGTGTTTATTTTATGCACTGTCTGAATCCTGTGTTACAATTTTAGTCATGTCAGTGAATGGTTTGAATTTGCAACGACTCATGTATTAGTTGTGACGTAAAATGTAATGATAAGTTATTTGTTTGTTTATTTACCATATCTGTTTGTACCATCTCTCATCTGAGGAATGATAGCATTTGTGAGGAAACCTGTGGGTCCCATCTTTATTTTTGTTGAGCCAGATTCACAGTAGTTGTTTGGTTTGGTTTCTACTCAACTTCACAGTTCAGTTTTGACAGACTAATGCTTCAACATTGACACAGCTCTTTCCTAGAATATCACAACAAAATTCAATCATGTTTTTGTGCTTTTCAGAATCTTGTGTTCCTGTACTCACAGAACCACCATGCATGACTGTAGTTGGCACATTCTGTTCTACAGTGGTGAAAGACCAGCATTTGTTTACTTACTATTGTGAAGGAGCATGAAGCATTTTGTTTCAGTGTCTGGAACCCATATGAACTCAAAATGAGTAATTATTAATATATGCAGGTCTCATATGGTGTCCACATTGTATATATAATGAACATAGTTTAGTTTCAAGCTGGACAGGATCCAGATCAGATACCATAACAAAGTGTGTCATAAAACACAAAATTTGATTGTTCCATGTAAATGAATAAATATGTACTGAGTTGGAAGACTGCACAAGACAAATCTCTATTGTAAGACCCTTTGAGTCGTGTTCTCTCTGAAGATGGACTCATTGCTGTCCAAAATACTAGAATGGAAAGAACTAAAAAGATATTCCTGCTTTGCACTTTCATGTACACACTCATGTGGCCAGTTTGCAGTAATGGGCTGTTTTTTGTTTCATTTTAGTCTCTGAATGTTCCTTTTTTCCTTAGATACAGCATTGTGCAGCATTCTCTTTGAAATTGTGTTTAAAAAGTATTTACAGGAAATATAGTCAGCTGGCACTGTGTCATCCCAATGATGAATTAACATTGTAGTTTTTAACACCATACCTGAAAGAAAGAGCACAAGGGTGTTTTGGTACGTGCTCTTGTCATCTCACATCCCTGAATGTAAAGAATTTTTGTACTCTTTATCAGTCTGGTATGTTACTGTTTCTTTGTGTATGTGTGTGTGAGTGTATGTGCACATGTATGTTCAGGTTCAGTGCTGAGTTGTGCTACACTATTCATGTCTGTTTTATGTATGCCAGGGTGTCATTATATTCTGGGAAAATTGGGTGTTCACAGAGAGCAGGTATTGTGCAAGGTGATGGAGTACCCTGTGATGATTATTTTAAGGAATGATCTAGTGAGGGACAGGGAATGTGTGTGAGAACTGTGGTGAGCCAGAAAGAACAAATGGGAGACTGTATTGTTGTAGGATCAGGATGATGTTTGTGTGCAAGAACTGTGATGGGCCAGAGAAAAAAAAAACACTTGGAAACTCTTGTGAAGGCTTTTGTGACGTGGTTTGAGAGAAGATGAAAGGAAGTATTTATCAAATTACCTTGGTCTTTTAAAAGGGCAGTGAGTTTTGCTGGAGATTTTAAAGACGTTTTTATTAACTGGATAACTTGGAGGGGACTCGTGTTGTCAGACCTCGGGAGGCTACAGATTCCTTCAAGTCATGCCATAAAACAGACTTTGTTTAGGTAGTTTGTTTTATAGTTCAGTTGGGAGGAATCGGTAACTTTCTATTTTCTGACACCTTAATCCCTTAAAGTATGTATATCATGAAGAATAACCTGATGATCTTATGTTGGTTTCTTATACATATTTTACATCACCTGTACTAATATACGAAGGCCTATTTATAGAGTCATCTTAGTATTGTTCTTCATCCTTCTTCTTCCTCAGTCTCGACTTTTTAACTGTAAGTGGTTCAACAAACAACTTACAAAGGGATGCTGTCTGTCAGATGGCGATATTTTTTTATGTTTTTCACCATAACCAGGGAATTTGTTCACTCTTATCTTATTGTAGAAATGTCATGAATTGTGATTTGAGCTTTTTAATACACAGAGTTTTGGTAAGGAGTATTTTATTTAATCCCATTTTTTTTACTATTACTATGGTAGCTTTTGTAATCATAGTGATATTTAAATTATGATACACAACTTTTAAGCCTTGTGGAAGGCAGATTGAGTACAGTATTTTCATGCTACTGTACACATTTTTTTTTATATCTACATATGATTCTCTTTGCATCACATCAAACTTTGGCCAGATAATTAATTGATGTCTTAGGGGGTAGTTATTTGTTCTCATATTGTTCTCCCCACTGCCTCACCACCCCACCTCTTCTCTATTATGTGCTCAAACCTCCTCTTCTATTCTATCAAGTGTATAGTCCTCTACAATTATGCCCACATTCTCTCTTGAACATTGTTGTGTCATGCTGCTGCACTACCAGTACTCTATATGCAGATCTCTAAGAAGATGGACGGAACCATGTTTGCTGCATACTTTTATTTTCTGTAAGGTAGTAGAGTCCAAATAAACCAAAGATGATGAATGTAGGTAAGAGCAAGGTACGTGAAGGTTTTAATAGAGCAAAAACCAGAATTATTGACTTAACACCCTACAAGATAAGGCAACGGGATGAAAGGTTAGAGGATGAACAAAGTGAGGGAATATAAGTACAGTAATTTTAACTGGGTACAGCTTTATGAGAACATGGAAAGGGAAAAAGAGAGAGCAGGGTACGGAGACAAGGCATAGGATCATTAGGATAGAGAGTGATAAAGAGGTGTATGCATGGAAATAAATATAAGGGACTAAGAAACAGTATAATAATCCAACCAATATTGACCTACGGGTTATATACATGGGCATAGCATAGAGGTATTTACTTGAAAACCTCTTAAAAGATTCGTTAAATACTGCGGTTTTCCAAATTTTAATGCTCGGAATGTTAGAAGACATATGTTATACACAATCCTCGCCTTTATCGGTAGCCAATGTAAGTCCAAATTAGTCAATGAGTCCATTTAAATAAGGCGGGCATGACAGGTGGAGCCAGGACAACACAGCGGTCAGTGACACAAACTACATACGGGAGGTGGGCAAAGCAGTGTTGCCAAATGTGGGGAATTTTTTTCCTCGACATGGGGAATTAAAGGTACCAATGGAGAAATTATACGCAGAATGTTCAAGAGTAAATGGGGAAATTTCTACCAGACAAAATATCAAGAATATGGTAAATGTGCGACTATCTTCATGGGTAAGCAGGGAATTTTTGGGGTAAAAAGGGAAATTCTAATGTTAAAGATGGGGGAATTTCGCTAAGCAGACCTGGTAACACTGGGTGAAAGTTGCACGGCAGCCATTACAATCCGAGCGATCCCAAGCACAACAAGTTTGATCTTTAGCCATCCGTCTCTGACCCGAGGCTACCACTCTCATTTCACCCCCAAGTGCTACACCAGAAGTCGCATGTCAATCCAGAATCTCAATACTTTCGGTGAGTGGTTGGAAATGGCGGGTATATTGGTGTTAAATGGCGGGTCTCATTGCAAGGTGTAGATGTGTCATTCCTACAAAGGTCCACTTGGTGTGTTTGGATGTCTTTATTTAGGTCACCTGGTTATATATACTTGGGTTGACTCTCCAGGTTTGAACTTTTGATTGGAATGAAGGTATTGGACAAACTTTGATATTATAGGAGGACTGGGAATAATATACGGAAATAAATAGGAAATTGTGCAATTGACGTTTCCGTAGAAAAATCCAGTTAAGACTTTCTGGGAACTCGTAATGATTAATTAAAATATTTCCTAAAACACATTATTTATTTATTTATTTATTTGTTTATTCATAGCATACATTTTGCTAGGTGTGAATGGTAGGAAATAAGTGTGAGATTAGTATGTAGGGCGAGGATACGTATGAAACTAGGTCAGAAGGGGTCAGGAAGTATTACCTGAACCCCAGTCTGAGGTCACCAGCCCAGGGTTACCAAACTTTATACATCTATCTTGACCTTGTTTTACCTATAACATTTGATGATCTTTATATTGTTATTTTGGTAAATTTACACAAGTACTTCATTCACTATATTGTATATTTTAGTATTATCAACTATTTTGGACCATTCTAACACACTTTTCATGGTATTAGTATAGAAGTACTTCATTCACTATTTTGTATATTTTAGTATCATTAACCACTATTTTGGACCATTCTAACACATTTTTCATCTATGATGGTGTTTCTCTCGGAGATGCCCCGTTTGTTTTACAAAGGTAATTTGGATATTAGTCTGACCTAACGTAACCTAGACCACAGCAGACTACCGGGATATAACCGGTGTAAACTATCATAAAGTGACCGGAGCAAATTCCCGGGACCTAGCCGGATGTGGTAACACTGCGCGGCCCTAGCCAAAAACACAGTACTTTTGTAATAATACCGGATTGGTAAACGCATTATAATTTATTTATAGCTTACATTTTCCTAGGTGTGAAGGGTGGTAAATATGTGTGAGGTTAGTATGTGGTGCAAGGATAAGCCTATATGGTTGAATAGATTTGTTTGTGATTTATCATACAGTATAGCTAATGCTTAACTCTCGACAGATTTTTCCTAAAGATTTGAGATTCAGTAGGTTAGGGGGTGCGGGAGTAGGGGACAGGCTTGGGGGGTGGGAATAGGGGGACAGGCTTGGGGGAGGGGTAGAAAGCCTGTCCCCTATTCCTGCACCCCCCAACCCCCCCCCCCCCCAAACTTATCCCCCTACTTCCGCACCCCCCATAAACCCCCCCCCCAAGCCTATCCCCTATTCCCACACCCCCCCCCAAGCCTGTCCCCCTATTCCCGCAAGTTAGGTACTGATATTAACCCAACTTTTTGAATCCATAATATATACATTATTTCTTCATTCAAGAACTAGTATTTATTGTATCAAAGGAATTGTTTCAGTTGCAAAATCTTCATTCCCTATAAAACACACAAAAGGAAGTTATGTATTAATTTTCTTCCTACTTTGGTTGTTGGTTATTTTGGTAATTTCCGAGTGTGACAGTGCATTTTGACCAGGTTTGATTTCCCACCTGTGTTTCCCGAGGTTATGTCCCAGCAGTCTCCCCTGTCAAATTAGTAGAGATCTAATGTAAATAATTAGATGAATGTAAGGGAATACCTATAAAGGAATTAATGGTAGACCTGCTGGTGGTACACTGGATCAAAAAAGTATCGCGCAGGTGGGGTCCGATGGTTCTGTAAATGATCGCTACAGCTCATGATAAAAAGCTCGTTTCCAGTAGCCATCGTCTTAGGTGTCAGAATGTTTCACGAGGGAAATGCGCGATACTTTTTTGATCGAGTGTACACATATCCCAGGTTAGAATCATCCAATGACTGCTGGATGAGTTCACTTATATACGAGAACAAACACACAGTCGGTGGTTGAAAGATAAGGAATAAAATGTATTTCCTTTAAGATCAGTCTTAGTAAATTTTCATATTCCTTCAGAACAAGTGCCATATTTTAATTAACTAAAATTTCAAGGTGGTACCATTAGTACGGAGTTTTAAATGTTATGTTCATTACTACTTGTATAATTGATACCGTACATTATGAATTTGAATAATTAAAGGTTAGGAAAATCATTAGCATAGCAATAAACCTTGAATAAATGCATTTGGAAATCCAATCTATCATATTGTCAGTAAGGAAAGTGATGAGTGTGACGTGAGCATCATAAAGTTGAATCTGGCAGCCAAGACCCTGATTACTGGGCAAAGTGTAGAAAATAGAACTTCAAGGGTGTTAACTCATGTCATCTCAGGCTCTCACCACCACCACCACTGTCCCTTCATCTCCCACCACCACCACCACCACTGTCCCTTCAACTCTCACCACCACCACTACCACTGTCCCTTCATCTCCCACCACCACCACTACCACTGTCCCTTCATCTCCCACCACCACCACTACCACTGTCCCTTCATCTCCCACCACCACCACTACCACTGTCCCTTCATCTCCCACCACCACCACTACCACTGTCCCTTCATCTCCCACCACCACCACTACCACTGTCCCTTCATCTCCCACCACCACCACCACTGTCCCTTCAACTCTCACCACCACCACCACTGTCCCTTCAACTCTCACCACCACCACCACCACTTTCCCTTCAACTCTCACCACCACCACTTTCCCTTCAACTCTCACCACCACCACCACTGTCCCTTCAACTCTCACCACCACCACCACCACTTTCCCTTCAACTCTCACCACCACCACTGTCCCTTCAACTCTCACCACCACCACTTTCCCTTCAACTCTCACCACCACCACCACCACTGTCCCTTCAACTCTCACCACCACCACTACCACCACTGTCCCTTCAACTCGCACCACCACCCACAACTTTGAATATTAATTTGACTCATCAATTGTGAATAATAAAGATGGTACCTACAAATGTTATGTGCTTAGTTAACTGCTGGGGTTATACTGTGAAGGGCTAAGGCCATAAGGGCATAGGATCAGCAGTGTACCATAGCAAAAGCCTCTATATATCACCATGTAAAGCAATGTGTCATTGAGATGTCATACTGTGGAAAGGTGAACTGTCTTACTTTTGATGAGTAGATATACTCACAATTGGTCCACCCAAAGTTTAGGGCTGTAAGCCAACTGTGACATGTGGTTAAACCTATATTTTAAGTTACAACTTCTCCAGCAATTTTGCCAAAACAGTATCAAGAGAAAATAAGCATTGCAGCAAAGGCTTTTAAATATGTAGTGTGAAGGTAAACACAGACCACCTTTGTGATTTGTTTATGATTAGTTACAGAATTGCATCAAAACCTTAAATTACATTATATGAAAAACATATTAGTACATCATTTTTGTAGTAATATCCATTGCTTCACAGATTTCTCTCTTTGGTAACACTTAACCAGGAGGAAGTTCTATACTATTTAGCTATCACTCCATAATAATTTGTCACAATTCATATTTGTCATCTGTATCATCTTGGGTCTGTTGGACATTCCTTAGAAAATTATTGTACTGTAGTTGGCCATGAAGAGCATAAATTTTGATGACAAAACCTGAAGACGCTCTATTGTATACACTCCATGTTAAAGATCCTTTAGCATAATAAAAATACAGTGCCTGGAATGTACTAACATCCATTATAATTTCAGACCCCTTTGCTGATGCAGCACGTGGGACAGACGAGGGAGTTCAGGATGCCCTTGTGCATATAAGGTGAGTCCATCTTTGTTATCATTGACATCTTGGATATGAGCTGTTTCAGTTTGTTTCAGGGATTTTGGAATGTTTATTGAAAGCATTATTATAGATAGTTAGCACGTAAATTATTTGTATCATAATCCTCCCTCAAATATATATGCAATAGGTTGGTAGACTGCCTGGGTATGAAGGGAATGCAGTTTATTGTATCAGCTTACATCATCCCCCATCATTCATGTGAATAGAAATACTGTAGTTAAATTAACGATGTCGGTATTTATTAAAACTAGATGGAGTAGAATGCAAGAATTTCTGTGTGAATTTTGTCAGAATGCAGGCTGTTCTTTACTGGTGTTTATTTTTGTCACAAAATAGCTGTTTTGGGTGGACAAGATTGGTATTGAGTTAATGAAGCAAAGTTACTCTGCTTGTTGTTGTTGTTGAAGTTCCTCAAGCTGTCTGGCCAAGTAGCCCCGAGCTCCTGAGGAAGATCATGGCCTGAACCGGGCTTTCCCACAGTGCCCTCAGAGAGTGTATGTTGTGTGGTTGTGTACATTGCAGTCTTCCATAATGTGTTAAATAGAATGGGGTGCTGTGTTGCATCCCGGACAGGCATGTCAGAAGGGCCGGGTGGTGGCCACACCGCAGCCTGGCCAGGTGGACAAAACCTGAAGACGCTCTATTGTATATACTTCATGTCAAAGATCCTTTAGCATAATAAAAATACAGTGCCTGGAATGTACTCTGTCCTCACAGGGAAGGGAGGATTCAGATGGGTGGATGTCAGGAGGTGGTGCATGCAGCTGGGTGTTGTTTTTGAGTGTTTGGATGGACTGATGAGTGATTTGAGTATGGATGTGTTTCTGGATATTGGTTTGGGATGGGCAGGGTGTGAGAGATAATAGTAATAGTGTATGGTATCGTGTACTGGGTGTTGTTTTGATATTCCTAGGTATGTGTGGGTGTTTTGCCATGTAGTGTAGTGGATGGTGTGGGTTTGTGGAGGCTGCAGCAAGTGTTTGTGTGCCTCTCATGTCAAGATGATCCTTGATTTTGAGGACTTTGGTTTTATGGTGTAGGTGGTCTGTAGGTGTGGTAGCTGTGCAGCCTGTGATTGTCTTTAGGGCTCTGTTTTGTATGGTCTGAAGGGTGTTGTGATGAGTCTAAGTGAGGTTTAAGGCCCAGGCAGGGCTTGCATAATCCATCACTGATTGGATATATTGTTTATACACTGTGGTTGTGGTTTCTTTGTTGTGCTGGCAAGTGATCCGAGAGCTTTAAGTCTTTGCATGCATTTGTTTTTGATGGCCGTGTTATGTTATTTGAATGTTATGGATATATTGTATGTTAAGCCAAGTATTTTGTGTGTGTGTGTGTGTGTGTTGTTTATGGTGAGGTGTGGTGTGTAGCGGTGTTCTGCTTGTAGGTACTGGTACTCTATTGTTTGACTCTGTGCGTAAAGAAATGAGTTCATATATAATGTGTGTATATTGGGTACTGTTGAACCCAGTTACTCTAATCATTTGGTAATTGGTTATCCTTTCATACAGAATTCAGCAGCGCAATGGGCGAAAGACTCTCACTACGGTGCAGGGCCTCTCTTCAGATTATGATCTGAAGAAAATTGTCCGTACGTGCAAGAAGGAATTTGCATGCAACGGTACTGTGGTTGAGCATCCTGAATACGGAGAGGTAATTCTTCACCGGCATTGTTGACACTAATTATCATTACCACCTGCATCCTACAATAACTTGAGCCATTTTTTACTTTGGTATTCAATGAGTTTTCCAAAATGTCAATTTTGTTTTGTACAATAAAATACTCTGCTTCCTTCTTAGTAGAACAATAAAATAGAATAGTAACATTAATTGTACTATATATTACAGGTATTACAGCTGCAGGGTGACCAGCGAGAGAACATTTGCCAGTTCCTTACCAAGGTGGGGCTGGTGAAGGTGGAGCAAATAAAGGTGCACGGCTTCTAATGTAAGTCCGGCCTTACCACCGGCCCCGACCCAGCCTTGCCCCGGCCTTGCCCCGCCCCGCGATGTCCAACCCTGAGGTGGGCACGTGGTGGCGGGCACAGCACAACAACACCCACCCACCATTGTCCCACCATCCCATTTCCTCAACCCTCCCTTACACCCCCCAGCAATAACAGAGCCATCAGGAGTCTCGCTGCCGCACATACTTACTCCTCATAGCATACCACAACCACCTTCACTTGTACAGATACTCGACATCACCACTCGTGCAGTTCTGCAACCCATAGAAGAGGTGGTTTAATTAAGAAAGGAAAATATTCAACGTGACGCCCCCAAAACTCTAGGATGTATCTAGATTTAGCTTGCATAGATGTGTTCCGGGAATGATTGTTTGCGCTAGAATGAGTGTGACGACTGCAATGAGTTTTCAGGCTGTTATTTTTCTACAAGAAGACTTTCACAAATTGGTTTTTAAAAAGGACTGTGTTTTATGTTTGTTTGGTGTCTAGTGCAGCTTGTATGTGTTGTATAACCAAATAAAGCTTCCTCCATATTGTTTTCTGGGTATATTATTTTTCTTGATCTTGTGTTAAGGATATAATGTCACCTGCAGTAAAAAAAACTCATTACTACCTTAGACAGTTGCAGTGGAAATGCTATATGGTTTTAGAACTTTCTATATTGACTTAACAGTATAGGGAGAAATTTAGAACCTTGACAGAGACTACTGTACTTTTGATAGTTTAGAGGATTAAAGCCCATGTTGTAACAGTGGTAAGAGCTTTTGGAATTCAGGGCTGTGTTCAAGATCATTAATAGTGCATACAATGGCGTGGTACTGGTACAATGACTCCATAGACCAACAACGGAGCCAACGTACCAGTACTACGCCATCATTGTCCATACCACAGATGTTTTTCATACGGCCCTGAGTATGTGAGTGTGTCGGTTTGAATACTAGCCATGACTCAAATGAAGTTCTAATGTGTATGGTCAGTGAGGCTTATCAAAGTTGAGAAAGTACAGATGGAGGAGTATATCTTGCTTTATTTAAGGGAAGAGTATACTTTTGATACATTGGAGTGCCTTGATTCCTCCAAGTACGGTATGCCGGGAAACTGAACCAAAGTGACAAATAGACTTGCTTAGATTGGTTTGGAGAGTGTATCCCAGTGAATCTGCCCTTTCTGCCCAAGGAATTTTATAATTGTCCCATTATTATAAGTCCAAAGTGGCCTATTTATGGCTGTATATTGGTACCGTACCTACTCTAAAGAAAAAGAGAGGAACAAAAAGAAGAGAAAAAAATATCTACTCACTGGCATATGGAGAGTTGAATAGATGAGGTATGGTATGATCTAAAATAATGATAATGACGTGGTTAAAGGTAGACATTAGGGACCAGTTATTATTTTGAAACTGATAAAAAATATTACAAATTTCCAGGATTCAGAACCCTATGACAAGCATCACAACCCCTCCCAACTGGGCACTACATGAGTACATGGTCGGGCCAACAATGGCTGTAGCATACTAGAGAATATCCTTACTGGGAATATACAAGGGCTATTCCCAGTCAACAAGCCAAAGAACCCCTACCTCACTGAAATTGCAGAGAAGTTCATATTAATAGCCCTTGCTGAGTCACATCTAAATGGTGACATAATAGATAGGGAAATATCAATAGAAAACTACAATGTGTTCCGAGTAGACCTAAATGAACGTTCCTTGCTCTCATCAGCGATATTGATACTAATGTTGAGCACTCCATCACATCATCATTCGCTGATAATACGAGAGTAACGAGGAAGGTGAATATCCTACTCGAGAGGATACAGTGTTACTGCAAGAGGACTTGAACACAATATACAGGTGGTCAGCAGAAAACAACATGCTCTTCAATGAAAGCAAGTTTGAGGCCCTAAGATATGGCACCAACAACAATATTAGAGAGCACACCAACTACAACACCACCCAAGGCCCCATCGACGTTTAGAGCGACCTATGCGACCTGGTCATAACAATCAGCAATGATGGCAGATTTAACCTCCATATTCATAATATCACGGAATCTGCAAGAAGGCTATCTGGCTGGATCCTGCGGACCTTTAACACCAGGGAATCGGAATGTCTACTGGCCCTATGGAAAAGCCTGTGTTGTCAAAGCTCGAGTAGCCTACTGCTGTCAGCTGTGGAGCCCAACAACAATTGGGGAAATTGAGGAGCTAGAATCCGTGCAGAGAAGCTTCACCAGCAAAATATCGTCTCTCGGTGACATGAACTATTGGGAACGGCTGAAACACCTAAGCTCTTCTCCCTCCAACGAAGAAGAGAAAGGTACCAGACTATCTACACCTGGAGAACCTTGGAAGGTCTAGTACCAAACATTGGCGTATATATACGACTAGGCCCCAACCAGACACGAGGAAGGACCTGTTATATTGAAGGCCCTAACACAAACTCCCCGAGAATTAAGACACTTAGGGCCAATACCTTCAGCAGGACAGGGCCTAAACTCTTCAACAGTCTTCCTTTGTACCTGAGAAACATGTCAGCCTGCAGTGTGGATGTCTTCAAGAGACATCTTAACAACTTCCTGCCCTCGTACCAGACGTGGCCCCACTACAATAAGCTGGAGCACCACATCACATTATACTTGAGGCAGAACAGGGGATACAGCGGCACTTCGTGTAGCTGAGGGTGTTAGCCAGAAATCCTCACAAGGTAAGATTATAAATTCATGCGTTTACAGTTTAGTTAGGCTTTAAAAGTTTTCTTTCATATCTTCCATTTAGCAGACTACGTTGTTTATTGTGTATATCATTATGATGTATATATAAGTTACATATCCAATAGCTTCATAGTTTGAAATGTCCGTCAAAGGGTATTTTATATTTATAATAGGAAGTTAGGAGCTTAATAACATTGTATTACTCACGTGACTTATATTTTCTTGATGAGTACTTTTGCTCTGTCTTATCATTATCACAGTAAAAATAAATATTTGGTTATAATCAAACAAGTAGGAAGGAAAATTATAAATATTGACTAATGAGGAGTAGAGGGTAGTTAACATGGAGTAATTTAAAAACAATTGTTTCCCGCGCAATTTTGTCGTCTGCATCACCTCCGCCAGTCAGCTGATTTCATAGTCATGATATGCTAACACTATATTTTACAGTGGCATGATGTAATGATTTACTTACAGTGAGTATAAATATTATTTTATTGGTTAATGACGAAATAGTATAATTGTGATTCATAATTAGTTACATTTTTAGAATTCTACTAATGTCCAGTCATCATGTGTACAAAATATTTTTAGTAGATATTCCTATGATATGCATTATTTATATACATTCTATCATAAATAACCTCACTGATACCATCGTAAGTGTTAAACATTGTCTTTATTCTTATAATAAGTGAAAACATCAAGGATCTAGTTTGTTATGAGGAGTGAGCCCAGAGTGAGCCACGCGGCCACCACGTTCCTCCTCAACAGTGTTACCAGTTTAGCAAAGTACAGCCTTTCGACGATATCATGCATTGTTGTTGTTGTTGTTTTTGCTACTTTTATTGTTCAGCGATATTTCATCATTCTCCGTATGAAGATCTAACTACGCATCATTTTACGGTAAGTATTGAAAGGAACGCACAGGAAGAAAAATTATTTGTAGAAATGAGTATGCTATGGCAATTTTGTACCTTTCTGTAACTCATTCATACATATGAATATTATGGAAAGTAACCATATCCTGGTAATTTTCGGTTGGACTCGATCTGACTCGAAATCGTATATGGACCAAGCAAAGACACGACCTACAACAATCCAATATAAACTCTGTCAGCTACAGGTGCTCGAGTTGACTAAATTCCATGTTCCTGCGTTGTGTGTATTGGGGTGATGACCATGCAGCAGGTAATACGTTCTATTCTCAGACACTGAAGAACGAAGAACCCATTTTACCTTCAGTAGACATGGGTCGACATAAATAAAATGTAACTGTATAGTATCTTCAATAACAATCTATATTGAACTGCACAAAGACTGAAAAATTTGTTCGTGCCAGTTTCAACATTCACTGAAATGTAGTAGTAATATTTTATTGAAAGTTGTTTAATATGATCCATGAGATACATTCAAGGGAGTACATTAAATACGCAAATATTTACGATTATTTCTCATCAAACCTAAACCAACCAGTGCCAAATATTACGTAATAATAGTAATATACAAATATAGCACATAAAGATGTAGCAATAGTTTAGCATTGTAGCGAATGTGGGAGGCAAATGTTGGTAACTCTGATTTAGGTCTCATTCGGTCCACGCTGCTTTACCCGGTGGTTCTTTGCTCCTGTTTCTGCTGTCAGTCTTTCTATTTAAGTGGTTGGACTGGTTAGAGTGGAGTAATTGGAGATGGCCAGGTGGTGACTGGTATTGTGACGGAGCCTGACTGTGTGACTGGCTCATATATACCTTTTCTTTCACTCTTTATTTTTTTTCCCCCCTCTCTCTCTCTTTTACCTTCCCTCTCACTTGGGCTCTCTCACACACACCCTCCCTCCCTCTCCCACCCTCACTCACTCACTCACACGTTTATCGTGGAATAGTGACGTTGAACATTGGTGAATACTGACAGGACGGTGTTTAAAGAAGCCTTAAATAGAACATAACAACAATATTTACTTAACTATTGGCTCAGTGAAAATCCAGGGCGTTGAGAAAATTCTGACAACCCTATTTGGAAAACGAGAGAATTTTTATTTTGGCCTGGAAAGTGTGAGAGCGTGATCATAGAAGAAAGTTTTTGATTTGGAAGTTGGAAGTGGATGTGGTTACGACTAAATTAACCCAACAGCAACAGCAACATCAGTCATTACAACAGCAGAGGTGAGTTGAAAGACATGAATACATACATACATACACACATACATACAGTCAGTAGAGGTGGTGGCTGAACCTTCACTTTGTATGTATGTATGTATGTACAGTCACGTGCACTAGTAAATATATACAATTTTGGTTGAAGATTTGAACAGTCCAATTATTCACCAACGAAGTAATTGCAATGGATATCAAAGTTAATTGTTGTGCATTTATTTACTGTCTCAAGGAATTCAAAGCATTCTTGAATATTTGTTATTAGTGCTCGTGACTGACTGACTGTACGTACGTAGTAGGAAATATCGGTATTTATTGAAAGAATTACCGTTTTGTAGCAGTGTTGGTAATGAAGGTAGAAAAACCATACGCAATATTTACCGAAATATCTTCTGTAAAATTATGTATATTGTTGGTTGGTTTGCTTGGTGTACAGTTGGCAAAATAAGTATTGGATCTCGCCTATGAATAGTTATTGTTAATTTCAATGTAAGGTTGCTTCCAATACTTTTTTTGCCGACTGTACGTATGACATCATCTATGTGTGAAATTTTTTGCTTGGGTAAATAATGTAGCCTAGTCCTTATTGTACTTAGTAATTGCTAATGTTAAAACAGTGACTTAACTTAACATGTTAATTGGTTTGCTGTAGGAGGTTAGCTGTTTTAGAGAGTAGTGCTGTTGTTTTAATTAATGTGTGTGTGTGTGTTAAGCTCTGTGGGGTATCTTATAAGGGACCCTGTGATGTAGTCAGAAAATTGAAGGTAAACGAGTCCTTCAAATATTACCACGGAACACCACCTACAGTATAATGGAAGGAGTTTATTTCAGGGGATAATCAGGAGGAATCAGTAGGCTCCTATTTTCATACAGAATCACAGGGTCCTTAAGGTGTCTTGTAGTATTTTGCCTGGTTGGTAAGTGCAATACAGTATACACTATCCTATACCACTTGTCACTTTAGTGTTTTGTACGGTAATTTCTTTCTTTTTATGTTTTCCTGTAGCATCTTTTCCATTATTATTTGATATTAATGTATGTCATGTTGTACTCCTTTGGGTTATTTATGTTCTTATGTTTTACTGTTGCCTCTTTTTCTATTTATGATTAGGTATATCTGTGTTCTTCCATTTTACTCTGGGTTATTTATGTTTATTATATTTATTAATGTCCTGTTCATATATATAATTTAGGATTGTGAGTAAATAACTCGTAGACTAACCAAATCTACCATAACCAACATTAGTAGATCTTTATTGAGACTGGGACAACCTCTGGAGTTAGGTTTACTCACCTGGTAGGGCTGCCAATCAGCAGCGCATGACACGCAATGGATCAAGCAGCCCAAAACACAATATGACATGCCAGTCAGATAGGCATTGAGTTATGCAGTAAAAGGAACAGCATTGGGGTGACTGGTAGAGTGTGTCAGAGCATTTGTAAATTTGATTGTAATGACATGGGATGAGTTGGAAGGAAAAGAATGTGTATAGAAATATATACATAGTCAGGTGTGTGTATAAAGACCATGTCTAAGGATCAAACAGAATATCGTAGAGATGATGAGTTAGTTTAGTCTTGAATTGGGCAAGAGAGGGGGAGTCAACTATTTCTGCAGGCAGAGAATTCCATAGTGGGACTATGTGGCAAGAGAAAAATTGTTTTCTTGCTTTGGTAGCTGTTAGGTTAGGTTTACAATATTTTAGTACTGTACTAAAGTTGAGGGGAAAAAGCTGTTCTTCATCAATACTCTTGCTTCTTAGCTGCTATGTACCGGCTCCTATGTACTACCGCTTTGGCTCTGGTTTACATGTACAGTTGCCCACATATGAATCTGGTACGCCTCGCTACTTGTGAGATAACTACAACAGGAAGGAAAGTGAGCAAAAGTTATAGTTTGTTGACAAGCAGACAGTAATAATATTTTACTGTCTGCCTGTCAACAAACTACATATTTTTCACTTTCCTTTCTTTTCTAGCTACCTCACAAGTAACAAGCCAAACCAGCTACATGTGTGGCCAACTGTACCATTATTGGTTGACATCTGGTTGTACCAGAAGGATAACTGAATAAGCAGGTCCACACTCCACTGCAGTTGTGAAGTAACTGATGAGCAGGGTTATGGTACTGTACGCATAGCAGGCCTATACAGGGTGTTTCAAAATTTCTTCACCACACTTTAATGGTACCGTAAGTTGTATAGTAAAAACTAAACAATTTTTATTATATACAATGTGTTAAAAATCCTTGCATACCCTATTTGGTTTATGATACATAGCAGCTGCTGATGGTACATAGCAGCCACTGGGACATATCAGCCAATAGTACATAGAAGCCTGTTCCCATACCATTCCCAAGTTTGTTATTAAAAAATGACAATGTTTACATCTATATTTAAAAGTAACCCAAATCTAGATTTTTTTTTTTTTTTTTTTTTTCATTAAATTTGATAGTACACATACATTTGGTAATATATAATGTATAATATGTGGCCAGGTAATGTTTAACATACTTTATAATTATTATAAATAGCACAGTTTAATATGGTAAATGTATATATTTTAAGGTACTTGTTTATAATTAGTGTGTGTACCACAACAGAGTTAGCAGTTGTGCCGTTATGTACAACTTGTGTTATAGTTGTGGTAGAACAGAGCTCCTGAAGTGTCCTTCAATGATTGTCGTTTTGACCATCTTGTAGGAGTAGCTTCTTGAGCCACTTCCCTAGAGTTGTAAACAACATAATGATTTAGGTTGTTTCAGATGGGAAGGTACAAAAACAAGGTGTCCCATTGCGATGTTGTTAGCAAGCTTGGTTTTCAACCTGGGGTTTGTTGGTGTAGGGGTATTTGGTTTTCCAAACAATTGGGATATCCTCTTACCCATTGCTCCAGTACTGAGAACAGCTATTAGGGCAGAACATTTATTAGCCTCCTGAACAAATCACTGGACTCTGAATGTATTGTGCATTATTTTCCCATGTATGTAAAGGGGATCTCGTCTGCTTTTTATTTTGCTTAGCTCTATAATAATGTTTTCTGTGTGTTTCGCAATTAGTTGCCTCATTGTTTCATTTCCTTCTATTTTCATATAAATTTGGAAAACTGCTTTACCCTGTGTTCCTTCTGTTGAGGTTGTGCGAGTCATACAATATTTCCGTTCTCTTCTGCCTTGGTTTTCAATTAATAGTCCTTGTGGGATAGTTAATTAATTTGCAAATTATTTATTGTTACAGTACTTTGTTCTCGTCTTTATATAAATTTTTGTGTTTGTAATATTATCCCGTAGACTATGTGCTTCCAATACGGTACCCATCCTGGTTTTTAATAATTTCTCGTTTATTATGTACAGTTCTAACCCCCTTTGCGTTTCTCTCAATAAGCTCTTGTTTTAATTTTTCATCTAGCTTCTTTTATGTGAGGTCTAGGCTTACACCGTAATTTTTTCCCCCTTTTAAGAATTGCTCATAATTGTATTTGTTTACTGGCTTCACAAGTACTGATTTAGTTGTGTTACTTGCTTCATTCATCCTTAGTATAATTTTCTTAGTTATGTTATATTGGTACAATAGAGTTTTACAAATAACTTTGCTCAAGGATGCATCCTCGTCTTCTCTTTTGCCTGTGTTTTCCCTACCTATTGCTGCCAAGTTTTACAAAAATCAAATTAATTCTTCGTTTGTATCTTATTGTAGGTAATTTTGCATCACTTCTTTATTTTTCATAAGGTCTTCCTCCTTTTCTGTCTTACTGGTTGCTCCTCTCGTGTGTCTACTTGGCTAGGACTATATAGCCTATGTCATACAGTATTCAGTTTATCAGGTTCTTTATCAAACTTTCCCATCTGTATTATTATTTGTTTTAGGTTACTCATCATACAATAAGTACATTATCTGTGACTTGTGGTTAACATTTGCTACATCACCAGTTGTTTCTTTGTAGTTTTCCATCATGATAAGCAATTCCTTTGTTTTGTTTTGTACTGATTTACTAACTCTTTTTCATGTGTTTACTATGCAAGTACAAAACTTTAAAACTATTTTAGTGCGAAAATAACACCTCAAATCAAACAGCCTAACAAACATAGCTCTACATACCTCAACCATAATTCTAACTATGGCCATGCTGAGGTTAGATATACTAAGATCTCAGGGGTGCTCTATATTTTAAAACCTGGCAAGTGCTTAGAGCTGAGTATGCACACATTTACACTTTCCACTGCTCAAGACCCTCTCTCACGTCCACTCCACACACACACACCTAGCTACCTCCCTGCAATCCCACACCCACACCCACACCGGCCCCTCCTCACATATGCTTCCCCACTCTCTCCAGTCCCCCACACACCTAGCTACCTCCCTGCAATCTCCCCCCCCACACACCCCCACGGCCCCATCCCCACCGGCCCCTCCTCACATATGCTTCCCCACTCTCTCCAGTCCCCCACACACCTAGCTAGCTCCCTGCAATCTCCACCCCCACGGCCCCATCCCCACCGGCCCCTCCTCACATATGCTTCCCCACACACTCTCCAGTCCCTCGTCACTCTCACTTGGTGTTGATGTGGGAAATTGTGGTGCAACAATTTGCTTATTCATTACAGTAAATTGATCGTGTGTATTGCCAGACAGGAAAGATGTATTGCAATAGCGTCGACTCATTCACACCTTGGTTCAGTAACCTATTGACCGGCTGTGTTCACGGCGCTTGTCGTCATAACATTTTACCTAAATTGGCCCCTAGTGTTCAGAACTGTGGCTCAGGTGTCTGGGGTACTAATGAAATTTATACTTTAACATGTAAAATACTAACAATTTAATATATAGAGGAGCCAGAACTCTCATTTCGACTACCGGGACCTATGATGCGTAGTCTGTACTCGTACAGTATATCCTTCATGTAGTGACTCGAGTCGATGAGAATGGCTGGATTCCGTGATAGTTTTCAAATGGATTTAGTCATTATAGTTTTACCGAGTACCTGTCATCCATTTCACCTCACCCATAACTCTCTTGTACTATGAAGGGAAGTAGGCTAATCAGTGAGGAAATCCTGAAAACGTAAACATTGGGGACGGAAGGAAAAGTTATTTTTAGAAAGTGAAAGGGTATAAGGGACAACATTGTCGGAATAGCATTATCAATAACTGAGTTGGTATGAATTATTCCGATTGACTAATCTGAATAGTGCGCGAAAATATTACCACAGGGGAAATTACCACACCAAAGTCGAGTGGTTCCTGTACAATGAAGCGTGTGTCCTCATTCGGGAAATAATGAATACCAGTAGAGTACAGGATCTGTAAGAGAACAGCCTCGAACCAATGTTTATACCCGGCCCAAGTATGAGTGGAATAATTACGCTATAAAAGTACTATGACTGTCAACTTTAACAACATCAATTAACCTATAAAAGGGAAGGAGGATATCTAATAGGGCTGAGTTCGTAGCTACGGTATTTCATGGTGCAACAGGTGTCGACTTTGCCTTACTTGAGCCAATTAAGCCAGATATTAAAGAGCACGGAAGTAAGTCATGTAAGCTGCAGTGAAGCAAATATTATTATCAATATTTTAACCTTCGAACAACCCAATAGCAGCCAAGGAGTTAATGTGAAATAATACCTTGCTTGATAACTAAAAACTATCTTCGTTGTCCAAGAATTTTAGGAGATCATCTCTTGGTTTATTAGAGAGGAATTTTTGTCTCTAAACTGTGCTACAAAACAGGTCCCCTATTCATATACCGAGGTAATATGTTTCCTGGTATAGTAGTTTGAGGACTTTTCGACCCATATTGATGACCCGCTTAGGAATGCGTGGGTTTGAAAGTGTGAGAAAGCGAGAGAGAAGCCAGCTGGTCTTTGGCTGGCACCGATGAAGTCCACATATATACTCTCGAGCTGACCTTCTGGACCCCTTGCACTGTTGCCAAGTTGGTGCAGTGAATAGATAGATAGCTCGGTGGTTGGTTGGCGAAGTCTGCTTGTTGTTTGCTGCTGAACTGTGGATACTGGAGACAACAGTGATAGTGGTGCCGTTAGTCCTAGTGGTAGAAAAAGCAGTTAAATAGTGAATGCGGTGTTGGTGGTGGTGGTGGTAGTGGTATTAGTCGTAGTAGAAGCAGTTTATATAATAGTGAATGCGGTGGTGATAGTGAAGGAATTGCCAGTGATATATTACTGGTGGTGACAGTGAGGTTTAGAAGCAGTTGAGGTGATTGTGGTGGAACTTGTGATTTTCTGCAAAGGTGGTGGAAGTGGTAGCGGAGGCAGTGAAAGGACAGAAACAAGATAGGTGGGTAAGTTCCGTGTGTGTGTGTGTGTGTAGCGACCAAACCTGTTTATTATAACCCCTTGGATAGGTACTACAGTCTACAGTACCATAATAAAAGGGATAGTTTGTTTCATCATAGTAAATATTATATACACACACTCGGGTTCGAATCTTGTCATCAATACCAACAATAGACTAGAGTAGCCTATTCTATTAGTCTTGCTTGTCATTAGGCTACACAGAAATACGTTGCTATGCCACAAGTTCCTTAATAGTATAGTTTGCGGATATATTTTCCACGCCTTGTACAGTCAGCCTCAGGAATTCATACACAGAGCATTGATTATAAGGGGGTATTTTTTATTCTACACAAATTGTAAGGATTGTTCTACTGACTGATTCAAGTATTAGCTAAACAACATTACTAGACAAGTTTGATGATGATATTTTAATGTACTAAGTTTTATAATTGATAACACCACTCGATTTACTAAGTTTTATAATTGATAACACCACTCGATTTACTAAGTTTTATAATTGATAACAGCACCACTCGATTTCACAGTGGTGTATACGAATTCCTGAGGCCGACTGTACATTGGTTGAGTATAGTCGTGTTGTGGTTGTGACCAATGAATAAATTAAACTTGTGAATCATTATGAAAGTTCAGTTTGATTTTATGGACAGAGGAATATACCGTATCAAATGTTTTCCCTATAGTTAGTTTGCACCAAGAATTGAAGGGATACTAAATTCTCTAATAAGCTATGTTAGGAAGCAGACCATTAGTACCTCAGTATATGTATAGGAGAACTGCTTTGTAGATTAGTTTTGGGGGAATTTGTAGCCCTTCCATTTGCCATCTGATGACAATTAAGCATGTGGGGTGAATTCAAAACGGTATAATCATGTCTTTGCTGCAACTCCTTCACCAAATTATCACCTTAGTAACTCCTGAGCAAACAAACCAACACTAGTGGTCTGAGTTCATCCACCCACCCACCCTACTACACATACACACACGCCTACTCCCCAAGCCTAATGAGACAGATGGTTCGTTCAGAGTGAAAATAATGGGACTTCTCTATAGAGCCTTTATGTTTTCAAGTGTATATAAATGTGTATAGGGGTGGGTAAGGTACGGGGAACAGGGGAAAGAGAGAGGCCGAGGCGACTGTCTAAAGGTGCCAGATGTAAAAGGTTATTGTTGTTGTTGTAGGAAAGAGTTACATAATGGAGGCCGGTTCGTGTTGGTTTCCCAATATTTTCTTGAGGCTGTACAACACACGTGTCAATATTGGTTTGCTATACACACCTTTGTACAGTCGGCAAAAATAATATTGGAACCATCCTTACATTTAAATTAACTATAATTATCTATAGGGGAGTTCCTGTACTTTTTTTTCCATTGTACAGTCGGCCTCAGGAATTAGTTTACACCACTGTGACATCAAGGGTTCGTAACACCTAGAAAAATTGAGAACATTAATTTCCCAACACCAAACTTTCCTAGTAATGTTATCTGGTTAATACTTGAACCAGTCATCAGAACAATGCCTACAGTATGTACAGTATAAAAATCCCTTATAACCAATACTCTGTGTACTAATTCCTGAGGCCGACTGTACACGTCATGATTAATTTTTATATTTTTTGCATTCATACTCTACCATTGTATTGCATAATGTGTTGTTTATTTAATTATGCTTGCACAACACTTGTTTACCATGCATTCGATTATATATGTTTGTTTGGCACACAAGCTTAAGACAGTATTAATAATTTGGATAAGTAGGCCTACACACACACACACACACACACACACACACACACACACACACCACATATGACGTGCCGATTTCCGAAGGCGGTTAGTGGCCACTGAAATCTGGACCAACATTATGGACGAAAATAGCCCATGTTTGGCTTCAATTGTCATCCATACGTTACACGCCTTGCAGCCCACGGTGATATTGACGTTCTTAGAAAGGTGATTGTGTACATTCATCGTCAATACAAATACAAAAGTCTCTATAGACCTACGTTGCTCACCATGGACTCGTACTACCGGTATACATGCACGTGTTATGCCTTATAGTAATACGTACTATACAGTCACGAGCACTAATGAATATATATACATAGCTTTAGTTGAAGCTTTGAACAGTCCAATTAATTCACCAACGAAGTAATTCCAAAGGAGATCTTATTGTGCATTAATATACTGTCTCAATAGGTATTCGAAGCACACCTGTATACTTATTATTAGTGCTCGTGACTGTACATGCACACTTTCATAATACACAAAACAGACACACATACACACACACACACTAGGCTATACACAAATTCAGCAGGTATACACGCAAAATATACACTGGGAGTCAATAGTTGTCATGATCCGTGGTACAAAGTGGTACAAAGAAATATTAATCAAAAGAGCACTTAATTAAAAGGTAGCCTGCTTGATAATACTGGATTTCTTCTAGTACCGGTATAGATAATAATAATATTGATGTTGTAATACTTCTATATGCAACTATAGAGGCTATCAGTAACAATCATAGGTTAATATTT